>VWZT01000557.1:179358-273374 GCA_013397055.1 Pachycephala philippinensis
TAGGACCACTTCATTCGGACTGCTACTAACACTCTGACCGACAGGGTGTCAGGTTGTATTTGACTCTGTTAGTGGTTTGTTCTTTTTTCTTTTTTTTTTTTTTTCTTTGTACTATTGCATTTATTTTAATTTTCCTATTAAATTATAGTTCTAACTTGCGATCTCTCACTGGTTTGTTTTCAAACTAGTACATGGAGCAAAGCTATAAAAGTGTGAAGAACTCGTGACTCGGGGTCCATCTTGGGTGCAGCCTTTGGCCTGCCCAGGGTGTGCCTCTGAAGGCCTTTCAAATAAATATCCACCTTTATTCCCTTACTCCTGTCTAGAGTCTGTTTCTAGGATGGCCTCTTCAGGCATCACGGGCTCAGTGATGCCTAAAGATGCTCAGTTCAGAGTCCTCCCACAGCAGAGCTGTCCTGTGTTCTGACAACCTCCACGTTTTCCACTCCTGCCCTTTTTTTCCAGGACAGACAGGACTTTATTTATGGTAGTATTTGGTTACTGGCAGGGAGACACATGCTCATCTAGGCAATCAGAAACCCTGAATAAGTGGCTTAGGGACAGAAATTCAGTTTATCCCAGTTTTAAGCACTAGAAGCCGACAAAACCTGGTCCTGCACAAGGTGTTCAGTGATGTGTTCCTGCAGCTGATCTCCCTCAGCTTCATCTCTCGTTTGGATGAAAATTTGGAGGTGACTGACCACCAGTCCTCCCCCTGCGCACAGTTTCTGCCAGGCTTATTTATGGAGAGGCTCTGGGAAGAGGCAAATAAATTATTTAAATCAAAATATTTTATGCCAACAGCACAATTCCAACTATTCCAACACCACACAAGGCTTGTCCATGGCAGACAACATCCCTGCCCAATAAACCCTTTAAAGGCTCACTGATCACAGCTAGACGTGTCATAAACTTCCCCACACAGTTTATTATCCCCATAAATCTCTATAAAACTATTTTATCTCATCTGGGTTGGCAACGGAGCAAACTTTGCTCTGTTTATGGCTTCCCAAGCCAGCCTCTCACAACAACATATGTGCTGCCTAAAAAGGGGGATGAAGATCTCAGCCCTGCCCAGCCCTCCCCACCACACATCCTTCCAACTCTACACCACAGGCACAGCAAACACCCCACGTGCTCCATGTGCTTCCCTCCAGGAACAGACCTACTATCAAATAACGTTCCTTCTACTTTCTTATCTTCCAAATGTGCTATTTAAAGGGGAAAAAAACAGCCTGGAGGCTTGCTCAACTTACTCTTCTCAAATGTGTGCCCTGCATTTCATTCAAAGAGTATTTTTGTTCCTGGGAACTTTGCAGCTACTTTGTCAACAGCTTTTTATTGGGAAATGGTGATGTTTTATGGTTTCATTTAAATCAGGTGGATAACTGCAAAGCTATAATCTGTTTGGCTTTCAATTAGAAAACACAGAAACAAAAGCACTTTCCACGTTGTCCTACCTACCACATGACTTCCAGCTTTTCCATGCAGCCCCATGTATTTTTGCTTTAGAATCCCAGCATGGTTTGGGTTGGAAGGGACCTTAAAACCCATCCGGTCCCACCCCTGCCATGGGCAGGGACACCTTCCACTCTCCCAGGGTGCTCCAAGCCCTGTCCAGCCTGGCCTTGGACACCAGCAAGACCATGAGCCAGCGGATCTCCTTCCCCCCAGCCCTGGTGCCTAAGACAAGGCTGCACCACGTATCTGTCACCCACCAGTGCCACAACAGTCTGTGCCAGCTGTGGCAGAGCTGCCCTTGCCCAGGCCTTCGGGCACGACCACCAACCTCCTGCAAGACGTGCCACAAGCCCCCTGCCACCACTGGCAGCAGAGGAGGGTCAGAGATCACCCTGACGAGCTCCCAGACACTGCCATCCCTGCAGAGGGACCCACAGAAACCCCACTGGGGACAGTGACACCGAGCCCTCCTCTCACGCTGGAGTTCTTGGAGCTTCAACGCTCCTTGGTGGAGCTTGCGAAGAACATTCAGTACATCACATCCATGCTCCTCTGCTTCCCTCTGCTTCCCCAGGCAGGTAGGGCCCACAGCCTTGGGAATGTGGCTCCTAAACCCCACCCACAGCCCTGGGCCAGGCTCATCCCAAGTTCCACCTGCCCTCTGCCACCACTCCCACACAAACCCTTCATGCCATGCCAGGAAAATGGAGCAGCCGCCCCCATCACCACCTCGGAAAGGGACCAGGAACCTGTCCAGCACCCAAGGGAGAGGTCCCAGGCATCTCTGGGGAGTTTTTAATGAGCAAATACCTCACAGTCTCACACTCCAGCAGTGTGAGGACCAGAAGCTGCAGTCACTTCAGGAAACTTTAGGATGAGCTGTGGATGATTTACTGGAAGAAGCTCACCCTAAGGCAATGGCAGCGTGGATGTAGGGTACAACTCCTGGGAACAGGACAGAACAGCTTGGTCATGGAAACCAGGGGCCAGGGAGTGACTGCCCACCCCCACTGCCACCAGCAGCACAGGCCACCACTTCTCCTGACTGCTAAACTTCGGACACCAACAAAAAGTCAAAGGCACGGCTATAAGGTGCCAGATGGGAACATGGCTGATGCCACCCGTGCCCCGGTCCCCTGCTGCTGCAGGGCATGTGCTGACCTCCAGCCACCACGGTACCAACCACAGGTCCAGCAGGAGCTGTGCCACCTCCCCACGGGGTCAGCCCCGGCTCCCACTCTGCAGCAGGCAGAGGTGAAGCGCCCGACCTGCCAGATGGCAATTTCCATGGAAACACAGGGATGCCATCAGCAGAGGATTAAGCTCCAGCGGGAGGGGAAGCGGGACCATGGGGAGGGAGGTTGATCAACAAGCACCCGACAGGGACGCTGAGGAGGAACAGAGGCCCACGGCAGCGATTTTCACGCCCATCTTCCCCTTTCAATTCTTCTCTAGCATGAAAGTCCCAATTTAAATGGCAGAATTTGACACCATTAGAAACTATCAGAGCATTTAACACACTGCCCTTTCCTCCCACGTCACTGCACCCACGGCTGCCACGGGAATAAAGAGCACTGCAAGATCCAGACATCTCCCAGCAGTCCCGGCATCAAAGTGCAGCAAATCTGCGTCACACAGAGACCCATTGAAAGAGGATGAATGCGAAGTGCAGGGAGAAATGATTACTTTATTTGTGAAGACCATGTCTCTTGTCATTCTAATTCATCCCAAATCCTCCTGGCACTGGACAGCTGCACGTTTAATCATGAATATACAAATCACCAACACCGAACAACAAAGACTCTCTGAACGCAACAGCCAAGACCCAGAATTCGGTCTGGTTCGGCTGCTGCGCTCCCTCCTGTGCACTGAAAAAAGGAGGGGATGGGTAAAGCCAGGACCTGCCAGCTCCTTCTGCCACCACAGTGCCTCTCCCATCGAATCCCAGATATGGGAATGTTGCCTGCACCTCTCCCTGCTCTGACAAAGCCTGCCCAGCACTGAACAGGAAGCAGCGGCTGCAAGAGGGGAGCAAAGGGGACAGGAGAGGGACAAGCGAGGGATGGTGGGCAGGGGCAGGGGCTGGAGGGAAGGAGAGGCTGGGTGACAGAGAGGAGCTGGAGCTCTGACAGGGGGGGCTCCCCAGCCAGCTGTGCTCCCCAGCCAGCTGTGCACACCTGTGGGAACTGTCACCTCTGCCACAAACGCCAGCCCGGGCTGGGACGGGCTGTCAGGGCTGCACTCGATGGAGCATTCGCCACTGGGAAACACAGGCACGAGCCCACAGTCCCCCTGGGATGGGTTAGTGGCTTTTCAGGGATGGCCTCAAACCTCATCCTCGCTGGGAAAAGCTCTCGCCACAGGCACAGGCTCGGTGCCAGCCCTCCAGTGCCAGGCTGACTGGGCTGGCAGCAGGCAGGATGGGGACCCAGGCCCCACGGCTGGCAGGGAGCAGCTCCCTGAGCACCCACACTGGATCCATTTGCTTCCCACCGCAGACACGGGCTGGATGGCACATTCCCTGTCTCCATGGCCTCAACGAGGAAAGACAGGGAAACACTCACATTCCCTGCCATGCACGGAGCCTGAGTGACTCTGGAAACAGCACCAATGACAAACCCACTCTCGTGCCCACCTCTGCCCACCGTAACTCATCTCTCCCGGCAGCAAGAGAGAAACGGGTGTTGTACCCCCCCTTAAAAATTGCCTTTCTTTGAAAAAACATTCCTTGAACAAATGGCAGCAAATCCCAAGGCAGGGCTGCACAATGGACACTTCAGCCTGCCCAGGGGAGGAGAGACAGGACCTTCAATGCCTAAATAAATGCAATTTCCTCATTAAGAGGGGGCTGGGGAAGGTTAGGCAGAGGGGAGCCCTGGTTATTCACTTCCCCCAATTAACATTCCAGCAGAGCTGCTCTGTTTTCTAGGAACAATAACTTTTTGGGAAGGGGGAGTGATGCCCGTGGGGGTGTTGGATGGTCCTGGAGAAAGGAGACACGTCCAAGGGTGTGAGGGTGCAAGTCTGTGTGTGATGGGAACTGCTGAACAAAACCCAGACTAAATAATGGTCTACCCTATGCAGAAAGAACCTGTGAAGTGAAACCCTTCATGTCCCTGGGCCAAGATTTGCCTTTGCTGCTAATCTAAATGCCTTTCTGTGGCTAAGGAGGCCTGCACAGAAAAGAGGAGGCTTGTCTCTGTTTGAAAGAGGTCTCCAAACACAGTGGTCTTCCACCACTGCTCTGTGACAGTAACTTTGTCACCTATTTCCTTCCCAGGATGAAAAACCTGCCTTTCCTTGGCAAGGGCATTGATTCCTCCAGTAAAGACTTTGTAGCACGCTTGGAGCTCCTGTGGCTCTCGTGGCTTCCCCAGTGCTCTCCGAAGGGAGGCAGATGGGCATTTGTGAGACCCTCACACAGAAAACAAGGAGAACGGACCAAACCCGACTGCAGCTGGGGTGGAAAAGCACCAGAGGGACTCTGCACACCGAGCACTGCCCACCCTGCCCGGCAGAGCCCAGGGCTGCTCCTGCCGGAGCTCCCACAGTGCAGGACAAAGCCTGACCCCGAGGAAGCCGTGCCTGTCGCTGTCCCAAGCGCTGCAGACCTGACAGGAGCAGGCTCACCCCGGCCAAGCTGAAAGGAACTCCCCGAGAACGAACAGGTCCATCCGTGCCCCCGGGCAGGTGTGCTGGGGAGGATCTGCTCCACCACACCACAGTTCCCGAGGATTCCCATGGAAATCCAGCCCAAACAGACAGACGGCTGCAGCTCAGCGATCCCAGCCACCACTGGAAGCGGGAACAGGGCACCCAGGAGCAGGACCCTGGCTGGACAGACACCCACCCCCGAGAGAGGACAGACAGCCCCCAGAGGGAGGACAGACAGCCCGTCAGCCCAGTGTACATGGCACAGACACCCCCCAGAGGGAGCTCAGGCACCGCAGCCACAGAGCTCAGTGACGTCACCTGTGGATGCCCGTGGCCAGGGTAGGTGAGGAGAACACTTTGGTCTGCTGGATGTGTGGGGAATCAAACCCAGTTTGTTTGGCTGGTTTACCACCTGCAGGAGAACGTGCCCAGCTGACAGAGCTCTGGTCACGCTGTGTCCAGCTGCCCCAGCTCCACGTGTCCTGTAGGACTCAGAGCAGGAAATGTCCAGGGACACTTAATTTATTAATTTGCTCACAGTTGAAGACACTCAAGTTGAAGATTTGCAGTTTGCCCACTTGGCTTCTCAGATGCCAAAGCAGCTTTACTGATATACCAAGCAGTGCATAATCACATCCAAAGGCTCTCTGGTGGCGGTGCCATCTCAGGAAGAAGATGGCAGAAGGGCTGTACCTCCCTGAGAAGGTGCCTCCTCACAGGCTCGATGCAGAAAGGTTGGGAAAGCTGGATCAGACCACCAATATTGTCACAGAATTCCAGAACAGTTCAGGTTGGAAGGACCACTGGAGGGGTCGTCTGGTCCCACCTCCCCGCTCAAGCAGGGTCAGCCCAGTGTACATGGCACAGGACTGTGTCCAGGTGGGTTTTGAATATCCCCAGTGAGGGAGACTCCACAAACTCTCTGGGCAGCCTCTTCAGTGCTCTCCAGAAGTGAGATGAACAAAACGTCACCTTGAGGCTCTGGGGGAGAGCACAGCAGAAGCACAGACCAGCCAGAGCTCTGGGGGAAAGGCTGGGTTCACCTGAAGCCCACTGGAACTCTCCTGCTTCCCGCCCAAACCCTCCCCACAGGCTCAGCAACAGAAAGGCTCCCGGGGAGCTGTGCTTTGTGTGTTCCTTCTGGAGCATCACCAGGCTCAATCCCAGTGAAAGGCCTTGGTGCCTCTTCCCAGCAAGCAAAGGGCTGCAGTCAGCACAAACCCCTCCCAGGCCAGCAGCAGGCACCAGGACTCTATTTTCCCTGCTTCTGGGGCAGCCAACGCTCCGTCCCACCACCCACTGTACAACCCAGTGCTGCAGAGCCAATGCCACCGATGTCACCAGAGGCACCCGGTGGCCACAAGGAACAGTGACTGGTCATCTGGACAAAACCGCATGGTCAGCAGAGCTCTGGGCTGCCTTTGCTGCTGACTTTCAAGCCTGAAAGAGGAACCCACCCACAAAGATGCAGAAGCCAATTATTGAAAGGGAATGACCCCCCCAGAGGGGAAGCAGCACAAACCCCAAGCAGAGGGGACACGAGCTCTCTCCCAGCCCAGGTACCACAGCCCAGTGGGTGGCTCCTCCTCTCTGTGCACCAGCTACTGCCACAGGGGAAGGCAGCAGGGCTTGAACCAGGGCCCAGGTCCAGCAGGGACCTATTAGTGTCCCTTGGAGCTTCCTGACATGAAGCTCCATCCCTGATCTGCTCCAGAAACCAGTTTCCTCCCTCTCCTCCCCAGGAGCTAACAGGGGAGGAGAGTGACTCAAGAGTGTCAAAACCCCAACATCCCAAGTTGAAACTGGGGTCTTTCCAGGACCTCACCACCCCACAGGGGCACTGGGAGCATGTAGGGTCATTCCAGGACAGCAGGTTCATCCTGCTTTCCTCAAAGTGTCCTGAAGTGCTGAAATTTATCACTAGATAATATAAAGGCTGGACATTTCTGCTGTCAGAGGACAGGGACATCCAGAAGTTGAAAGCTGCCATGTTGGTAGCTGGACATCTCAGAAACGCTCCTCTCTACCTTGGAAAGTCACCTCTGTAACAGCCAAAGAAACAGGGAAATTCTCTCCTGCAAAAACATCATTCTGCCTTCTTGCTCCCCTGCCAGTTGCTCCTGAGTGCCAACTCCCCTTCCCCTGGGTGCCAGCTCCCCTTCCCCTGGGTGCCAGGCCCCTTTCTCCTGGGTGCCAGCTCCCCTTCTCCTGAGTGCCAGCTCCCCTTCCCCTGGGTGCCAGCTCCCCTTCCCCTGGGTGCCAGGCCCCTTTCTCCTGGGTGCCAGGCCCCTTTCTCCTGGGTGCCAGGCCCCTTTCTCCTGGGTGCCAGCTCCCTTTCTCCTGGGTGCCAGCTCCCCTTCTCCTGGGCTGCCTGGAGGCTCCAGTAAGGACAGGTTCAGCAGGCTGGCAACAAACACTCCCCTTGCCATTAAAGAGCATCAGGAGCTCTACAGACAAAGCATCCATCCCATCCCATCCCTCCCTCCCCCAGGGTGAGGGTCTGAGGGTCTCACAGCAACCCCTCTACCACCCCACTGTGGCTGTTCTCAGTCCTCTGGTGGGACTGGGCTCAGACTGGAGATGCGACTGCAGCAGCAGGAAGGAGGAAAAACAGCTTTACATGTGACATGTAAATAGTTAGTGCAGAGAGAGAGAAATCTCCTTTTCTTCCCAGGAGATCAAGACCCGATTCTGCAAGTGGGGCACCTCCAAAGGCACCTTCCTCTGTGCAGCAGCCTGGGTGCCCTCTGCCTCTGCAAGCGCTCCCTTACAGAGATAAGGCTCAGTTGCCGAACCTCACCAACACATCATTAAAAAATAAAACACAAGTCAGATGAACAAAATGCTAATAGGAACCCCCAGGTCAAACCACCTCCCTGTCACAGGGGCCCTCCTCTTGCCAGCACATTCCTGTCACTAATGAGGTCCCATCGCTTCCTCCTCCCTCCTCAAGTTGCTCCCGGTGATGCAAATCCATCGTCTTTGTTTCTATTCTTGGAGTAAAACCAGAACCAAAGTAAATAGCAACACAGCTCTTAGGTTTCAGGATCCTTTCTTTTTCCATCCTTCCCAACTGCAGCAGGGCTCTTGCTGCAGTCAGAGCGAGGTGACACCAGAGCCCAGACATCAGCCCGTTCCCACCGGAAATGTTCCGCTTAATCTTCAACCTTATCATCCCCTTGGAGATCGCTGCCAGCTCCTTCCTGAACCTCGGCCTCGACGTGCTCCTCAGGAAGTGTCAGGCTGCCCCACAAGCCTCTTGGAGAGGCCGAGAAGCTGTGGGGAGCCTGCCAGGGACCTGGGATGGCAGAGAGCTCTCCCATGCCCAGTGCCCACCAGACCTTCCACTGTCAGCCTGCCCCAAGGAGCTGAAGCAGCTCCACGTGTGCCCCAACGTGGTGCCCACGCGTTCCCGTGTGCCAGGGTGGGCACCGTGAGCAAAGGGGGAAAGGAGACACATGGCAACCCCAGCGGGACCGTCAGTTGTGCCCCATATGTGCCAGTGTCACGTGGGGCAGGGTGGCACTGTCCTGCCACATCCCAGTGCCGGGGAACTGTTGAACATCGGCTTCGTGCTGTGAGCCCCACGGGAGCTGCAGGGCAGGAGGGGCAGGTAGGGCTGTCTGTGTGCCACAGAAAGCTGTGTTCACATCGAGTTCTGGTCTGTAACATCCCCCCAAAATCCCTCCTGCCCCAGCCGAGATCAGCAGTACCCAGCTGGCAGCAAACCCTGCATGAGGGGCTGGGACCTGCAGCAGGACAAGCACGCTCCGGGAGCACCAGTGTCATGTCCCACCATTCACCCCGGTCACAGGTCACCCTGGAGAGGGGGCAGCAGCAAAGAGCTGAGCCTGGGCTCCATGTGCAGGAGAGCACAGAGTCCTCACAGTGCTCGCTATCACGGACAGTCAGATGTGATCACTGGGTGCTGACACAGAGACCCCCAGTGCTGGGGGAGCTTTGGAAGTTTCCTGTAGACTCCCAGGTGTAAGGAATGGGGAAATTTTGAGGGAAAAGAGAGCTGGAGAGGGGCCTGGGACAAGAGCCTGGAATCACAGGGCAAGGGGCAATGGCTTCCCACTGCCAGAGGGCAGGGATGGATGGGATATTGGGAAGGAATTGTTCCCTGGGAGGGTGGGGAGGCCCTGGCACAGGGTGCCCAGAGAAGCTGAGGGTGCCCCTGGATCCCTGGCAGTGCCCAAGGCCAGGCTGGACATTGGGGCTTGGAGCACCCTGGGACAGTGGAAGGTGTCCCTGCCCATGGCAGGGGATGGAACAAGATGGGCTTTAATGTCCCTCCCAACCCAAACCAGTCTGGAATCCCAAGATTCAGAGGCTGAGAACTCCGAGCTCTGCAGCGAGAGCAGGGGTAGGTAGAACACAGCACTTCACCCAGAGGAAGGAAGGAAAGCTGGAGCAGCAGCTCGGGGTGAAGAGCGGTGCTGCAGAGACCTCTTGCAGCACACAGCAGCCACTGCAGGCACGCTCCGGCACTGCCAGCAGCTCCCAGCCCCGCACTTCCTCATGGAAAACCTGCCTTACAGCCCCTGGGGATTTATCCAGGCAGGCAGCACCAGGAGAGGCTCCGCAGCAGCAGCTGATGGCATCCGGCACACACAGAGTGCCACCTCCACACAGCCACTGCACTCAAGTGCTCCCAGTCCTGCAGCTGAATCCCCTTGAGCCTCTAGGAAGCCACAGCCGAGTCCCAAAGGGCTTATTCAGGCACAAGTACCTCCCTGCAGGAATGTGCTTGCAGGGAAAGTGCTCTGAAGGGTTTAAACCTCAGGCTTCCAAAGTACTTCCTTCGCTGGCACACTCCAGTCGCTCAGGAAAGGCATTTGGGGATCGCACCCTTTGCTCACAAATGTGGGACACCGGCCTCCCTCACACCGAGAGGACACCGAGCTGCAGACTGCGGGTCTGAGCTGTAAGAGGACACACTACAACAGCCAGATTTGCCTTCTGAGACCTGGGAAACAACTGCAAACGGCTCCAGAGGAAGAGCAGAGGAACAGATCTCCCAGGGAAACACAAGAAAGGGCTGCAGGTGGACTAAGAGGCCCCATTGGGCAGCAGAGGATGGGATTTAGGGATTTAGCACACCTGGTCTGAGCAGTGAGCAGGCTGGATCCAGGGACCTGCCAGCACAAAGCCACTGTTGCTGGCAAACCCCAGAAGAAAGGGAAATGGGGGTGACAAGGCCCACCAGAGTGTGCATTTTGGGATTAACAGGAACAGCCCCAGCAGCCAGCACCTCTCTGGCTGGATGTTGAGGCCAGGAAGGGCCTGGGCAGCAGCCGTGTGGCCACTTCACCATCACAGCCAGCTGTTGGGAGGGGACAACCAGCCACAGGCAGGTGGAGAAGCTGAAGCATCCCCTCACACCAAGCAGACACTGATGTGGGTCGTGCCAGCACAAGCCCTCAGCTCAGCAGGATGGAGCCACCCAAACAGGTTTGGTTCCCCAGGCAGCTGGATCATTGCTGGCTGCAGCCCAAAGCATGCCCAGCCCACCCTGCACTGCCAAGGGCTCAGATAGGGCTGCAGCGCCAACCCAAAAAATCTTTTTGAGTTTCACATGAGACTCCAGTCCTGCCACAGAGGAGAAATACTCCAGCTCACAAAATAGCATCTCACTTATTTTAAATCACTGTGGTTATTTTCTTTTTTCACACAAACTTCACATACCAAATGACACGGTGCACATTTTTGGTGAGTCTCGCTTGTAGAAACAGAGTAAAATTGGAAGTTGGCAAATGACTCTGCTCTCCTCCTCCTCAACCCTGCTGCTCACTGAGCATTTGATGTTCCTTGTGCAGAAATATAAACGGTAACACATCAGAGCCTGGAAACTTCATAGCATCATAGAGCAGATTGGATTGGAAGAAATGTTGAAACTCATCCCACCCTTGCCATGGGCAGGGACACCTTCCACTATCCCAGGCTGCTCCAAGCCCCGTCCAACCTGGCCTTGGACACCTCCAGGGATCCAGGGGCAGCCACAGCTTCTCTGGGCACCCTGTGCCAGGGCCTCCCCACCCTCACAGGGAACAATTCCTTCCCAATATCCCATCCATCCCTGCCCTCTGGCAGTGGGAAGCCATTTCCTGTGTCCTGTCCCTCCATCCCTTGTCCCCAGTCCCTCTCCAGCTCTCCTGGAGCCCCTTTAGGCCCTGGAAGGGGCTCTGAGCTCTCCCTGGATCCTTCTCTNCAGGGCTGGGGCAGCTCTGCAGGTGGGGTCTCACCTGAGGGGGCAGAATCCCCCCTCCCCTGCTGCCCACACTGGGGCTCAGCCCAGCGCAGGGGGGCTCTGGGTGCTCACGGCCGGGGCAAGTCCAACCCTCACCCACCAACACCTCTAAGTCCTGCTCAGGACTTCTCTTGATCCATTCCCTGCCCAACCTGTGCTTGTGCTTGGGATTGCCCTGATCTGGGGTGGTTGAAGCTGCTGCTCTTCTCTCTGCCAGCCTGTGGGATGCTCCCTCCACCCCCTCCCAAGCCAGCCCCGCAGCATTCCCAGCCCTCGGCAGCTGGATCCAGGTTCTCCTCCTCAGAGCACAGCCAGCAGAGGGAGCAAGCACTGCGGATTTGCAGGGAGAGCCTGGTGGTTTCTCACTGTGGTTGTTGTATTTTGAATCTAGAGGTTATTTCATGGGAGTTTGCATAAGAGATTGGGAAAGGCCCAGGTCAGGACCAAAGCCAGCCTGCAGATTTTCTTGGGGAATGACACGTCGGTCTCAGTAGTACCCACCCTGCAGCAGCAGCACTGAAATCAAACCCAGAGTCTGGTCCTCAGCAATAAACCCCTTCCAGTTTCAAGGTCAGCATCCCACATCTTCTGTGTGCTAATTTTAGATTCCTGTGCCCTCAACCTTCCCAGCACTGGGCCCACCTTGCTCACAGCAAACGGGAGAGGCCTCCCCCGCCCCAGCTCACAGTGTTTGTCACAGACACCCGCTCCCAGCCTGGCCTGGACACAGGGGGATGGCTCACACTGTCCCCAGCCCCACCAGAACCCCCTCTCTGCCAGCCTGGCCTGCAGCATTCCCCACAGACTGCTCCTCTACTTCCTAATTCCTCCCACGGGAGACATCTGCCTTTGTGTGGGAATGCTGAGAGCAGTCCCACAGCACGCTGTGCTCTTCCCAAGCCATCCCTGCTTTACTACAGGCACCACAAAGCACCAGCTGGGGCGTCACAAGCTGCTGTTGTAAATAAAACCACGTTCACCAGAGAAATGAGCTGGGTACACTTTGGTTTCGAGCTTTGCTGTGCCTGTTCACTCCCACACTAATTTGCAAAGTGGGGTGATTCACAGGGAGCCTCTTCCCAGCTCCCAGGGACTGCTCTCCAGGGAATGAGTTGCTCTCTGGCTCCAACAACAAGTTATTTATCAGGTTTGGGTTTTTCTGGTAAACAGAGAACAGCAGTCGGCAAGTGAGCAATGTGGGGAGGAGGGGCTGGGCACAGGAGTGATACACAGAGCTCAAACATCACCTGCCTCTGCAATTACCTCCCTCAGGCAGTCACTGCCACTGCTCCGGGAGCTGGGGCAGAGTGTGCGGAGGTCCGGGATGATTCTCATCGCTCTGCTCCACCTCCTCACCAAGCACAGCCGACCTGCCTCTCACATGGTCATTTATTCAACCCAGACAAGCTGTGAAACCCCTGGATCCCTGGAAGTGTTCCAGGCCAGGTTGGACTTGGCTTGGAGCAACCTGGGATAGTGGAAGGTGTCCCTGCCCATGGCAGGGGGTGGGATGAGATAGTTTTTAGGGCTCCTTCCAAACCAAACCATCCTGGGATTCTATGATTCTATTTTTATATATTTATTTATTTTTATCCCACTGTACTACAGGCACAGCCAGGAATCTTCTGTCTGTTTGCTGATCCTTTCTGAAATCAGGTATGGGAGCACACGGTTCGTAGCAGTGTTGGAACAGAGCCCAATAAAATATAGTAAGGAGAGAGTGGGATTTCACTGGCACCAGTGGGATCATGGCAGGGTGAGCAGGACCTCGCTGTCACCACAAGCACCACACCAGAGCCTCCAGCACTGGCTGCTCACACGAGACAAGAGGCTGCAGCCAGATTTGGGAGGTCCCCGCTCACTTGGGAACGAGGCCAAACCATTGGGATAATGCACAGATGGGTTCTACCAAGCTCCTACTTAAGCTCACCCAGCACCCAAAGCCCAGACCAGGATAATCACACCCCATGGGCTGGTGCTGCTCCGGGCTGAGGCAGTTTCTGCACTCCCCAGCATTACTGCAGTGACCAGCAGGGACAGGAGGCACTCCTGGGATGATCATTATTCATTGGAACAGGAAAACCTGAACAGGGACCTGTCAGCTGGTGCCAGCCCAGGTGCTGCCAGTGACTCCAGTGAGCACCAGGTGTGACCAGGTCTCTGCCACACAGTGAGTTGCTCCCCTCACTGCCTCCCTCGCCAGGCTCTGCTATCCCAATTCACCCTGTCTCTGTCACCATCGCTTTGTCAGGCGGGGATTTCCTCTGCTCAACTCATCTGTAGAACTCCCAAGACAAACAGAGTCTAAGTGTTTCCTGCAGGGCACAGACATTTCATATCAGAATCACTGCCTGGAAAAATACCATACACAAATAATAATAATTAAAAAATAAATCAGTGCGTGAGAGTACAGAGTAAAATAATTAGTGCAGAGGCAGGAAAGCAACACAACCCTGAGTCACCTCCTTGAAACCTGCAGGAACTACGGCGAGCAGAGGTGCCAGGGCAGCTGGGGCAGCACCAGGGATGCCACGGCAATGCCAAGGGCTGCTCTCCCCCACCTCCACTGCACAAACCGGGTGACTCCTCCGAGATGCTCAGAGAACAACACATCATATCAGAGCAGCAGAGGGGTCTGGGGAGAGACCTCAAACCAAGCTGGGTCAGCATGTGGGACCCTGGGCACTGCTGGCTCTTCCAGAGGCAGCAGGATTTGTGCCGTAACATCACAAAGTGAGTGGGCAATGCCAGAACGACTGGCCTAGATACTGAGAACTTCCAATTCCCATGGAGAAAAGGGAAGAGCACAATTCCCTCAGAGCCCTGCTGTAATCTGCACTGACTGTCCCAGCAGCCACCACAGAGAGTGACTCAGCCCTGGTGACCTCTTTTAATGCTCCATAAGGTTAATGCTGAGTTTAACAGGGTTAATTCTGACTTTAATGATCAGTTTTCCTGTGAAGACAAGGAGATCAGCACAGTCTGTAACTCAGCCATGTCTCTCTTCTCCTCCCTCCGGCAAGGGACACTGCAGAAGGTCCCATCCCTGCTCCTGCTGCCCGTCTCAGCAGCCAGCTGGGCACAAAACCCAAACAGTCCCTTGGTCATCACCGAGTGACCCCAAACAACATGCCCAAGGTCTCAGAGCACGGTCCCAGCCTGGCCACGGTTGTTGTCTCTGTCACAGCTGGAGTGACTGGGACAAGGAGGGGATCTGAGTGAGAGACAGATGTCAAAAGCAATCAGCCGCTCCCCTGTCTCCAAGGCAGCAATGCTGACAGCACTACAGGCCTTGGAGGAGTTAAAAGGAAAGGCTTATTAGAAAGAAAACTCGTTCTGACAATCACAAAAATTGGAATTCATTTAAAATTCAGATTATGCAAATTCCGGTAATCTGTACGTGCAGATCCATCACACAGCAGACACATGCCACCAGTGACATGGCTGGAGAAATCCCCCCCTCCCCAGGGCTCTGGGAGGAAGGCAGGTGTGCTGGCCTCTGGCAGGCACGGGAAGAGCTCCAGAAGAGCAGGACCAGGCAGGATTTGCCGGTGCTCGCTCTGCACTGAGAGATGCCTCGGCAGCCCCGGCAGCATCCAGCATGTCACAGCCAGGGGAGCAGGGAAGCCAGACTCCAGTGTTTTCACAAAAATTAATGCAAGTTCTCCCCTGGACAAGCTCAGGTGCCCATGACCGGCACGAAGCCTTTGTTGGGCAGCACCTGGTCACGTGGATGTGAGGTGGCCACATGGCACTGGAGACACGTGGGCAACAGCTCTGCCCCGTCACCACCCACCCTGCCACAGTAGGGTCCCACCCAAAGCCTCAAGAGCCTCTCTCAGCAATTCCCAAAATTCTGGTTTTGGGGAAATTTAAAACCAAGCCAAGCAGCTGCATCACACAGCAAAGGTGGCTCAGACTGTCAGCATGGAAAGAGCAAAGCCAGAAATCAACATTACAGGCTGGGGAAGTGCCACAGCCCAGAAAAATGAATCTGGCTTCAAACATGGACTTTCCTGAAAGATGAGCCACTGTGATCAGGCAAATCGTGCTCTCTCCTGTACGTGCTGTGCCACGCACGAGCAGAGCGGATCCCACCCAGCAGCAATTCCTCCCCCAGCCAGGGCTGAGCAGAGCCAGTGTCACGCAGGGCCAGGGCACAACACGAGCGCAGGGGAGCTGCAACACCTCCAGCACAGAGATGGAAAGTAACTAACCCAGCCTTGGGAGGACACAGAGCCCAGAACTGTTCTTGGAAATAATTTCCCCAGCTTGGCAGGATCTGTACTTTGAACCTACAAACCAGGCTCTGGGGCTGTGTTGGGAATGCTGGTCCTGTACTGGCCCAAGCCTCAGCCAAGCGCTGCCAGTTCACCTTCCTCCACACTCTCTGCCTCTGCTGAAGGGCCCTCTGGAAGCCCTTTCCAAGTAGGATGAGTCTGCTTTTCTCAGCAGGTCTCACAAGGTCAGAGCCCATGGCTGAGTCTGCAGCAACAGCTTTTACCTCTTGGAATGAACCAGAAATGATTTAGCAAGGAAAAAACCCACACGCTACAAAAAACCTGCTCTGTTCCTTGACAGACAGTCAGCTCTGTGGGTACACCAAGGAAAGCCAAAGGCCCCCAAAACCTGAGGAAGTCAAAGGCCAAACCAAACTTGCCAGAGGCAGCACAGAGAGGTGCTGGCATGGCACCGAGCAGAGAGGGACAGGGGGCTGCCCCACAGGAAGGGCAGAGCCCAGTTCCCTGCAGGTACCAGCACACTGTGCTTAAAACCCAACTCTTTCCACATCTTTTGTGCCCATCTCCACTGCAGCAGGGAGGCTCTGGGGAACAGCTCCCACAGAGATATTGGAAAAACATCCCTGAAAGACAACGGTCCCCAACAACTCGGTGCTGTCCTGTCCCTCCTGCGTACAGCTTGGAGCCACAGATCCAGGCAGACAGAAAAAGCAGACAATTCCTTACCCCACAGCAGGGCCGCCTCATCTTAAACACCTCCAACATCTTTCAGCCGCTCATCAGGTGCCCCGTCCTGCTTGGGCTCATCTCCATCCCGGAGCTTTCAGGTGCTTCCTGAGCCCGAGGCAGCAGTTCCCACAGGGAGGGTTCACCGGCAGTGCTGGGACAGTGCCCAGCTCCCACAGACTGGCCCACAGCACCCACTGCTGCCCCAGCACGCTGCGAGACTGGAGCTGTCCCCCCGGGGGCAAACACAGCGGCTGCATCCAGCAGTGAGGGAGCGAGAGCCCCCAGCCCCACCCTGCCCAGCTGGGACACTGCCCAGGCACACAGGAGAAACCCCCATCTCGTTCCAACCTCCTGCGAGCAGCCCTTCTCCTGAGGCAGAGGAAGGCGGCGACCCTGGGGTCCCAGCAGATGTGTCTGTCCCAGCCTGGGCAGGGCGAGCTGTGCTGCCTCAGCCCGTTCCCTGCTCCATCCCCATTGTCCCGGCTCTCCCAGCCATTGCCAATCAACACCGAGTGCCTCTCATCACCTCGACACCTGAGCCCTCATTACAACCCCGAGCCGCTAACGAGGCGGGGGAAGGACATCCGACCCCCGGAGTTGGGTGTCTCTGGGAAAGAGAAGAGGCAGAGCCCATTAAACATTGATCAGAGGTCCCCGCAGCTGCGGTGCAGCCCTGCCACGTCCCTGCTGTCCTGCCACCAGGAGCTCCCCAGGGCCAGCAAGGTCTGAGCTGCCCTGGGGACTCGGTGCTGGCTCCTTGTTGCCCCAGCCCCTCACTGCTGGCCCCGGGCAAACCTTTGGGAAGGTGCAGTTCCTCACGGACATGAGGCTGAGGACAAGAAAACTCATTTCCTACTTTCAGCCTTGTTCCATGCTTTGGACAGCAGTGCCCGGAGTCCAGGCCCTCGTCCCACACTTCACGCGGCTGAGCAGCAGCTGCCCCGAGCCGCTGGGGACCCATCGGGAGCGGGGGGACAGGACCCCCCAGCAGAGGGGCTCTGTCAGGGGCTGGGCAAAGCCGAGCTGCCGCCGCCATCTGCTCCACCGCGCTGGAGCAGCCTCTCTTTCTGTTGTTTTGCTAATGCTGGGCACAAAAATAGCTCTCCAAGATGTCGGTGTTTTTGGGAAGCCGCGTGCGTGCGAACGTGGGGGGCCAGAGCCCGATACTCACGAACTGCCGCCGCAGCTTGGTCCTGACGCGCTCGGCCTTGCTCTCGGCCGGGTGCACGGCGTAGCTCAGGGAGCCCAGGTGGTTGTCCACGGACAGGCTCTTCCTCATGTAGAAGGAGCGGGTGCGGAAGTAGCTGAAAGGGGCGTCCTGCACCGCCGTGCCCAGCTGGGGGGCCCTGGGGGGCTCTGAGCAGTCATCCTCCAGCCGCCAGGCCTCCCCTGCGGGGGAGAAGGAGAAGGAGACACCTCCCTGTCAGAGCACGACCCAGACGTGTCCTACCCCTCGAGCCCAGCTCTGGGGATGCTCAGTGGGCATCCTGGACCCCCTCCGCCCATCCCACGGCTGTGGGGTGCAGGTGCTGGGAACTTGCTCAGAGGGCACGTCCCTCCCACAAATCCCCACGTACCCCCTGCCCCAGGCAGCAGCCCCTGCTCCCACCCTGCCACCCCAAGCACCCACAGCCCCCACCACCTTCCAGGCAGGAATCGGCCAAATACAGTCAGAATCATGGAATGCTTTTTGTTGGAAGGAAGCTTAAAGCTCATCTCGTTCCAACCTCCTGCTGTGGGCAGGGACACCTTCCACTACCCCAGGTTGTTCCAAGCCCTGTCCAACCTGGCCTTGATGTCTTGCTTTGTGAATGGCAAAAATGAGGCATCACAAGTGTTACAAATTACAAAAGGATTTACTGCCATCTCCTCCAGGAGAAAAAAACCAAAACCTTTTATGGCATGGCCAGGAGCAAATCAACAGCGCCGTGAAGGACAGAAGCCAGACCTCCCTTCTCCACCCGCCCGTCGCCAGCAGCAACAGGACGCAGCAGTGCAGGGCTGAGAGCCCCGGGGACAAAGCTCGCTGGCGCTGTGACAGCGGTGGCAGTGGCAGAGGACAGCAGGCACCACGCAGGGCTGGTGATCCCAGGGCAGTGCTGGCCACATTTCATTGTAAGGGAAAAACAACAAAACAACAGGAGATGTTTCCAGAATATCACTGCACTGCTCTTTTCCTTCAGCTCGGATGCCGCCTGCTTTTTGTTGCCAATCTCCTCCTTACATCTGGAGCTTGCCCTGCCTCCTCCCCTCAGCCACAATCACTGCTCAAGCCGTGACAAACAATCAGTAAAAGCCTCTTCTCAATTATTAGCCCGAAAGGGCATCTCACAGGACTGCCTTCAGAGGCTCTCCCCCCCTGCAACCTCTTACCGAGGCAACATCCTGTGCCTCTCATTTCTGAAAAACCCAGCACCTTCGAGCATGAATGACCATGATCTCACTACACCAGGGCTGAGGAGCAAAATATTGCTGGGGTTTAAAGCAGATAATGGCCCTAAATCCCAGTTCAGCAGCACAGTCCAGTTTACCCAGCAAGGCTGTGGGGTTTATATGGAATATGATGAGACACAGGCTGGACTACAAGCCACCAGCAGAGAAACCACCTACACATACTGCCAGAGGGCAGGGCTAGAGAGGATATTGGGAAGGAATTGTTCCCTGTGAGGGTGAGGAGGCCCTGGCACAGGGTGCCCAGAGAAGCTGTGGCTGCCCCTGGATCCCTGGAAGTGTCCAAGGCCAAGCTGGATGGGGCTTGGAGCAACCTGGGGTAGTGGAAGGTGTCTCAGCTCATGGCAGGAGGTGGAACTGGATGATCTTGAAGGTCCCTTCCAACCCAAACCCAAACCATTCCATGAAAGAGGCAACCCAGAGCACAGCACTCGAAGCATCATGTAGATTTTTCCTCCCCTACTTTCAATTTAATAGGCTGCTGCTGCTGCTCTCCAAATGTCACCTCACACAACACAGGAACTGCTGTTTGAAAGCTGTGATTATTCCATGCACAAACACGTCAATCGCAGGCAGATCCAGACTGCCATTGTGAGATAGCATCGCTCTGGAGCACAGCAGGAAACACCGACACAGGAGACGCAGGGGACACATGGGGAAGTCGCACATGGGAGGAGGAACCCGCCCCCGTGCTCACCTCAGATGGCCCAGCCACTGCCTGTGCCACCCTCTGTCCCCGAGACTGTCCCCTCCCAGCCCCACAGCTCACCCAACACACCCCCACTGCTCTGCTGCCCTGAGCAAGGGAGGGCCAAGGCCGTGTGCGGAATGGGGGAAAGGATCCCCCCGCTGTACCCACCCCTCTGTGCAGGACACCTCATCCAAGGATGAGGAGCTGGGTTTCAAATCCTGCAGAGCAGCTGGGCCACATCTGCTCTCGCTGATGCCAGTTCCCTGAGGATTTTGCTGCTTTTGGTCTCATCTCTCGTCTACAGGAGCTGCATTCTCCAGCTCAGGAGAGCAGAGGCAGCTGCTCCCTGGCCTGCCCAAGGGGTGATGATCCTCACCAAACTGGGTCCTTCTTCCCTGTGCACAGGGAGCCACCACAGGAGGGAGCCTGGACCTTGTCTACCCCAAAAAGCTTTTCTACCTGCTGAAGGAGTTTGTCCTGATTGCTATCCATCACGTAAATCAATGACCAAGCCCAGAATGGTCAGAAGGGGAAGATCAAGAAGTCAGAGAATCACAGACTGGTTTGGGCTGGAAGGGAACTAAAAGTTCATCTCGTTCCAACCCCAGCCACAGGCAGGGATGGCACTCACTAGATCAGGTTGCTCAGGGTCCCATCCAGCCTGGAGAGGAAATGCCAGGGACAGGAGCAAGCCCACAGACCGGAGGCCAACGATCCTCATGCTCTTGTGTCCTGGAGCTGCTCACCCCTCTGCCACTCAGAGCTACGCTTTCAACATCAGCACCTCTGGAAGATCTTCTGACCATCTCCTTGGGCTTGACAATAACAATTCCTGCATCCTCGGCCCCTTCCAGCCATGGGTAACATAAGATCTCAAACACTTCTTACGTGCACGCAGAGTTCCTGACTCCCGCTGTGCAGGGAAGGCTGTGCACAGGGTGTGCTCCAGGATGGCTGTTCCGTGGAGCACGAGCCTGTCTGCCCTCCCAGGACAGGAGGTGTCTGCAGCACAAGGTGAGGTGTTTGCAGTGGGTCTGACTCACACTGCGACATCACCCCACGGTCTTACAGCAGCCTCGCGCTGCCTCCCTTCCCCTCCAGCACAGCTCCCTGGAAGCACCGACAGACCAGCCGGGGACCTGTGGGTGTGCAAGGGAGCCCTGGGTGCCATGGCCTTTGTGGTGGAGGCTACACAGCTTTCCCATAGCTTTCCTCCCATTCCTAGACCCACTCTAACAATTTGATGGGCTGAAGAAAAACCCCAGGTCCCACACAGGGAAACAGTGGCTCAGGTGCTGCAGGACACCCAGGAGCTCTGTCACAACAAGAGTGGCAGGATGGGCTCAGTGATGTGCAAAGATCCGCTCTGTGCACAATTTTTGGGAGAATTCATAGCACCAGGAAATGAGATGTAGCCTGCAAAGCATCAAAATTAATCCAGGGTTTGGACAGCTGCTCTGCTGGGCAACACAGGGATCTGACTGTGAGAGGGATAATTTTAAAAAACCATAAAGATAAAAAAATCCAAGGGTGCTGTTTGAAGGGAGCTGTTTCATAAGGATTTTATTCAGCGCTGGACTGTCAGCCCTGGCTTTCAGGCCTTATCTTTGTTTCAGTGTTAATAATCCCCTTTCCCATCATTTTATAGTCCCAGCGTGATTCTGCTGGCACCAAAAGCAGTGAAACACTTTGGCCATCAGCAGCTTTGCCAATAAACTTGCTCAGAGCAGCTGGCCCAGCCATATTAGTATTTCATCAGGATCAGCATGAGAGTAGAACACGATAAAACTCCTCAGGGCTGGCCCAAAGGCCAACACACAGGGCTAGGCTGGGAGCATTTGCAAATCTCCAGTGCCAGGGCTGTGGGAAGAGCTCAGCGATGATGCTCCTGCCACTGCTCCTGGTGGAGACCAGCTACAAGTGCCCTGAAGCCGCTTCGTGACATAGAAAAGAGGCACCTGGGCCTGGCATTGGCCAAGGAGCCCCCAGGGTAGTATCCCACCCCAGCACCCACAGGCAGAAGGCTCCGAGCGTCACCTCCCCACCTTGGGTGGCTTCCAACAACCAACTCTTCATTTTCACCAGCATAGTATGAAGGATGGGGAGGTTTAAATATCAAGCTCAGAGAAAGACTCAACCAGGGCAAAAAACCCCAAAAGTTCCCCAAGAAGGTCTGTTTTGAGAGCAGAATAAACCCTGCGTAGGCTGGAGTTGGACTTGTGCCCCTGGAGAAGCAGGAAAGCTTCGCTGGGATCCTGCAGACACAGAGGGGTGGGTGCTCACCCCGGCACTCACCGGCAGAAGGGACCGTGCAGCCTTTCTGGTGCTCAGGGGCCGAGTGCTTCTTGTAGGGCTTCTGCTCCGGCATCTCGTCCCTGTAGGGCGCGGGCTCAAGCAGGGGCAGGCGGCTCAGCACCGGCGACTGCGGGATGCTGGGCAGCGTCCGCGACTTGCCCAGGAGCGGCCGGGCAAGCTTCCTGTCCAGAGACCTGCAGGGACAGAACACGGGGCACGGGCGGTCAGGAGGTGGCACAGAACACAGGGCACGGGGCACGGGCTGTCCGGAGGTGGCACAGAACACGGGGTAGGAGCTGTCAGGAGGTGGCACAGAACACAGAACACGGGACACGGGCTGTCAGGAGGGGGCACAGAACACGGGGTAGGAGCTGTCAGGAGGTGGCACAGAACACGGGGCAGGAGCTGTCAGGAGGTGGGAAGGGTTCCTCAGGCCAGGACCCCTCTGTGACACACACGCAGTCCCTGACTCCAGATCTGCAGGGGTGGCCAGGACACACGCCCATGTGGCAGCATGACCACTCCCTGCCACTTCTCTGCACAGCCCAGAGGCAGCCCAGGCCTGCAGGGCCCTGGGAGCAGGTCCTCCTCCTCCTGCTCCAGCCCAGAGCCAAGGCATGGTCCTCAGGTGCCCCCTCAGGGATGTCACTGGCCCAGGCCATGCTCCAAGAATCCCAGAAATGCCATAAAAAGGAGCAGAGCCCAGCACTGTTGTGGGGTGTCCTGTGCTGAGGGTCACCCCAAGGCTGTCCCTTGTCCTCTGCTTTCACAGAACCCACAGCTGAGCCCAAACGAGCTCCCCAGCACAGCCCAAGGAGCTGTTCCAAAATCCTAGAACCACAGAATGCTTTGGGTTGGAAAGGACCTCAAAGATCATTTTCCAACCCCCTGCCATGGGCAAATCTCATAATGACTGGTACAGATCCTTCAAATTTCCATCTAAAATTCAATTCTTCACTGCTTATGCTCATTTGTTCTTGTGCCAATATTAACCTTTAGCTTAAATAATTATCCCCCCTCTACGGTGTTTGCTCCCATGATTAATTTCCATTATAATGAAGTCCCAGCCCCTTTCTGCCTGCATTTTTCAAGGCTGATTAACGCAGGTTCTTCCAGTCTCCTCTCACAAAATTAGCTTTCATTTCCCCATGGATGTTTTCACACCCCTCACTGCCCTTCCTCTATCTTGGACTCAGCATTCTCCACCTGTCCTGGAGCATCACAGAATCACAGAATGGTTTGGGTTGGAAAGGACATTCAAGATCCCCTCATCCCACCCCCTGCCATGGGCAGGGACACCTTCCACTATCCCAGGCTGCTCCAAGCCCCATCCAGCCTGGCCTTGGGCACTGCCAGGGATCCAGGGGCAGCCACAGCTGCTCTGGGCACCCTGTGCCAGGGCCTCCCCACCCTCACAGGGAACAATTCCTTCCCAATATCCCATCCATCCCTGCCCTCTGGCAGTGGGAAGCCATTTCCTGTGTCCTGTCCCTCCATCCCTTGTCCCCAGTCCATCTCCAGCTCTCCTGGAACCCCTTTAGGCCCTGGAAGGGGCTCTGAGCTCTCCCTGGAGCCTTCTCCTCTCCAGGTGAACACCCCCAGCTCTCCCAGCCTGGCTCCAGAGCAGAGGGGCCCCAGCCCTGTGATCGTGCAGAGCTGAGCTCCTGGTGCAGACAGCAGGGCACCCCCTCTGCCCCCCTGCACCTTCCACCACTAAATTTTATCCTATTTCATACTCCAGTGCTCTGGGTCACAAAGGCAGAGTCTATCATGGCCAAGCTCCTGACCCTCGGTGCCCGCCTGTCGCTGCGATGTTTGTCACCACGGCTCTTCACTCCCACTCCGAACGTGGCAGCAGCTCCCAAGTGGTGCCAGCCTGATGTCACTCGGGAGAGCAGACCCAGGGCCAGCGCAGTGCCACAGCGCCGTGCAGCCACCTCCCAGGGACGGGCACACCACCTCTGGGGCACACTGCCGTGGGGAGCAGCTGGGGCAGAGGGCAGGAGCGGGCACCTCCTGCCAGCCCCACACGGCACATCCCTCCTGCCAGCCCCACACGGCACATCCCCCCTGCCAGCCCCACACGGCACATCCCTCCTGCCAGCCCCACACGGCACATCCCTCCTGCCAGCCCCCCACGGCACATCCCTCAGCGCACTCTGACATGAGGTCAGCAGTTTATTGGTATAAATCAATCACATTCTCTCCCAATTCCCAGGAGCTGCTGCCCTGCTGCACTCGGGCATGGGGCAGGGACAGCAGTGCCCCGGGCCTGGGGCAGCAGTGCCACGGCTGTGCCAGGCGCTCAGCACCATCCTGCCTACCCCAGGCCCCACGCTTCAGTGGGATCAGCATGGAAACAAGCTGTGCCAAGAGATACAAAGCCAGAATTAGCATCCCAAGCAGTTTCCATTCCAGCAGAACATTTGTACCTCTCATTGTAACATATTTCACTGGCACAAGGCAACAGGGACAGAGCTTAACACATTCGCTGTGCTGCACAAATGAGTTCAAAACGTTCCTTTTTCTGTGCATGTAAATCCCAGGATACCTGTGTACAGCTCCATCACCTGCAGAACCCCATTAGCATTTTAGTGCTCCCGTTCCTTTTGTGCTCACAGGGCCACTCACAAGAGTCACATGGGGGGAGAAACAGAAGAATTCGCTCTGTCAGAGAAGCAATTTTCAAGCTGTAGATCTTCAGGCAGCGATTTATATTGTTAGAAAAAGCAAAGCAACTAGAAGCCTGTTTAGCTCTGAAATCTGAACTCAAATTCCCAAGCACAATCCAGCTCCATGGATTTACTGTCCCACTTGTCATTGTTGAACCACAGCTGGCACATAAGTACCACGCAGTGCCTCGTTCATCCCAACCCCCGGAGGGGTGGGGAGAAGAATCGGGAAAAGGTAAAGCTCAGGAGTTGAGGTAATAATTGAAATACAGTTGGTGGTGGTGTTTATTATTATTGTTGTTGTTATTGCTGTTATTGTAATGAAAATGGAGATGAGAAAAAGAGAGAGGGGAATCAAATCCCAGATAGATAAGTGGTGCCCAGTACAGTTTCTCACCACCCAAAAAGCGCAGCCTGTTCCTCAGCAGCAATAAGCCTCTCCCGGACAACCCCACCAGTTTCCATACTGGGCATGACGTTCCATGGTCTGGAATATCCCTCCGGCCGCTTTGGATCAGCTGTCCTGGCCCTGATCCCTCCCAGTCCTTGTCACCTCCTGGCTGGCAGAGCATGGGAAATGGAGAAGTCCTTGACTTGGGGAGAGCATTTCCCAGCAACAACCAAACCACCGGTGTGGTATCAGCATTGTTCCCATCCTAAATCCAAAACACAGCCCTGGGCCAGCTATGGCAGGAAAATTAACTCTATCCCAGCTGAACCAGAGCTGTGTGCACAGCTCCAGAGGCCTCAGCAGCCACTGCCAGGCGGGACCTGACAGCACTGGGAAGGCACATTGCATCTCCGCCTGCTTCCCAAGCAGGCGTCCCAGCTGGGTGCTATCAAGGATGCCACATCCCATTAGTGAGGATCCCTGACGGAGTGTAAAGCTCAATTAGAAAAGCCATCATCGACACTCTTACAGCCTACATTTAGCCGCCGTTCGGCATTTGGGTAGGAAGGAGAGCACATAATCGAGTCATGACAGGGGTGGAAGAATCCTCCTGGCTGGGTGTGAGAGCTCAGGCAGGAGCCCAGTGACAGCTCCATCACTGCCAGCGCAGCCAGATGGGGAAGTGGGGGAGCATCAGCAGGGCCAGGTCCCTCCCCAGCCCAGGGGACAGCCGTGGGACAGGGGTGGCAGTGCCAGGCAGGGGGCAAGGCTGCTCCAGCTCCCCCATCCCGCCCACAGCCCCGACCCAGCAACACGGGAAGGAAAGAAGCAGAACCCATCTCCAAAGCTGAGCTGTGTCCAGCACCTTCCCCGTGGTGATGTCCTTCTCCATCCCCAGGGAAGAGAGGGGAAGGGCTCAGGCAAAGGGAAGGGAGGGAGAGAGAAAAAGTTCACGCAAATTAAAAGCCAGCTCCTGCAGCCCTCCTGCAAGCTGGGAACAAACTGCACACACCTCCAGCCTCCCCTCCCAGCTCGGTTCTGTGTGGGAGAAGCTGCTCTCCAGAGGGCACCTCCAGCCCAACCCAGAGAGCGTGGAGTGTGGAGTTTCCCAGGGCAGGATGGGGGAGTCACCACAGCAGCTCCAGCAGGACCAGAGAGAGCGGCAGGAGGGGAAAATAACCCTAAACCCACTGCTCTTACAATCTAAAAAGGACCCCAATAAGCCCCACCGATTTACAGGATTTGCCCAGGAACTAAGCAAAGAAACCTCCTGCACACGTCCTGGAAATGCCCGAGGATGGTGACCCTCCAGAGATGTCCCATTCCTGGGAACACGGAAGCCTTCATCCTGCCACAGCCCCCAGTCCCAGCAGCTCTGACACAAACCTGAGCACCCACTGTGCTGATCCCTTCCCAGAGGCAGGCTGCTGGTGGAACACAGCAAGGGAGGAAGGCTGAGGAGGGAAGGGGCAGAGCAGCAGGGCAGCAGCTCCTCCAGCCCTCACCCACCTGCCCCAGAGCTGTGGCTTGGTGACAGCCACATGCCCTGTGACGATCATGGGAGGCACTCCCAAGCTCCAAGGGGGACAACACGTGTCCCAAAGAGCTCACAGCCCCAAAATTCAACCCAAAACTAGACAGAGAAGACAAAGGGCTGCTCCTCCTCCTGCAGCACAGCATCCCACAGGTAACTGGAGGGGGCTCCTCTACCCCCTCAATTAATTCACTAAATGTACCGAGCAGAGGAAGTCGATAGAGCAGAAGGTTTGGGGAAGAACAGCTGAACGTGGTACAGGCTGAGAGGGTAGCAGGGATAGGGGCCAGGAGAGCCCAGTGATTGCAGAGGGACACTGCTCCCCGATCCTCCCAGCCCGTGGCTGCTCCAGCCTGTAACTCACTTCTCAGCCCACTCCTCCAAGGAGGTGTAACTTAGCAACCTGACCTTAAAAACTCGGCAAGGGTTCCAGCCGGATTCAGGAAAATGAGAGATGTTCCAAGCCAGGAGGAGCCATTACCCAGCAAAGCCCCTCTCTGAGCGGGGTGTGGGGAGGGGGGCACCTCCTGCACAGCCTGAGCCCCACGGCACTGCAAACAACAGCTGCAAAATGGAAACAAACCAACCAAACATCCACATCCCTTCCTGAAACAGCTCGTGGAGATGCAGCTGGGTGGAAGGCGACAGGGGCAGGGGAAGAACACAGGTCCCAAAGGGCTCACAGTCCCAAAGGCAAACAAGGGTGTTAAACAGCCAGGGCAGGAGGAGCACTGCAGCCAGGTCTGGGGCCTCAGCACAGGACAGATGTGGGACTCCTGGAACAAGGCCAGAGGAGACCATAAAGGTGCTCTGAGGGCTGGAGCCCCTCTGCTCTGGAGCCAGGCTGGGAGAGCTGGGGGTGCTCACCTGGAGAAGAGAAGGCTCCAGGGACACCTCAGAGCCCCTTCCAGGGCCTAAAGGGGCTCCAGGAGAGCTGCAGAGGGACTGGGGACAAGGGATGGAGGGACAGGACACAGGGAATGGCTTCCCACTGCCAGAGGGCAGGGTTAGATGGGATATTGGGAAGGAATTGTTCCCTGTGAGGGTGGGCAGGCCCTGGCACAGGGTGCCCAGAGCAGCTGTGGCTGCCCCTGGATCCCTGGAAGTGTCCAAGGCCAGGCTGGATGGGAACCTGGTTGAAGCAATCTGGGATAATGGAAGGTGTCCCTGCCCATGGCAGGGGGTGGGACGGGATGAGCTTTAAGGTTCCTTCCAACTCAAACCCTCCTGTGATTCTGTGAGGTTTCCCCACAGTGCTCAGCCCCACGGCACAGGATCCATCCTGTCCTGCTGGGATGCCTCACCCCACCGTGTGTCCCTGCCCAGGGCAGACACAGAACTGGGTCCTGCAGGGAGCAGCTGGGACACCCCCCAGGCTGGGCTGCAGCCAGGCCAGCCCAGCTCCCACGGCCCGAGGCAAGGCACAACCGTGCCTCTGACACCCCAGGAGCGCAGGGTGCTCACCGGGGCTGAGCTCTGCTGTGAGCCACGGGGCTGAGCAGAGATCTAAGCCAGGATCTTCTCCACCCCCACCCCGACAGCAGCAGGAGATAAACCAACAGCTACCTGCAGCTGGTTTCTGCAAAGGGGCTCTGCAGGAGAAGGCAGCAGCAGGAGGAGAGGGGAAGCACAGGAGGCTGCTGTGCCTCAGAAGCTGTTTCTGGACAAAAGCATGAGGCAGCAGCAGCAGCAGCCCCTGGGATGTGGTTCAGTGCAGTGCAACACCCAGAGCAGTGGCAGGACCCCACGGAGGGCAGGGAATGCAGTTTAAGGGGATCACACAGCAGTGATGAAGCCTAGGGAAGGAGTGTGAGAGGAAGAAGTCAACTGGTAACACACAGAGTAGCCTTGGAAACCAAAGCCCGAGGATTTTGGCAGAGCAGAGCCTTCGCAGGGCATCCTCACCTGTTCAAATCACCGACTCACTCTGCAAACCTTATCAGCTGTGAGCAAACCCCTGAGTCACCGGCACTATTTCCAGTGACCCTGTGGATTACAAAGCCACAGAAAATCACTGAGAAATCTTCCCTTCGCATTCAAAAAACACCCAAACCTCCCTTTCTGGCTGGCCGGTGTGTGTGCGTGAAGAGTGGAAAATGAGAGCTGAAACAGAGCATCTTTCATCTGACTGTGAGACAGTTCCAAAGCAAAACAAAATCCAAAACAGCATTCAGTGTGCAAGTTCAGAAAAGGAAAAAACCAACCATGTGAAGCTATAAAAATACCTTCCCAGGCTCAGCTGTGAGCTGGTAAGTACCACGATTTCCACCAGCTGGTTTCCAAAAGCTTCTTCTCCTGCCACCTCTCCGACTTGCAGAGCATCTCTGCAGCGGGGCCATGGCCCAAGCGCTGAACCAAACACCCCCAGCATCCAGGGAATAATTGCTCCTGTCCCTACAAACTGCATTTTGATTTGGAGGGGTGTGGGAGGGCAGGACAGGAGGTCACACACCCCTTGTGCTGAGGGCAGCCCTCAGGAAAACGTTTCAGAGCTGCTTGGAGAAGAAGGACTCAGCACCATTTCCCCCCAGGAGCCCCCTGTGCCCGAAGCCCAGCCCTGCTCAGCACCCAGGAGGTTGGGAGCCAGGTACCACACTGCCCTGAAAAGGAGCGGCCAGGAGTTCTTTTTGTGGCAGATGCTGCCTGAAAAGCCCCGAGTGCTCGGGTGTGTGACAGCCGGCGTCACACCAGCCACTGCCCACGGCCTCTCTCCCACCAGGTATTTACCCAGGGCTAAAGACCTGCTGCTGCTACTCACCCCTGGCACCACGACACCATCCCGGCACTCCGAGCTGGGCACAGCCATCCCCAGGGAAACAAGGTGGAAAAACACAAACCCTTCGCGTCAGCACTCCCAAACTGTGCACTGTGGCAGTGTTTTGTAGCAACGCCTCCATTTCACCATTCACTGGAATCCAATTGTCGAACGGGTAAGGAAATACATTGGAGCCAGACACTGCCATTCATTCATTCAGAAGTATGTTGGTTTCTTTGTTAAAAGAACCTTTTTTTCCAGCTCTGCTGCAGGCAGTGAATGACATCCCCAGCCAGGGGGGTGCTCCCCCCACCCCCCAGCCCAGGAGCACCCCACAGGGTCCTTGCTGGCGGTCACCTTGCCCTCTCTGTCACGCTCTGTCCCTGTGGTGCCACCAGACCACCCCCTGCACATCGCACAGGTGAGAGGAGCCCTGTGCGCTCCCTGCCCACCTGCTGCCCCCATCACCCCCCAGGGGTGACATGGGCAGAGCAGGGACCAGGAGCTTGGGAAGGCTCTGGCAGAGCCCAGACCTGCTGGAGCTGCACCTGCACAACAAAAAGTTCGAAGACAAAAATCCCCCAGGGCCAGGGAAAGAAGCAGGAACATTCACAGAACACGAACATTTATCCTGCTCACGGAGCTGTCTCTGATAAATGGGGAGAGATGGCAGACAAAGGTGAAATGAATCCCAGCACAACAGTGGAGCAGACGAGCATCCTCCCTCCTGGCAGCTCCAGAGCGTGATCTGCATCCTCAGGGACCAGTGTGGTGACTGTCCCAGGTCCCCGCGCTTGTAGCCAGGCTACGCCATCCAGATAAAGCAGAGAGGATGGCCAGAGGCACCTGGGATGCTCCACAAGAGGCTCAGGGATCGCTCTCCAGAAGGAATAGGTCTGAGGCTTACAAAGAAGGGTGTTTGAGATGCAGAAGGAAGCTCCCAAGCTAAAGATCTCGCACGTTCAAAGTCAGCTCACAAGCGGGATGTGACCCCCAGGGACGCAGCGGTGCCTGGCCAGCGCCGAGGCAGGGGAGACACAGCAAAGCGTGGTGGGGAAGGCAGCGACGGACAGAGAAAGGGGCCCCGAGCGGAGCAGTGCGGGCAGGAGCAGCTCTGACAGCCCCGGCGGCACCCGGCAGGAAGCAGGCTCTGCTGACCTGTCAGGACACAGCAACACCTGCCGCTGCCCAGGCTCACCAGACACAGCCGCAGACCTGTGCCCGGCTCCCGGCGTTCCTTCTGCGCTGTTCATGCATCTCCTGCCTCCCCTGAAACATTTCGGAGACAAAAGCTAACGAAGCACAAGTAATGGATGACAAACATCCGGCTCCCATTTGAAAGGGTTGGCTAATTCACAAGATAAATAACGTAACTGCCTCCTTTGCATTTACAAACACCTTCCGGGAGGATGTGCAAGGGTCCGGCATCACAGCCACCGCCAGCAGCCACCGCCCGCCCTCCTCCCGCCAACGCTGCATTCCCAACAGGATCCCTGGAGCAGGACAGGAGCCGCGATGGTCCTGCACCACCACCCCCCGGCTCCTGGGCCCGTTCCCAGTCTCATGACACAGGACTGGTCTCCCCTGTTGCTTCAAAATCCGAGTCACACGACAGAGGAGACAAAAAGCTGCTGAGATCATCTTGGAAAGGACACTGCTGCTCCTGACAACCACAGGGGAGATGCTTCAGGCCTGAACCTGACGTGCTCCAGCACAGAAAGACACTCCAGACAGCTGCTTGGTTTGCTTGAAATCCTGTGATTTCTGCAGCATGACCAAGTTTTCCAGCACTGGAGGTGAACAGGGGCCGAGCTGATCCATCTCTGACTATTAATCCCTGGCAAAAAATAATTATTTATATATATGTTTTGGTCAAAAAAGCAGATTTATTATCAATCATAGGCATGCTGTTGTTTTAAACCTTCCTGGGCACCACCTTTCAACCAGAGCCTTGGGCTGGTTTTCATTTTCCTCTGAAGCACATGAGGCAGGTCACCACCATGGTCAGAGAGACAAGCTCATTGAACAGAAAACACTTGTTATGCTCCCAGTGTATCACAGTAAAATTCCTTAAAAAGCTGGTTTTCAGTGCAGGAGCAGTGGGGGCTGAGGGGAGCTGGGAGCAGAGCTCTGGCAAGGGCAGCACAGGCAGCAGCTGCTCGGGGCCGGGATAACGGATTGTATCTGGCTTGTGGGGGGAAGAACAGGAGCAAACAGCCCCAAAACAGCCCAGAGGAAGCCCAGCCTGGGCAGCAGCACTCGGAGACAGGATTCCTCCAGGGCAGAATCAGCTCTGGGTCCCAGCCAGCCCCAGGGCCCCGCTGCACATCAGGAACCAACCCACGGGGCTGGGCTGGGGGCTTGCCACGGGGGGCAAGGAAGCAGAGCCCCAAAACTCCCTGTTTCCAGGCAAGAACCCGGGCACAGCCTCAGCTGCCAGGCTGTCTGGAGAACCACGGAATCATTAAGGTTGGAAAAGACCTCTAAGATTATAAAATCCAACAACCAGCCCAGCACCACCACCATTTTCCATGTCCTCAAGTGCCACATCCACACGTTTTTTTCAATGCTTCCAGGGATGGGGGCTCTGCCACTTCTGTGAGCAGCTGCAGCTCAGCACCCGCAGAGGAAGGCAGAGCCAGGTTCTGCCAGGGGAAACACATCCCTGCTGCAGGAAAAACATCCCCTAAAACCCTCGGTTGGAATGAGCTCCCACTCTCCCCATGAAGAAGCTGTGGCTGCCCCATCCCTGGAAGTGTCCAAAGCCAGCTCGGTGGGACAGTGGAAGGTGTCCCTGCCCATGGGGTTGGAACGAGGTGAGCTGAAAGCTCCATTCCAGCCCAAACCATTCTGGGATTCTGTGATAAATTTTATCTATTTGTTCTTTAAAGCAACATAAAAATGCACTGGAGCTTTCCAGTTTTTCTACAAACATGGATTTGCAGCCAAAAAATAGATGTACCAGACACAGCCACAGAAACCCTGCACACAGGGCAGGCAGCAGAGGACCCAGAGCATCCGAGCAGCCAACAGGAATAAATGACAGCTCCAGTGGCTTCCAAACACCTGTGGAAGCACATGGATGCTCCAGGCAGCAGCACCCACAGCCAGGGGCTGCTGAGGGTGGGGGCTCTGCTCCTCTCCCCCCACGCCAGTGGCTGCTACAGCCAGGGAACCAGGAGGAGCTGCTTCTTCCCATCAGCATTCTTTCCATCAAAAAATCCGAAATGCAAACTAAAAATATCTTGCATTAATTTGTATAATAGCCAACTATTCCTACAGGAAAAAACACAGAATTTTTTGTGGGAAAAAGAATGTTTTAATTATTAAAGTAAGTATTCTGGTTTTCCCATTTGAAATATTCCCAACAGTAGTGTCCTTTTTTTCCTTTCCTCTTTGAAATGCTTCTTCCTGGGTCCAGAGAAAATCTCTTTTATTGACATATCCCCTCTCCCAGAGCTGGCTCAGCCCACCTCCTGCAGGACAGCATCACCAGGATGCTCTCGCTGGAGCAGTCCTCTCCTCTTAGGGGGGCTCTTCCCCCACCGAGGGGCTGTTTGAAGGACATAACCCACCCAAACTGCCCCACAGGAGGGTGCCGGGCTCCTGCACCAGGGGGGTGGATAGAGGATATTCTGTGCCCAGACACCTCCAAATCCCAGAGCATCTCCTCTCTGCTCCGGGCTCTGCCACTGTCCCACAGGCACTCACAGCTCCGACGCATCCATCCGTCCGCTGTCCCCACGTCCATCCTTCCACTGTCCCCACGTCCATCCTTCCCTTGTCCCCATGTCCATCCTTCCACTGTCCCCACATCCATCCTTCCACTGTCCCCACATCCATCCGTCCACTGTCCCCATGTCCATCCTTCCCTTGTCCCCACGTCCATCCTTCCCTTGTCCCCACATCCATCCGTCCGCTGTCCCCACGTCCATCCTTCCACTGTCCCCAAGTGCCACTCAGGTCAACGGGACACAAGGACGCCAAGCCCCTTCCCTTCACCCCAGGTGATGCCAATGCAGCGGGACATTTCCCAGGTGTTATGGGGCAAGCAGCACCCCCACAGCTGCCCTGGGCCTGGCAGGGCCCCCCCAACTCCCACTCCCACCTGCAGCAGAGTGACAAAGCCACCCATGCCACCCAAGCCAGGAGCTGGGCTGCCCAGTGTCCCCATGCACCCTGGGGGCTCACAGGTGTCCCCACACCCCCCAGGGACTGCCCAGTGTCCCCACACATCCCAGGGACTGCCCTGTGTGCCCACACATCCCAGGGACTGCCCAGTGTCCCCACACATCCCAGGGACTGCCTGGTGTCCCCCCCACACCCTAGGGGCTCACAGGTGTCCCCACACCCCCCAGGGACTGCCCTGCACAGGCAGGAGCAGGCAGAGAAGGGCACCCAGGGACAACCCCATTCAGAACGTTCCCCGTGCCAGGCAGCACTTCTCTCAGAAGCTGTTAACATTCCCACCGCTGTCTGGAATCACTTCCTCCCTTCTCTCTGTGCACAAATCCCGGTGTGGATTGCTGGTGCTTCTGTTTCCTACCTGCGCCCCCACCCAGCTGTGACTCAGTGCCAAAACAGTGGGAATTGGGAATCCAGCAGCCTTTCGAGCAAAGCGTGACTCACAGGCCAGGNCCCACACCCCCCAGGGACTGCCCAGTGTCCCCACACATCCCAGGGACTGCCCTGTGTGCCCACACATCCCAGGGACTGCCCAGTGTCCCCACACATCCCAGGGACTGCCTGGTGTCCCCCCCACACCCTAGGGGCTCACAGGTGTCCCCACACCCCCCAGGGACTGCCCTGCACAGGCAGGAGCAGGCAGAGAAGGGCACCCAGGGACAACCCCATTCAGAACGTTCCCCGTGCCAGGCAGCACTTCTCTCAGAAGCTGTTAACATTCCCACCGCTGTCTGGAATCACTTCCTCCCTTCTCTCTGTGCACAAATCCCGGTGTGGATTGCTGGTGCTTCTGTTTCCTACCTGCGCCCCCACCCAGCTGTGACTCAGTGCCAAAACAGTGGGAATTGGGAATCCAGCAGCCTTTCGAGCAAAGCGTGACTCACAGGCCAGGGCTTTCTGCTGAAGGAGCCGGCTCCTGCAGTCATGCTCCACCTGTAATTCCCCTTAATACCAGTATCATTCCCTTCCTCCCACTACCCCCTCCAACTACCACTCCAAACTAAAGGGTGCCCATTCATCTTTTTCTGCCTAATCCAGGCAAAGATGAGCTTCAGTTTAAGCAAAAATTAGGCAGCTCTCAAGCTCATCTCCCATCCCAAAGATTGGCTTTCAAAGGAGACCAGAAGCCAGGCAGAAAGGGAGAACACCGGGTGTAAACCTTGTCTTTAGCTAAAGCATGGCCCCAAACCCCAAAGAGATGACCCTGAGAGCTGGGGTGTGCTTTTGGAGTCTGTCAGACCCAGGAAGCTTTCCCTGCCAGCTCCAGGCCACACATACATGCACTTTTATGGGACATATCTTAAACATCCCTCCACCCACAGCCATGGGAGCAGGGTTTTGAGGAGCAGGAAGAGGCAGAGGCCCAGAGCATCCCTGGCTCCGTCCACATCCCCTCCTGCTGCACCCCGACAGCACGGGAGGGGACAGAGCCACAGCCCAGAGTGAGAGCAGGAGTGCTGTGGAGCTGAGCCCACATCGCTGGGGGCTGGAACTGGGAATGCACCCGCGTGTCCCCCAGTGCACAGAAACCACGGAGAACCAGGGCGAGCCAAGGTTTGGTGGAGAGGCCCCTTGCAAGGACAGGTTTGATGGGGAAACAGATTTCTTCTCCATGCTGCTCCCCAAGCCCCTTCCTGACAGATCCCGGGCACGGTGCTGCACACAGCGGGGAGAACAAAGCCAAAAGCTTCTTTAGGTTTAACACACAAAACCCAGGTAGCTCAATCAAGCAACAAAAGCTAAATGTCATTTCCTCCCGTGGCACTGCCACTCTGCTCACAGCCGTTCACGTCTGACAGCTTGTCATCGTCGTGAGACACCGGGGACACAGCCTGGGGAAAGGCTGGCACCGAGGACAGGGGAGGAAGGCTCAGCCCCGCAGCTCAGCACAGAGCACCAGCACAGAGGCACATGGGCACCCGTGTGAGCTGAAGGGCACAAGGGACCCCGCCAGGCACAGCCACAAAGGGCAGGTGGGAAAGGGCACAGAATCATGGAATGGTTTTGCTTGGGAGGGACCTTAAAGCTCATCCCAGCCCACCCCCTGCCATGGGCAGGGACACCTTCCACTATCCCAGGCTGCTCCAAGCCCCGTCCAACCTGGCCTTGGACACTTCCAGGGATCCAGGGGCAGCCACAGTTTCTCTGGGCACCCTGTGCCAGGGCCTCCCCACCCTCCCAGGGAACAATTCCTTCCCAAGATCTAATCTCAATCTCCCCTCTTGTAGTTTAAAACCATTCCCCCTTGTCCTGTCACTGTCTGCCCATGTAAAAAGCTGCTCTCCCTCTTTTTATAATCCCCCTTTAGGCACTGGAAGGGGCTCTGAGGTCTCCTCGGAGCCTTCTCCTCTCCAGCTCTCAGCCTGTCTCTGTGGCAGACAGGCTCCAGTCTTTGGAGCATCATTCCAAACAAGCCTCACCCAGGAGCACAGAGGCTGCCCTTGAGGACAGGCCCACACACAGCAGCCTCAGGCACCCCAAAACCCGTCACCACATTCCCAACCTCCAGCTGAATGAGGCTGAAGTTTCCAGCTCCAGCTCCTGAAGCTCTTTCCCTCGTTCTTGCCCAGCCAAGCTGCAAAGGTGCTGAGGCTCTGCTCCCTGTTCAGTTAAGAGGATTAATGGATGCTCAGCACCTCTGTGAAGCAGGCACAGGCTGAGTCACTCCCACTGCATTCAGGACTTCCAGCACCAGCACTGATCACTTCCATGCAGCAGCAATGGACATCGATTTGTTAACAGGTTACAATGATCTGTTGCAGCAAAAAATGTGAACCCATGCAGCCACACACATTGTCCTGCTGGCATCTCAGCAGGGAAGGGAGGTGTGAGCGCTGCAGAGTTTGGAGTACAAGTGTCACAAACACCTGATTGACTAATTCCAGGTGGGAACCTCCCAAAGCTTAACCCAAAACTTAACCCAAGTTCCTTGCTAGTTTTCTCCTTTACAATGCAGATATCTTTCCATATGGATGTGTCATTGGGAAGCAGAAAGGTTTTGTTCAAAATGTGCCAAAAAACAAAGTAGGAAAGGTCAGTCAAACCCTCAGCCATGCAGGAGAGCCCCTCGGAGACGCCCCTTTGGGCATCTTCACGTGCCATCTTTACCTGTCCCGTGCCACGTGCTGCTAACGCAGGAGCTGTTCCTTCAGTGCAGTTTCCCAGCCCCAGAACTTGCCAGTTCCTCCTGTCCCCCATCACAATCATGTGCTTGAACACAGACATGCTGCCAGAGCTGAGGAGGTATTTTTAAGCACCCAAAAACAACTAAGCACAACCCTGCCAGGAAAACATTCCCCGCTACCCCTCCCCACCTCAAAGCCCATCAAACTGCACAGCGAGGACATGGATCAGGATATCAGTGTGGAAAAGACCCCCAAAGGAGCGGAGGTAACAGCTCCCCATGGCAAAGAGCAGCTCCTTGGTCCAGCTTCCCACAAGGCTGGGGACAGGCTCTGACCCTGGGAGCAACAGGAACACCTGGACCCACCTCTGCCCCTGGGAGCATTAAGATGGAGCATCACCCTGGCACCCCTTCTTCAGCTGGAGATTATCTAATGGCATGGGCAAAAACAGGCCCAGCAAGTTGGAATTTTTATGTAATTTAATTCTTACATAATCTAATTCATTGTTAATTAACACCAACTTCCAACTCGGCTATTGAGGGAAAAAAGGCAGCGGAACCCTAAAGCTGACACCCTGCAGGCCCAGCACAGCCAAACTCCTCTCCTCCCCTTCCCCACGCTGAGCTTCCCCGGGTTTCACCACAGGTCACCCCAAGCCAGGGCAAGGCTCCTCTCCTGGAGCCCACTGAGGATGAAGGGTCTTCACCCTGCAGGTTTCTGGGGGTTGTCAGCTCTGCTGCCTCCAGGGCTGAAGGTGTCCCCCAGGAGCAGGACGCAGGATCCAAACCCAGGCACAGGTCTCCCCCTCTATTCCCGATTCCTGAATATCTTCTTTTCCATAACTAGGCACTGATCTCCTGAGGAGCTCATCGAAGCCCCTCTGTGGGGACCATATGGGGCTCTGGGGACCCCAGAGAAGGGGAGAGGTGCAGCTGTCAAAGGGGGGAACAGGCATCAACTTCCTGAAGCCAGGGAGCAGACCTATCCCAGAACAGTCCTGGGCCAACAGTGAAAGTCTCTGAATCAGTGCACAAGTCCCTGCCTAGAGGAGAAAATTTCTCTCAAAGCCATCCCTGGACAGGACTTGGGATTTTTAATGACTTTAAATTGTGATTTTTAATGATTTTTAAATGAATTAGTGACTGTTGCAGGTCACCTCTCCAGTGATAGCGTTGGCATTCCCAGGCAGTTCTGCTTTCCCCCTTTGCACCCAGGTTGAGATCAACTCCAAGACTGTCCTTGAGAAATTCTCCTACACCCGTTAGCTCTGACATGGGATCCCTGTCCTCCCAGAATCCCTGCAGGGTCCCAGCCCAGTGCTCTGCCAGGCTGGCTCCCTGCTAAGCAGCCCTGGCAGAAAACAGCAGCCTGGCAAGTGCCATCCTGCTCCTGAGAGTTCCAGCCCAGCCCGGAGCCTCGCTGGCTCATTCACAGCAGAGCAGGGCTGTTCTCCCAGCCCAGCTGTAGCACAACAGCCCTCACACAACAGTGATGTCCTGATCCACTTGGCAAATGCTGCGGGAACCCAAAATCAGTTGTCCAGACCTTTCAGTTTACAAATAGCTCACTGAGAGAAGAGCTGTTCAGTGTAACTTGCCTTTCCCTTCCATTTCTCCTCCATCCCAGAGCGATCAGATCCTCTGTGCCCTTCCAGCCCGCACTCAGAGATGGGCACGAGCACCTCAAGGCTGGCACCACAAGATACCACAAAGAACAACCGCCCAGACCTCAGCAAACACCCCCAGCCCCTCCTGTGCTTCACCCACAGGCACCTGCACCCAGTTCTGCAGACAAATCCTCACATCCCTGCGATGCTCCAGGCTTTCATCCCTCACGAAGCAGTCCTGCTCCGGAGCCTGTCAGCTGGAGTTTTTGGTTCATCCATCACTGCCCCTGCTAGATGGAAAAAAGTTGCTGCAAATAAATCAGCTGCTCCCCGGGGCCGGGCTTGGGCGTGTTCACTCACACTGCCAGTCCCTGTCCCAGCACAGCTGCACAGGGGACACCTGATCCCCACCCTGTCACACAACTGGCCAGGTGATGGAGCTAATAACAGGAGGCAGCTGTGCCCAGCCCCTCCTGCAGCAGGGCAAAGGCTGGAGGAGCCTCCAGCTGGCACAACCCAGAGGTGCAGATCGGGACACGCTCTGTGCCACAGGTGGGGGCAGAGGCTGAAGAGCTCCTGCAAGCAGCGCCTTTGCCCAAAAGCACCTCGAGTGAGATGATCTCCTGCTGGGCTCCACTTCTGCGCACAAGTCTGAGCCCCCAAATTCTCAAGCCCAGCAGACTTACTCATTCCAGCTCACTCATGTTGCTGTATCCGGAGGCGTAGTTTAAAAATGCAGGAATATTATTTAAAACCATAACTGCACACCTGCTGATTTTTGTTAGGTCCTATGAGAATGCGTGGGACCACTATATTTAGAATTTAATAACTCCAGTCAGTGCATGCTCTCGACTGAGTACCTGCCTACGTGTGTTCCCTGTGGTCCCAGGGGAATATCCAGCCTTGGGAAGCGTGGTGGGAGCCTGGCTGCCCTGAGCAGGACCAGGGCAGGGCTGTGCTGAGGGCTGTGAGACATCACCCTGCGGAACCCGGGGTGCAGGACCTCTGGTACCTCCATGCACACGGAAATGTGGGAGCTGAGGGTCTTCTCTCCATGCTTCAACTGCCCACATTAGAGTGAAGAAATGCAGGGAAAGCAGAAAGTTGCTCGACAGAGGTGGAAGAAGCACCCCCTAGAGCAAGGGCAGGGCCAGACAGTGCAGCAGCTGCATTGTGTTGGCTTTTGGATCTCAGCCGTGGAGATTTCCTGGGGCTTCTCAAGGTGCAGACATTGGAGGGGGGGACAGGCAGAAGCTCGAGCAGCTGGGGTGGGAAGTGACACTGATTTGAAAGCATCCCACGCTTCAATCAACACTTAGTTTTACTTTCATAATCAACCACGGCAATCAAGGGAATGGGCTCAGTATCCACAGGTGCACTCGAGCCCTGTCACTGTGGGGGTCAGGGACATCAGGAAATCTGTCCACACACTCAGATCCAGCCCAGAGGAGCTGCCCTGGAGCAGCTGCATGGCCCAGGGGGCAAAACAGGGAGAGCACAGATCCCTGCAACTCGAGCTGGGCCACACCAGAGCACCCAGGCACACACGGGACCTCTGCCTGGGGGAAGGGTGACCACCAGCCCCCACGGGGCTGAGCCCTGACAGGCAGTGGCCCTGGTGGCCACGTCTGATGCATAGCGAGCCACAGTCCTGCATGAGGGGACAACTCGGACACAGAATGGTTTGGGTTGGAAGGGACCTTAAAGCTCATCCCATTCCATTCCCTGCCATGGGACACCTTCCACCAGAGCAGGTTGCTCAGAGTCCCACACCCACAGCCAGCATCCCCTGGAAAATTCGGTACGTGAGCTACACACCAGCAATGCCACTCTTGTGGCTCACGTCCCAGAGCTAGGAAGGCACCACGACATCTCCCATTACAGAGGAAACCACCCAGCTCACCCCAAACCCCAAGGTCCAGGGCCATAGCACCCTGTGCATGGGGTGCACCTCCTCCTCCCCCTCGGGCCAGGCCCTGGCACACGCTTGGCTGCACACAGCAAACCCCAGGCACGTCCTGGGCTCAGCAGCACCTGGACAACAGACCTTCCTCACACCCAGCTCCACGCCGGGACAGCAAAATCCTGAGGGCAGAAACCAGGGTTTCTGTCCACAATGCCAAAAAGGAGCAGAACAAAGCTCCTGGCTCTGCCAGGAATGTCTCTGCAGAAACGTGTGAGCGCGGAAGAGGCGACTCTTCCTCAGCCACCGACGGAAGAGGGGAGACAGCGGTGGCTGTGCACGTCTCACTGTCTCAGCAGCAACACGGGCAGCAGCAGGAGGGGCTCCAACTTCATTTGAATTTGTGGATATTTTAATAACCTTTACAAAGTGCTCAACAACCAGGGAAGAAGGTAAGCGAATACCTTGGTGCTATTTTTTGCCCTGTGTGTCTCTACACAGACCTACACCCCAGGGCAGCAGGGAGGCACTGCGTGCAGGTCAGCAGGAGAGCTGGGGACACGCTGCTCAGGCTGAGCCCACACAAATGGGGGAGAGCCCAGAGCAGCACCAAGTGCTAGCCCTGCCCTACAGGCTGCACAGAACAGCCAAGGAGAAGCCACCCAGGCACAGAGCAATTTTCTTAATTACAGTAACTGTGTTTACATGCAAAACAAGGATGTGTGCACCCCCCCACACGCACACACAACTCTGGGCACTCACACGCTCCCAGGGGAGTTCCAGTCAGCCCAAATGCCACCCTCCCCATCCCCACAGTGATCCCCTCATCAGTCCGTACCCCAACCAAGCTGACAATGAACCATGGGTCTGTCTGTCCAAAGGAGCTCCCCTCTCCATTGCCCAGACCCTTCCTATGTGCCAGGAGCCACCAGCACCTCATACCCACAGATACCACTTCACCTGAGAAGCCACTTCTTGCTGCCCCTGCAGAGAGGCCCTTGCACGGGGCAGGTGCAGGGAAGGGCGATTTTGGTGCAGTGACCTCGCTCCTCTGCTGAGGGGACAGTGCAGTGGCACAGCAGAGAGCACCAGGCAGAGGCAGGCAGGCACAGGTGCACGTGATCCCCCAGCAGACACCCAAGATGTGCCACCAACACCTGGGACGTGCCCTGGGCAGGGAGAGAGATGCCAGGTCCCAGAGCCTGCCAGAGACATCCCGCAGCAATGAGCTCTGTGGGAGCCCCAGACAGGAACGGGGTGATGCTTCCAGAGCCCTCAGCTTACTCCCAGCCCCCTCCCAGCCCCAAGAGAGGTGAACGGAAAGCAAAGCACCAAGGATTGCACATCCCATCCCGCAGCCCCTGGGCACACATGGAGGCACCAGGACAGTCGGGTCACTGCCACCCCGTACCTGCACTCGGTGACACTACAGCAACAGCTCCCGCTCCGCCTGCCCCAGCGCCTGGAGCGCAGCTCTGGCCTCGACTTCCTCAGGCTGAAATACTCCGTCAGCTTCCCAAACGAAGCCATGGCTCCCGCCGGTGTCCCTGTGTCCCTCTGCACCCTCGTGCATGCTAGAGCCCGGCCGTGCCCACTGCCCTGCCAGCCCTCGGCACGGGCGGGGAGCGGGGCCGCAGGGACCCAGCACGGGGCAGGAGCAGTTCAGCCAGGAGTTACTTGGACAGTCCACAGCGTGCTCCACAGTGAGCCCTCAGATCTGGAGGGTGCTAAATCCTGTCTCCCTGAGCCAAGCGCAGGTCACAGCTCAGAGCAGCTGGCGGCTGCACATGTATTTCATGTGATGCTGCGGAGCTGAATGAAGGAGGAAGAGGAAAAATGAAAAGTGCTCGCTGGAAAGGGTCCCTCGGTAGCGCTGGCACAGGTCTGCGAGCCCCCACGGCGAGTGGCACTGGGCAGGTGGAGGAGCTGCCCTCTGAGGAGGTGGCCCAGCGTGGCTGTGGTGGCCCTCGGCTGAGGAAGGGGATGGGGTTTGATCCCAGAGGCGACGAGAAACCCCAAGAAATCGGCTGCTCAGATGAATTTCCAAAGGGTCTGTTCTTACAGCATGGAGAGGATCCCCGCTTGCTCTTCCCAAGGCTATTCAGAGTCCACCAGTTTTGCTCCCTCCCTGTTTTTCAAAGCAGAAGGCACCCTCAGCTGCCAGCAGCACCTACCTACCATGACTTTCCAGCCTGTCACCAAACACCTGAGCCCAAGGAGAGCGACAGGCATTTAAAGCAAGCGAGGCTGATCCAGGTAGAGGTCACCTGTGAGCTCTGTTCCCCACGCTCCTGCACAAAGCCTTTCCACAGCAGACAGCAGACACGGGGATGCTGCGAACCCGAAGGGAAATCCTCCTGCCAGCCCTCCCCTAGTCAGGAGCACTTGTCTCTGCATCCTCGGCGCCTGACGCCAGCTGGGCGGAGAAAAAACAAGGGCTTCAGAAAAAAGCCACCCAAACCTTGCTCCAGCCCCATGGAGCAAAGCCAGATGAAGTCAGTGAAGCATATCCAGGGGAAGGGGTGTCTGACGGCGACTCCCAGCCATGCCAAGAGAGGAAACAGCACGGAAAACTGGTGGTAACTCAGCTGGCAGAGCCCCAAGCTCCCTGCACACCCTTTTATCCCTCCGGTGTGGATGCCATGTTAAAAAATAAACAACCTGCATTCATTGCTATTTCCCTGCTTAGAGCCATCCCCTGCAAGCAGTCCCCTCGCCACCAGGGACGGCCATCCGCTGCCGAAAACCCTTCCTGACCTCCACTTCCCTCCTCCGTTATTTTCTTTCTTTTCCTGTACACTCCGGCTCAGCTTTCCCCTTGGAATCAAATGCCTGAGCAGCCGGGTGCGCCCCGCGGAGCACGGCCCAGGGACACCGGGGCGGCCGCCCCCGCCGGCTGCTTGTGACCGGCAGAGTCACAGTCCCCGTCACCGTCCCCGCCCGCGCTTTTTGGGGGGGATCGTCTGTTTGCACCATCCCTGCTCCCCGCTCCCCGCTCCGGGCGCTGACATCCATCCCGGCTAACAGAGCGAGCCGCCGCAGACCTGCACACAAAGCCGGGGGCTGGCGATGCTCGGGGGGGCCCCGCGGCCGTGGGGGACCCCGGCAGCACCTCCGCCGGGCAGGCGCTCGGTCCCCCGGGCACCTTCTCCGTGCCGGGCACACGCGAGGAGGGAGAGCGGGGGCTGCTCCCCTCTCGCAGCTGGCGAAATCAAGCTGTTCGCGCACTGCTCCGCACAGCCACCCTCCCCCGGCTCCCACCTTCTCCCTCCGANAGGGCGCTTCCCCGGATCGACGGGTTTGTGGCGAGGGCAGAGCATCCGCCGGCTGGCTCCGTGCGGCGCAGCGCCAGCCCGGAACACTGTCACCCCTCTTATCTGCCATCGGCTCCCCGATACCGACCACGGTGAAACGCAACACGTCAAAGGAGGTCAGATGAGCCGGAGGAGAGCGGAGGAGCCGGGGGAGAGCAGAGGGGGCTGGCAGGAGGCAGCGGGAGCAGCCGAAGGGGAGATCAGAGAAGGGGAGGCAGAAGGGGACAAACTCTTGTTCCCCTGCTGTGAAAAAAGGCACAGCAGCCGCTCTCCCGGAGGGAACTGGGCTGAGGCACACACACACGGCAGTGTGAGGACAGCGGGGTCACCTGGCAGCGGTGATGTTACCTGCTCCTGAGCTGTGCCAAGGCAACAGGAGAGGGGCTGGACAGGGCAGCAGGAGGAGTGGAGAGGAAGAGTGGCGTTAATTTGAATCCCTCTCTTCTCCGCTTCCTCCCATCAACTGTTGGGAGGGCAGAGAAGCAGCGCTGCTGCCCCAGGGATCCTCCTTTGGCATGTGCAAAGGAACCGTTTGGGGACAAAAGGGCAATTCGGAAGACTGTCGAAAAAACAGCAGGAGGATTCCACAGACTGGTGGACACAAAATCCAAGGAGCAAGCCAGATTTCCCTAGCATTCCAGCTGCGGGGGGGACACCCGTCCAGCCAGGGACACCAAACATTCCTGCAGCACCCTCCGGTGGGGGGGAGGGAGGAGCCACAGCTCCTGTCAGGGAGTCAGGCTCCCAACAAGGTTGCAGAGCTTAGTCCCTGAGCCCAACAGTGCCAGCACCTGGAAAACAAACAGGAGGAAACACTACCTTCATGAAACCTCTGGATAAGCCGGGGAGGGTGGCATCGAAGGTACCAATGCCTGAAGGATCAGACAGCTCCATGAACACCTCATCTGTGCCCAAAAAGTGATACTCCAGAGGGGATTACAGCCCCCCAGCCCCCCAGCATACCCAGTCACGCCGGACCAGGCTGCTGGGACCCACCTGGCTGAAAGCACAACCAGTGCTAGGGCAGAGGCAGCACAGGCTCCCACATCTCTCCCTCTGAGTTACAGTCTCTGCTTTTGTGCTGGTGGCTTGGGGCAAGAGAAGGGCTGTCTCCTTTGCCCCAAGGACATGGAACAGCCCTCAGGCCCTTCCTTGCTCAAAGAACGAGTGGTCAGCCCTTCAGAGAGGGCTGTCACACCAGCTGGCTCCCAGAGGAGCTCGGTGCCTCCTATTAGGCAGCAGAGGCAATCTGCCAAGATATTGCTGAACTCTCTAATTTCACATTAACAATCTGCTGTGCTGGGGTTTGCAGCCATGCACTCAGCGATGCGACAGCTTCCCACTTCCACTTATCAGTGGAATGAAACACTTCATAAGCGAAACAGTGGTTTAATTTGCAGAGACATAAACTGATTTTTAAGAGGAGCTGTGGAGGAGATGTTAAAGCAGGAATCAGAACCTGCACAGCACTGGGACCTGGGGGATGCTGAGCACGGCTGCACAGCCACCACCCAGCCCTGGCACAGGCATCTCACACCTCTGGCTGCAGCTTTTGGGAGGAGAAAAATATCCACAAGTCAAACACAGCCTGGCTGTCTGGGTCACCTCACACATTCCTGTGCACATACTGCTTTGGGCCCTAGAGACCAACATTCCCCATTTCAGAACCCTCCAAACACAGCGAAGCCATGGCAGAGATGGGAACCAGCACCAGTCCCAGCTTGCAAACAACCACAATGCTTTTTCAGGCAGAAGTCATCACAGCTACGTCCCAGCAGCTCAGACATCCTCAGTGTGAACTGGGAAGCTTCTCTGGCAGCTCCTGCGGCCAGTCAGCACAGTGGGACAAGCCAGCCAGCCCTGGTGGGTGGCCCTTGCACCATTCCCAGAGACTCCCTGCAGCCCCCCGTCCCTGTGCTCCGGAGCCCTGTGAGCAAACCAGATCTGGTTACATCTCTGTGGCTTCCCCAAGCAGCTTTTGCTCCAATTACACTTCTTAAATATGGATAGGCAGAAGCAGGGAAAGAGGAAAAGGGAGTTCTTCTGAGCTGACAGCTCCTCTGTCCACTCCTACAGTACAAGAGGACCCTACCTGTGTTTCTCCAGGGCTCCAGTTTCACTCCACACCCAGACCACTCAATACCAGTTAAGCACACCTGCTTTCCAGTCCTGGCTCTTCTGGGGAGCTGGATACCCAAAAGCCACTCAGCAGCTGATGCAGAGCCCATCCTGCTCCTCCTTCAGCCGTGCTTCCAGCAGCTCATCCCTCCCCCAGGACAGCACGGGGATGCTCACCAGTACCCGACCTCCCAGCGTTTGGGGGAAGCAATGAAAACAGGTTGAAGCCATAGTGGGAGCAGCCACCCCATCTCTACGAGCAAAACCTTGGCTGGTTTAAGGCTCCCTTTCCCTTCGTCCCTTTCCCAGGCTGGCTGATACCTGGAGAGCAGAACTCCAGCAACGCAGAGGACGGAGCCCAGCAGGATGCACAAGTCCTAGACTGGAGGTGTGACATTAAGCAGTGACACCAGCAGAACAGTCTAGAAAAGCTGCCAGATGGGTCAAAGGAGGAGCTGGAGCCTGAGCAGCTCATCAGGAACAGGGCCTGGAGGAGGCACTGCTGCCTGCTCATCCCAGGATGTCCTGTGGAAAAGGGCTCATTTCACTGTGGGAGTCCTGGTAACCCAGTTTCCATTTGTTGTCATCAGAGTCCCTCTCCCCACAAGGGACAAATACCTGCTGAGATCCCCAAAACTGGGTGAGAGGAAGCTTCCTAATCCCCCAAGGACACCTGTGTCCTCAGGTCAGGTGAAAGAGAATTTCTCACGAGCCTTCTCTTAGTGCCACCTGGGGAGGGACCAGCTTCTCCAAGGCACCTGGGCAGTCACCTGAAAGCACTGTGGGGACTTCCAAGGGCTTTGGGGCAGGAATTTTCCAAACTGCTGAAAACTGGCCACTGATGTCACACATCAGCTCCCTGTCAAATCTTTCCGCCAATACTGAAGAATTTTGATAATCACTATTTTTTTTAAATTCTGAGCACTAATTCTTGGGGTTTAGGAAATAAACTTCTTCCACCCTATTTTAAATAGACCCACAATGACTGAGGCCCTATTTTGCACTGCTGGTTAACCCAGCGTACCAGAGAAACATCAAATGTTTTGGGATATCTATAAAAATAAATTTGGAATACATTATTTCACAGGATGTTCAAAACCAATTATCAACATGTACATGCAAAGAAACATGTTAAATGCAACTATGAACTGATTTAAGAAACAGATGTGCAAGAGACATCAGAACAAATCCAGAGGAGGCCATGGATGTGCTCCGAGGGCTGGAGCCCCTCTGCTCTGGAGCCAGGCTGGGAGAGCTGGGGGTGCTCACCTGGAGAAGAGAAAGCTCCAGGGAGAGCTCAGAGCCCCTTCCAGTGCCTAAAGGGGCTCCAGGAGAGCTGGAGAGGGGCTGGGGACAAGGGATGGAGGGACAGGACACAGGGAATGGCTTCCCACTGCCAGAGGGCAGGGTTAGATGGGATATTGGGAAGGAATTCTTCTCTGTGAGGGTACATGAGTGGGCTTGGCAGTGCTGAGGTAACAGTTGAACTCAATGATCTTGGAGGACTTTTCCAACCTAACTGATTCCATCCAGAATTCATCAAAACTTTTCATCTTGATTCTAAATGTGCCCGTGCTCTGTGCAAACACGAGTCCACAGTGGCACAACACACTGCAGCTCCTCTCTGGTGCCCAGAGCTCTGGAGAAACACGTCTGGAGGCTCCTGGAGCCGACTCCTGGGAACAGCACAGCCCTGGGAGCGACACACACTTACTGGCAGAGCTGGAAGCCCTCTGGGAAGTGCTACATCTCAACACAGCTGTCATAAAGCGCAGAGTGTGCAAGAGGCTCAATAATTTCAGCCTAAGCAGGCACTTTGCTGTAATTGCCAGCTCTATTGCATTACGCACACATTTCTGTGCCGGTACCTGCCACGACCCAACCACACCAATTTACTGATTTACCCAATGTATCACTTAGCACAACTACTCTAATTCCAGCAGCAAACCCAGATGTGACTCCCAAATTAAGGTAAAATACCCTCATTCTCAAATTAAATTAAAATACCCCCTTTCTTGGAAATAACATAGAATTACGTAGGGAGAGCCTTGCACTACAGGGATGGGGTGGGTTTGGAAGGGAAGCCGTAGGAGGAGAGGCTGAGGGCACTTGGTTTGTTCAGCTGTAGGTGATGGAGCACAGAGCTCACCGGGGCTGCGGCTCCTCCCCAGGGGCAGGTCCAATCTCTGCTCTTTGTGACAGGGACAGGACCCAGGGAACGGCTGGAGCTGGGCCAGGGCAGGGTCAGGCTGGAGATCAGGGAAAGGTTCTTCCCCCAGAGGGTGCTGGGCACTGCCCAGGCTCCCCAGGGAATGGGCACGGCCCCGAGGCTGCCAGAGCTCCAGGAGCGTTTGGACAGCGCTCCCAGGGATGCCCAGGGTGGGATTGTTGGGGTGTCTGGGCAGGGCCAGGGTTGGACTCATGATCCTCGTGGGTCCTTCCTATAATTCTATGAAAATTCACCTTCCCAGAGAAGCATGCAGGAAGCAGAGGTGGAACCACCACCGAATCCAGCGTGGCAGTGCAGAGGCAGCCCCAGCCCCCAGCACAGAGATGCTGGTGCTGATCCAGTAACCCACCTGCAGCAGCCCATCAGCATCTGTTCCTTCCTGGAACAGCGTGGGATGTGCATGCTCCTGAAATCCAATCCCCATTGTAACCCCCCGGATCGATGGAAATTGCCAGGTTATTTCATCCCACTTCAAAAGGTTCTCCCCACTCGCAGCACTGTGCGGTGAAATCATGAGCACACAGGGATAATTACCTCCCAAAGCAGGGCTGTCCCTGGTGCTGCTCCCTGATGGCTGCACAAAAACCTGGCTCAGGCTTGCAGGGAAGAGATAAGGGCAGGGAAAAGCAGACAGCAGCACAGGCAGCTGGAGGAGTCACACAGGCTTTTAGATACTTGCTAAGTGAAAAAAAAGAGAGAGAAAATTGGTTGATACCTCCTAAAAATAGTTTGTTGAGTTCAAAAGGACTGGAGAAAGTATAAAACATCAACAGTGAGGTGATGGGAGGAAACACAGCCAGAGGGGAAACAAAGGCAGGATAATTTGAGGACATTTGGAGCTGACAGGGCTGTCTTATGGGCAAGGGGTGCTGCCTCTGCTGAACCATTCCCAAAAGTGGCCACGTTGGCTCTGCCCCCACACTGCTTGAGACCCACCCAAAATTTGTTTGATTCCCAGGGAATGGGCACAGCCCCGAGGCTGCCAGAGCTCCAGAAGCACCTGGACAACGCTCTCAGGGATGCACAGGGTGGGATTGTTGGGGTGTCTGTGCAGGGCCGGGGGTTGGACTCGATGATCCTTATGGGTCCCATCCCAGTCAGGACATTCTGTAATTCTATGATTTGATTCTATGATCTTTTCAAATCAAAAGGGACAAAACCCTCAGATCCTGCCCAAGTGGGACAAACTGGGACTTGTGTAATCCCCACATACTGGAGCAGCCTGGGAACAGACCCAGCTCACTGCACACCAGTTGTTCTTTTTCCCTGAAAAACCAGCCCTGGCAAAAACCGAAGCAAAAACTGGAAAACTCATTAACATGATCAAGGGTTTCAGAAAATGGAAAGGAGAATAATTCATGCAATTAGAGCCCGGCAAACTTCATCAGTCTTCAGAAAAAAAAATGATAATCAATAAGGAGCAAGCAGTCTCCAGGCTGGGAGAGCCAGGGGACTGGATCGATGCAGCTGCCGGCGTCCCACAGAGAGCAGAGCTCCGAGCAGGAGCAGCCCCTTCCTGCAGCTGGCTCCCAATAATTGTGTCCCCCAGCACCCCGTCAGACCCAGGGGGGCTCCTACAAGGCTTTCCTTAGCAAGCACACAACCCCCAAGGCTTCCCAAAAGGGGCCAGGACTGGCAGTGGTGAGGTTGGAGAACAACGAGGCAGACAAGGGACAGAGGGGTCATGCCCAGCTGCCAGCCCCTGGGGCAAAGCCATCCTGGGCACACAATTTTCACTGTGTGTTGCACTGTCCCCACTCCTCCTGGTCCTGTACACACTGTGGTGGCTGCTCAGTGAGCCCCTGCTGCTCCCTTCACCCCAGCCTTGTGGCCCTGAACCACCTGTGACTGCTGGGCACTGCCCACGGCTGCTGTGTCCCCTCCTGGGGCTCACCAGGGCACGGAGGTGGCACCAGTGGCCACAGGCTGCAGAGGGATCAAAATTCAATTATCAGCCAGGCATAGGAGATCACCTCATACACAACCAAATGAGCAGGATGAGCATCTAACCAGCTCCCTCTCAGCCCTTGGCACGGCCTGCTTGGAAGGGAATTATGGATAAATCATAGAATCATGGAATCACAGAATGGTTTGGGTTGGAAGGGATCTTAAAGCTCATCTCGTTCCACCCCCTGCCACGGGCAGGGACACCTTCCACTGTCCCTGGTTGCTCCCAGCTCTGTCCAACCTGGCCTTGGACACTTCCAGGGCCCCAGAGGCAGCCACAGCTTCTCTGGACACCCTGTGCCAGGGCCTCCCCACCCTCACAGGGAAGAATCTCTTCCTAATATGCAACAGCCTCTCTGGGAAATTACTCATCCACGGCCTCGAGCTTCCCTCTGATTTGTGTGAAGTCCTTCCATTGATCCCATGGACATGGAGGCACCGTCCTGAGCACCTCTCCTTCCCAGGGCTTCACAACTCAAGCTCACCTGGACTTTTGTGAACTGGCAGCAGCCTGGCAGCCGGGGTTGGTGCGGTGGAGAGGCTGTTTCAGGAGCAGATGGTGCTCAGATCCCACGGGAATTTGAATCCTCCCTACTCCCCAAAGAAGCCCCACATCCCTCAGGAAGCACTGACCCAGAGGGGCACAGACATCCTCAACAAGCCCAGGACCCCACACCAGGCATTTCTACTTCCAATCATTTTCTTTTCACCTCTCAACCAGTAATTATCTCATTTCTGCATCAAAACAGAATCTATTAAAACCTTACTTCTTTCCCAAACTATAGATTAGTGTAATCCTCTTACACCACCGAGCTGGCCCTGCCTGTTCCAGTCAATGATTGCAAACTTTCAAGCCTGGAGTCAAATTTTAACTTTTCCTGTCAAAACTCTGAACAGCACAATCACCAGCTAGACAGGGATGTTGCATTTACTCAGAATAAGGCTTTCCATTTAAATTAAGGCCAAAGATTTCCCCCAGGTTACAGCAATTTAATTAAAACAAAGTCAAAACAAACCTCTAAAACTTCTGAAATGCTCGTTGTGTAAAATTAAAACCTCCAGGACTGCCAGAGTACAGAGCCCAAATAGCACCCAAGGGAAAACAAACACTTCGACTTATTTCAGGAAAAGAAGATGACTGACAAAGCAGCTCACATCCGATCCTTCACAATATAGGCAAAATATTTAAAGCCCCATTGGGCAGGACAAAGACAATTACCCAGATGGTCAGTGGCACCGAAATGAGAAGTTGCATAGTGAGACTCCTCACCTGAGAGGAACCCTGCTGCTGTCCCTGCTCACACGCCAGAGTGCAGGCAGCAGGGACAGAGCTCCAGCCACGGAGCTGCTCAGGGCACTCACAGCAGCTCCCTGAGCTCTGGCACCTCAGGGACGCCCCCAGGCCCTGGAGGTTGGTGGGATTAGCTGTGCATGGGGCAGCCACACACCGGGGTCCCAGGAACCCCCCGTTTTCCAGCGGGAGCCCTGAGGAACCCGACTGCTTGCAGGACTCTGCCCCACATGCTCACGCCAGGAACACAAGGTTCAAACCCCACGCTCCAGCCCTGGGTGGTGAGACCAAGGGTTCGCTGCTGCGGAGGAAGGAGGCAGAGGAGGAGGGAGACCCTGGCATCTTCCCATCTCTATTCCCACCTTTACCTCGCTGCTTCCAAGGATGCTGCTGTGCTGACAGAGGGAAGGGAAAGCCCAGGGAGGTGTCTGTGCAGGCTGATGGGAACTGGCTGTGGGACAGGTCTGTGTCACACTGTGAAACTCACACCACCAGCAGCAGAAAGGAGCAGAAATGAGTCAGCTGAGGTGATCTGCTGTGAGCCAAACCACAACCCAGTCCAACCACACTTCCTCAGCACCAGAGTGAGCCGACTCATCCCATGGCCACGCAAGCACTGGACCCGACACGGGGGCAGAGGAGGGAGGGGGCTCCTTCCTGGGCTGGGGGGGTTTGGACCTTGTCCCAGCACCCCCCAGGGGATGAGCAATGTGAAGTTGTGCCCTGAGGAGCTGTGAGGAGACAACACTCCAGCTCTGGCAAAGCATCCTAGCATCCTGCCAGAGCCTGGACCACACCAGGAAAGGCACCATAACTCCTGCACATCCAGCACATTCAAACCCCAACATCTAAGTGCTGGCTGGCCAGCTGCCAGCAAGGGGGCTTCTGCCAAACAGTCGGGGTCAAGGATCCACTGGGTTCCCACCATAATTCAGTGTCCTTCCCCAAAGAGAGGGGCAGCAGCTGTAAGGCAACACCTTTTACATACACCCCCCTGGGGTCTGTCAGGCTGTGCCAGGACACAAGGGAAGCAGAGCACACCTTGCCTGCAGTGCGGAGGAAGGAGGTCCAGCATCACAGCCACGTTCCACAGCAGAAAACCCCCCAAACTTCCGACCTCATGATGTCAATGTGGTGAGAAAAATTACTCGCAGCACGTGCTCTGCACAGGCACTGCTAGGAAACAGCAACCACTGACTGACAGGAGGGAAACACCTTTTGCTTAAAAGAGAAAGCGAATTAGAAATTGAAACTTCTACATCAGTTACCAGCTGCCGTGGGAGAGGAGATGGTGGAGCACAAGGCACTGAGGTCAGTGGTTCTCCGTGTCAAACACCTAAAACCAGCATCATAAGTGTGTGACAGAACAGGCTGCTTCCTGCATCTGCTCTCATCAGTGTAAGAACACACAGGCTGTGTCAAGGTTGTGTCAATGCCAAGGAATCCATCCCTTAGTATCCCCAAATGAGAAAAAAAGCTTGAAGTACCCCAAAGATTTGTTCATCACATTGCTGTGAACCCTATCTCAGCCCAACATGCAGCTCTGCACAAGCAGAGGCACCACCACACCTCAGCCCATCTCTCAGAGCACAGGTGGGAGCAGCACCACGCTACCTGCGGGGCTGAGTGGGTTCTTTCCCACTCAGGACATTCCATGATTCTGTGCTATGCCTGAAGGGGTCCCAGCCATCCTCAGGCCCCTTTTCTTTGGGAAGCTGCATCCCCTGCTGAACTCTGCCTGATTTGCAGATGTGTCTTTGTTACCTGCCCGCTATTTGCAGAGGAACACACCAGATTAAGGTGCCTCCCAGGCACCAGCTTTGAGCCTTTGATTTACTCTTTCACAGGTCACTGTCTCTGTAAATGTCTATCAAAGGCAACTGCCAGCACAGCCAACAGCTGCACCCGTGGCTGAGCACAAAAAATTAACGAGGCTTTCCTCCCAAATTACTCCTGCCTCACAGAAAAGGCTGCGAGGGCAGAAAGCAGGGAGCAGGAAGGAAGAAAAGGTCAGAGCATGCAGCAAAAGCAACACAAAAGTCAAATCAGCACAAGCGGGATGGGACAGCGCGAGCTGGGCCAGCACAGCCCTCTCTCTCCCCTGCCCAGGAGCAGGGCAGGCAGCATCAGGCTCAGCAAAATGTCACCCGATTTCCAAAAGACATTTTATAAAAAAAGATACCAAAAATGACAGTCAGCAACCCTGAAACTCTTAAGAAATTGGGGCAAGCAAGGATTTTTGAGGATGGAAAGAAAAGAAATCACAAGCAGAAGCAACCTGCTGGAACAGGGTTTTTGGTAGCAGCCCTGCAAGAGCACATCCCAAATCTTACGCAGTTTATCTCACATTGCTCCAGCTGATGTGACCCAAGTAACACAACACAGAGAGGATCCTGCTCCCCTGGCACACAATGGATATGGCATTACAGCAAAGGACAGGGAGAAAGCAGAGGAGCAACAAGGCCCTTTGCCACCCCAGCTCCCCTCCAAAGGCTCCAAATGCACCAGCTCCAGCTACTCCGAAGGGGAAAGCCTCTCGGGTAACATTAGGGCTGTACAAGAGCTCCACAGCAAAGGCAGGGAGCCTGACTGTTCTCTCTTAGCAGCTGGCTGGATTAAAGATTTAATGCAATGGGTCCCTTTGGAAAAAATTACACAGGCTATTAAGAAAGATGCGCCTCTCATCTGATGAAATCCAGCAAACACTGCAGCTATCTGGGCACCCGGGCGGCTCTGAGGAGCAAAGGAGAAGCTGCAGTCGCTCTCGTGAGCCCTTTCTGGATGCAGGAACCAATGGGTAAAGCAGCAGCTCCATTAGCAGTACAGCAAATGTGCAGACACAGCCGTGCTGTGCCTGCGCAGAGCGAGACGGACCTCGGTTCCGAGGGAAGAAGCAAAGGAGCGCTCAGCAGTGATCACTCACTGGTTCCTGCTGGAATCCAGGGGCTCTCGAGGCTTCAGGAACAGGACAAACAGAGGCAGGGGCAGCAGGGAGCTTCAACACCTCACAGGGTCTTCCTTCCCAGAGAGGAGTGAGTGACACGGCCGTCGCCCTCGAGACCGTGGCACTTTGGGAATCCAAAGCACGTGCTGGTGCTTGTCCTGACAGACAGGCAGGAATTAGCCCCGGCTCCCTCACCCAGAGCTGACAGGACCAGAGGAGTGCAGGCTGCCGTGGCATCAGGAACATCAGATGCTAAAGAATCTCACAGCTTTGGGAATATAATCTAGTTCAGTGCAGCATTATTGAGGGTGTAGCAAGTGCCACTTCCTAGGCAGCACAGACTACATTAAATGGGACTCTGACATCCCCTCAGTGTTCAGCACCTTCACAATGGAGCCTGAGCAGTAAAACATTGGACTTGTCCAGAGGAAGCAGATGCAGGGGAAGAGTTCACACAGCAGAGCTCCCAGTGGCACCCACAGAGCCCTTCTGCAGAGCAAACCCATCCACCCAGCACGAGGCACCTGCAGATAACTGTCCCAGGGAACCGGAGCTGACACCCTGGACTCGCTCACAGAGCATTTCCAAGTCCTGAGTGTGAGTTTCCAGGTCCAGCCACCTGCACACCTCACACTCTTTCCTGCTCTCTGGGCTTACAGCTGCCAATTCCCACTCCTTTCCAAGGGAACCTGTTGGCTTGGATGCTGTGCCAGGCTCCACTGCAGAGATGCAGGTGCCTTCACAAGCACCCGGTGTGAGGAGGAGGGTTACACTCGTGGGTAACGCTCCTCTGCAGCACATCTCAAGTGCAGTTTGCTTCCCACCTGCTGCACACACCTGGAGACAGCTGCTTGAAGCAATTGCCCCCACCACCTTCACTGCTGTAGTGCTTTGCTGCTCAGAGAGGCCATTCCACAGCCCCAGCCTGGCTCTGGGAACATCCCAAGCAGCCAAGCACTACCCTGTGGTGTCGTTCCCCATACCGTAGGGCTGGGCTCAGTTCCATAAACACAGCCCGTCCTTCACTCATTCCCCACCACTGTCCTCATCCTCCAGATCCTCTGAGCTTCCCACAGCAGGGTGAAGGTGAGCACTCACATCCTCTCCCAGCCCTTCCTCACTCCCTTTAAAGCCCTCATGGTTCAGGAGCTTGTGTAAAAGCTCCTGCAGGACCCAGCTGAAGGTGGACTTACAGAAGGAAATAACAGCTAAAATTCAGTTGCTCTGATCCAAGCAAGGATGCCCACAGACTTCCAAACTCCAGTGGGGAGACAAGTTGGAAAAACTGGAACACAGATGCCTGCAGACCGCCTGAGATGATGACTCTGTGTGAAATGCCACTCCTGCCATCAGTGCAGGAGGCGTGGGCAGGCTGCGGGGCACTGCCCTGGCTGGCCCTTTGGGGTGCCAGCAGCTCCTCACCTGTGTGCCCCAGCACCCGCAAAGCTCACGGGGGCTGCTGCAGGCAGAGCACTCCTCACCTCCGTGCTTTTGTACTACGAGCGGCAGCACGGATCCAGCAGAGAAACTCCTCCCCAAAGCCCCAGTGCTGCCCGTGCACCCCGTGCCAGCACCCGGGTTTGGGGAGAGCCTCAGCACCCAGTGACTGCGGCCCCAGGAGCAGCCCCAGCAGCTGCACACCGCTGTTTATCAGCTCCACGTGCCAGCTTTGAACACCGGTGCTTTTGGCAGCTCCCTGCGGCCAAGGAGAGAGCGCAAACACATCCCACTGCTCAGCTGGTGAGCAGCTATTTGCAGGTTATTAATAAATCATTTACTGTTTATTGCAATCATTCTGCCAAAACACAAACAAAAAGCATTGCAGCCACCACCAGCAAAGCTGCCTGTTCACACGGGTCAGGGAAACAGACGTTTTGGGTATTGCCTTCTGAAAAGAGGGTGTACAGAACCCTGGGTGGCCCAGGCTCCTCCAGCTGTGCCAGCTGTGCCTGTACGATTGTGCCCAGGACAAACTCTGCCTCCTGCCAAAGCCCCTGTGCAGAGGAACAGGGGCAAAATCACTCCATGCAGAAGCTCTCCCGAGGAGCTCGTGTTCCCTCCAGGCACTTTTTGGCAGGGCTGCAGGGAACCCAGCAGGGCTGTGGGTCTCTCCCCCACCTTCCCACAACTGCAGCAAAGAGCCAAGCCCCCGAGTCATCCCCCAGCACTGCAGATGAGTCCAAGGGCTGCTGACAGCCTCTTCACCCTGCTTCCTCCCAAAACACCATGGGAAAAGCACAGAAAGGAAAGGAACTGCCAACCTGCGAATACTTCGCTGTTAAACAGAGAATCTGCTTTCATCAGCACATCAAGAGCCTGTGGAGATCAAGGAAATATATTCCTCCATACACTCTCCAGGGCACGGAGCTATTTGCAACCTGAAAAACAGTTGCTGTCACTGCACATCTGAGGAATGATCCTGAGCACAACAACGTGGCTTTAAAGGAACAAGCACTACCCACACTGCAGCTTGTCGCGTGCTCCCTCCAAAGTGGCTCTGGGATAGACTGGAAAGTGACAGGCAGGCACGGCTGCAGGGAGCACCAGCACCATCCCACCCACAGAGACAGGGCACAAGGATCCCCCACACCCCAGCACCACCACCAGACCTCTGCAGAGCTGCTGCTGGCAGCCCCTCTCCAGGGGACTCCAGAGATCCCTGTGGCCAAGGCCCTCTGTGAAAGCCCTGGCCAAGGTGGAGGTGCCCACCCCAAACTGGGAGGCTGAGACAGGGCCTTGGGGACATCGGTCACAGCGACCTCCAGGGAGGAGGAACAGCAGCACAAGCCGAAATTGTGGCACAGAAGACCAGAATTAGGTTTTCTGCTTAAACAGAGTGAAAACAAATAAAAGGACCAGAGCAAGACACAACTACATCCTGATGTGCTCCCCAAAAGGCACCTGCACAGCAGATGTGCCCAGGGGACACCTGGGGACAGACCAGCGCCTGTCCCCAAGGCAGGAACCCTGAGCAAGTTGGCCTACAGTGTCAGGAGCAGACATTACCCTCCCTCCCCATGCTCTCTGAATAATTAATCCCAAGAAATTAGTCAAGTCTTTAACTAAGCCAGCTCAGCAAATGTAGTAGGGAATTTCTAGGTCAGAACTACCAAGAGCTGGGGAGGAAAAAAAAAGAAAAGGAAAAAGAGCCTTAATGCTCTGCCTCCTGTTCTTTCCCAAGGGATTAGCACCCTGCTCTGCCTTTCCCTACCGCAGCCAGCACCTCCGGAGCAAGAGCTTAGATGGGAGTCGCACCTTGTCATCTTGACATCTCTGACACCTCAGCTGCCTCTGACACCACCAAAGAGCACATTTCTGTGCAGAGCATCTCTCTCCATCTCACACAGCTCGTTCCCAGCGCCGAGAGGAAAGCACCCCATGACAATTATGTTTGTTACGTCCCTCCCGCTTCAATACCTTTGATGTCTTAACCACCACCTTCTGCAGAGGCGTTTTTCCCTCTCCCCAGAGCTGTAACCCAGGGATGGAGCTCACAGCAGAAGCCCCAGGAGCGCCAGATTTCATGGCACCAGAGAAAGAGCAGCCTCCGTGAAGCCTCTCTCAGCCCACCCATGTGGTACCATCCATCACTGCGCCCGGCAGCACGAGGGACAGGCAGGTGACCTGGCACAAGGGACAGCAGCAGCTTCCACAGGGCACTGGGGGAGAGATGCTCCTTCAGCAGGAGCTGCATCCAATGCTCCAAAAGCATGAGGTCTGTCCTCCTTGGGAGACAACCCTGGCGAAAATGAAGAATTCTTCAAAAATATGGAACTTCCATGAGACAGACACAGGTATTTGGCCACCCAAAAGAGTCTGGTGCTGAGTGAAGAGCACACAGAGCTGGGGTGGAAGAAGGGCAGCGGGACCAAGATAGGCAGGAGGGTTGAGCACAGATGAGGGGTTCCAGCAGTGCATCCCACCCCCACAAGTGCCAGAGCCATGGGAGCAGCAGTGCCTCGCTGCCCTCTCGTGTCCCACCCCACACACCATGGGGACATAACCCACTGCCCCCCTGGGGACCCACCCTGCAACAGCTCCAGTCTCCTGCTGCTCCCTTCTCTCCGGAAAGTGAGGGGGCTGCTTGGGGGATCAGAGACAGGGGCAGTGCCTGCAGTTTCCCAGTTCTCAAGGAAAGAGTTCACCCTGAAATTCCACTGTGGGAGCATGGAAGAGGGGGCAGAGGGCTCTAGTGACAGCTGCCAGACCCCCCTGACCATCCCCATGCAGGAAGGAAACACAGAGGGATCAGACTCCTGCCCGGAGCCTGGGGTGGAGGGACCCACAGAAACCTGCTCTCACTTTTGCTCAGGCATCAAAACAACCCTGACCACCATTCCTACAACCTCTGGGCACAGGCCCAACCCCGAGGAGGTGTTCACAGGCAGATCCAAGGAGGGAGGGTGGCAGAAAGCAGACAAGGGACACAGCCCATGCTGTGCCCACCTGCCATGCGCTGCTTTGTGCCACCTCTTGCAGCAGTCACAAAGCCCACATTGTCCACAGGCTGCTCCTCCCAAGCTCTCCCTGAGCACACACCTGGTTGTCTTTTCCTTCAGGTTACCCTGAAGGACGCTGCAGTCCACACTTGCACGTGGAGAACACGCAGCACACATCCCCCAAGGCCGGGTGTGGATCCACATCCACCAAGCCCCTGTCCCAGCTCCAGCACCCCCAGCTATTCACAGGTTGGTTTTTACACCTTCTCCTTCTGCTGTGTGAGACAGATAAGGACAAAGGGAGAGCAGAGGAGGGCAGGGAGTCAGGCAGCAACAGTGCAGAGGGTTGGTCCCTACAGCTGCACACTCTCCGAGGGCCTCCATCCCTGTGTCCCATGGCAGGAGCACTACAGCCCTGCTGGAATGGGGATATCCAGCACTCCTTTCTCTCACCCACATGGCAGCAGTGCGGATGGCAAAGGCTGAGCTTGGTGCAACTCCATCTGAGCAGGACCACGTGCCCGTGGGATGAATCCTCCTCCCTGCTCTGAGGGGTGGGCAGCCAGGGGACAGGTCCCTGCCAGGGAACCATCGGGGACAGACGGGCAGCCGGGCTGGGGTCAGCACAGCAGCTCCGTGCCCCCAGGCAGTGCCTGGCTCTCGGGGCGCTGGGGACCCAGAGCAGCAGCAAGGGTGGGGCATGGCCAGCACCCCCTGCCTGTCCTCCCAGGGGAGGCGGGGTGGCCACAGACAATGCCGGCATTGAGCAGCCGCTCGCCCCAGCCCATCTGCAGCTCCGGGAGCCCGGGGCACACAAAGCCAGCGCTGGGCCATGACGAGCCCTGCCAAGGCAGGGACACAGACCCGCCTTTGTGCCTGCAAAGGCAAAGTTAGCTTTGGGGAAAAGACGAGTGAGCTCCACCACCGGAGCCTGTGCTTTGGCTACTTTTCACTCGGAGGTGGTAACCCACGTGCAGATGGCAGCAGAAGTGTCCAACACTCCCTCTCTCCTGCCTGCCCCACTCCTGAGACCAGGAAGGGGGCCCACCACGGGTGCCCCCTCGTGCAGGGACCTGGAGCACACAGAGGGGCCATGAGAGCACACTCGTATCAACAGAAACCAAGCCAAGAGGGGTTTCATAGAATCACAGAACTATTTGGGTTTGGGGTGGAAGGGACCTTAAAGCCCATCCCATCCCACCGTTGCCATGGGCAGGGACACCTTCCACTGTCCCAGGCTGCTCCAAGCCCCGTCCAGCCTGGCCTTGGGCACTGCCAGGGATCCAGGGGCAGCCACAGCTGCTCTGGGCACCCTGTGCCAGGGCCTCCCCACCCTCACAGGGAACAATTCCTTTCCAATATCCCATCCATCCCTGCCCTCTGGCAGTGGGAAGGCATTCCCTGTGTCCTGTCCCTCCAGGCCCTTGTCCCAAGTCCCTCTCCAGCTCTCTTGTAGCCCCTCCTCTTGTATGGTTTGACACATCCCAGTTTAAATCCCTTTATCATCCCTGTTTCTCTTTTGCCCTCTGACTGGCAGAGAGCCAGGGGCTCCAAAGAGTTCCTTCAGGGGAGCAAAGCCGAGCAGGGCCTGAGCTCCTGCCCTTGGACCTGGCCCATCCTGCCCCTTCCCAGCACTTCACATCCCTGCCAGCAGTGATTTCCATATGCAGAAAAACAACCCCCCAAGGACAACAGGTTTGATCCCACTTCCTTCACTTCCCAGCTCTGGGACGAGAGCAGCCCCGCTGCCTGCAGCGAGGCAGCAGCCTGTCCTCACTGCCGCCCATGTCACACAGCACGTGCACTGCCTTTCCCCCACACCCCTGGGGTCACTCTCAAGGGATCGCAGCATGGATCTCACAGGTGGGAACATTTAGCAGTGGCCACTGCTGGCTGCTGAACAGCCAGGACAGCCCAGCCCAGCACTAGCCTCCAAAGGGATTGATGCCTTAGGTTTTAACTTTCATATTTTTCAAACCCTGTATTGCCTAGTGTGTAACTCTGAAGTTTCCTGTAGCCTGTGAGCTGCTGTCTTATGCCAGTTAGACATAACAAAGCCTCTCCAGGCCTGCTCTCCAAGGACACCCAGACTGTCCTAGGCCCAAAATGTATAAACCAACATCTTTAGAAGGGGGGTAAGCCTGGGGAAATTACATCATTAACTGGGATTGTTATTGGAGAATTAATGCTGATATGCAAATGGACCAAACTTATAAAAGTGTGAAGAACTCGTGACCTGTCATCCATCTTGGGGTCCATCTCGGCAGCAGCCTCTGGACTCCCCAGGGTGTACCTTTGAAGGCCCTTCAAATAAATACCTGCCTTTATTCCCTTATTCCTGTCTAGTCTCTGTTTTTTAGGAGGCCACTTCAGGCATCAGGATCCTCCCTGAAAACACAAACCCTCCCCACCACTTAATGCGAAAACAAGACCAAATATAAAGGGAATCAGGAAGAACTGTTTTCCCCACTCCCAGAAGTGGACATAACGGATGGAGATTAAACAGATGTGTTTAACCACTGCTGCAGTGAAACTGTCAGGTGTGACAGTACCTGATTCTCACTCCTCATGCAAACCCCAGTCACAGCCAGTGCACGTGGCATTACTCCCATTAAAAACCTGCCCAACAATCCCCACAGCTCGCACCATGTCCCAGGAGTGCTGTGCTGGTGTTTGTCAGGCTGTATGAAAACAGTGAAATGCAGGCAAAGGCTGCAAGTGCCCAGCCCTGGCATCACCCGTGTGGCGAGGCACGGTCTGTCCCTGCAGTCTCTCCCCTATTTCTCCCTGCAGTATGACAGTGGAACTCGGGCATGGTGCACACCAAATGCTCACGGTGGAGGGCCAAGTGTTGGCTTGGCTTCCCCAACACCAGCAGAGCTCTTCCACCAGCCATCCGTGAGTGAAAGCCAGGAGCATGGCCTGGCTCACCCTTGGGCAGGGTCCATCCCGCCCCTCGGCCCAGGGACTGTCACAGCAGCTCCTCCTGGGCTCTGGGCAGCCGAGAGTCCCCATGCCAGCACACAGCCACCCAGCTCTGCCTCTGTGCCACTGCAAGGGACAGACACACGGACACCCTGCCCAGCAGTGACCTGGACGAGCCCCACACACCCCAGCGGGTCAGGGAGAGGTGAGAGATACCTGAGTCCTGCACGGGAGAGCAGCCCCGTGCCCAGCACAGCTGAGCTTCCCACCCACATGGGGACACGAACCCCAGGCACCTCTGGTTCAGCACTGACCCATCCAGTGGCTTCAGCTCACCCCATCTCTCAGGCCTGAGCAATGAGCTCAGTTTAAAGGAACTTAATGGCCTTAGCCTGAGGGGTGGAAGGTTTTGATTGGATACTGGGAAGAAATTCTTCCCTATGAGGGTGGGGAGGTCCTGGCACAGGGTGCCCAGAGAAGCTGTGGCTGCCCCTGGATCCCTGGAAGTGCCCAAGGCCAGGTTGGACAGGGCTTGGAGCAGCCTGGGACAGTGGAAGGTGTCCCTGCCCATGGCAACGGTGGAATGGGATGAGCTTTAAGGTCCCTTCCAACCCAAACCATTCCATGATTCTGTGATCCCTGCAGCCATGAGCCTGAGCAAACCTCCCTTCCTTGCTCTGATATTAAACCAGGATGTGCTGTCCTCTTTGGGGATGATTATCAATCACAGGATTGATGATAGATTGCATTAGCTAATGGATTACATTAACTTCTTATTCGGCAGGAAAAAGCATATGTGTGAGTAAGAACTATGGGCTTTTACGTTCATATATCCTTTCTCCCCTCTATTTGGCACCAGCAGCCAAAATTTATTCGTGCTTCCTCCTGACCCCAGCAGACATGCACGGCTTGGCAAGAATGCCCGATGCACTCACTCACTGCCACGCTGATGGTCATTTATTAATTACATGGCCCCATGCTCATTATCCTGCAGCCTGGGGTGTTAGAGAGGTGATGTGCCCTGCTCAGAAGCCAAGCCACAAGGACGAGCTGCTGGGGAAAGAGAAACCCCCGCCAGGAGAGGGAACTGGTGTGGATCAGACACACTGCAGGGGGAAAAAGCCCAGCACCACATACCCAGGCAGCCCTGGCTCCGGGCCAGCCTGCCCCGACAGAGAGCGTGGAGATGGGAAGGAAAAGGGCTAAACGGGGTGAGACCATCAGCAGACACTGCTGTGGGCTGAAGGGGCTGCTGAAGGGGAACAGCTGATGCACAGGGAGCCTCGGGCAGCGGGAGCCCCAGCCCCTCTGGCAGCACACCCCGCTCGTGGCACGGACAGGCTCCCCCGAGGGGATGCTCACTGGGATTCTGTTAGCAAAAGCCAGCGAGGACAGGGAAGTGCCAAAAGCTGTCAGGAGAGAAACCTTCAGCATCAAGTTTTCCTCCATTAGGGATAATAGAGGAAAAACTCACCCGCTAAGAAGAGGCCTCTCAGTGCTTTTTGTGCACAACATTGCTCCATTTTCCTCTGTTTCAGCTCATGACACCTGTGCTTTTAGCCCCCAAACGCTGACGTGCCTGTCACTCACTGCCTGTTGCACATTCACCCTGTGACAGACAGAAAAAGGCGGCTGCCAGCTTTCAGCATCACTGAATTTCAGACAAATCTGAGCCTGGCTTCAGTTTCCACGGTGGAACTGCTGCTGCTCCAGCATTTATATTCAAAGCAAATTTGTGGGGGGAAAAACACAACAGAGAACATGATGTGCAAATCATTATTTTGCTTCACTAGAGCTGGACACTGATGCAAAAGGAATATTTGAATCACATCCTCGGTCACACCTGCTAATCAGGGCCCCTGCTCTCACCCAGCCAGGACTGAAATTGGATTAATGCACACAACCAAGTGAACTGCTTCCCTCACTCCTGGCCCAGCCAGGGCTGCCAAGGCAGCAGAGAGCATCTCCCAGAAATTATTTACCCTCAGAAAATCTTACAAACTCCAGGCCATGATGTCCCTGCCCATAGCAAGGGGGTGGAATGAGATGATCTTTAAGGTCTCTTCTGTGATTCTATGACGATTGACAGGTGGAAGCCTGGAAACCCCAGTTTCATCCAGAAGTACTTTTCTGGTTGTAAATTGAAGACTGCAACCTCAGGCAAGCAGTTGTGGATTGGACCTGAATTTTGAATATCTCCAAGGCTGAAGACTCCACAACCTCTCTGGGACTAGCCCAATAAAACAGCATTTTTTGGTGTTTTAAGTGTAATTCTTGTGCTTTAGTTTGTGCTCTCTGCCCCTGTCCTGGCACCAGCACCCAGAGAAGAGCCCACCTGAGGGCAAACCCCTTCCCATGGAAACAGAGCTGGGCAGGGCTCACTGCCAGGACCTGACATCAGAGCTACAGATCGGATTCCTGTGGGTGCTGAGCACTTCAAACCCACCTGTGGCCATGGATAGGGACCCACAGCACCCAGGGTGGGGAGGAGTGGTTAGCAGCCCTGATCCCAAATCCCTGCAAAACCAGGTTTTACCACAGCAACACATCTCCACAGCCAGGACAATGCAATTGAAATTATCATGGAATGGAAAGAAAACCGTTTTTTGCCCTTAAAGGACAGACCCAAAAGGAGCTGTGGTGGGATGCTGCTGCTTGTCTCCCCAAGAGCATGTTTTGGCACCTCTGGCCATAGGTTTGCTCTCCAGAACCTGTCCAGCTGGGGCCAAGAGACTGAGGAAAGTACATGCAGGAAGCTGTGAGCACCCACACTTTGACTCCTGAGAGGCACCTGGCTTTTCCCTCTGCAGAGAGGCTGCTTTGGGCACAAACCCACCTTGGAAAAGGTTCCCTGTTGCTGTCACTGCAGGACAGAGCCAAAGAGCAGCAAAGCTCCGCTACCACAAAACCTGGGTTACTCCTTCCACTTTTCCAATGCTGCCACAGGACCTGAGATATTGTTCTGTCAGACAAAGTCAAACTGTCCAGACGTGCACAGGACCAAAAGGATGCTCACTGCAGGTTTGGTCCTGTGGCCTTGCAGCAGCTGCTTCCCAGAAGAGGATTTATTCCATTGATGCCTTAAGTTTCAACTTTTATATTTTTCAATCCTGTACTGCCTGGTGTGTAACTCTGAAGTTTCGTGTGGCCTGTGAGCTGCTGTTCTCTCATGCTGGTTAGACATAACAAACCTCTCTAGGTTTGCTCTCCAAGGACACCTTGATTGTCCCAGGCCCCAAAACGTGTAAACTAAAGCCTTTGAGAGGAGGGGCAAACTTGGGGTAATTACATCATTAATTAAGTTATAATTGGAGAATTAACCCTGATATGCAAATGGACCAAATTTATAAAAGTGTGAAGAACCTGTGACCCAGGGTCCATCTTGAGTGGAGGCTTTTGACTGCCCAGGATGTACCTTTGAAGGCCCTTCAAATAAATACCTACTTTTCTTCTCTTAATCTTGTCTAGCCTCTATTTTCAGCTAGCCACATCAAGGCATCACCACACCCCAGGACATTAGCACTGACAGCCAGGGATGCAAACCCACAGCCCACACAGGACCCTGCACAAGAACAGCCCCACTTGTCTTCCCTCAAAAGAGGGTTTAGCCCACACAGTGCCTAGTCACTGCATTTTTAGCCAAATCTTTTGCAGTATTTGCAGAGTGAGGATCACTGGCCTGGCAACCACTTGTTTTTATACTAATGATTTTGACTTCTTTGCATAAAATGGTCCCAGCCAAGCAGAGTGCGGAAATAAACAGCTTCGGCAGGTTCCTTCAAAGAAAAGGAGAGAAAACCCCCTTTTGCCAAGAGCAAATACAGACCATTCAGGGATTCCTGGGAGCTTGGGTTGGTTTTGTTTGTCTGCTCCTGCTTTTAATTCATAGTCACTGAAGGAGTTTTGTGCCCCTAACTATTGCATGTGCCACCAGCTAAGCACTTAATGAGGAGGAAGTGAGACTGACACAGCCACTGCTCAGACAGGAGGAGGGAGAGGAGGGAGACGCAGCCGTGCCAGCCTCTGCAGCCATCCTGATCCAGAGCAGCTGGCAGGAGCTGGCACAGGGCAGGACTCTCAATCCCAGCCCACCCACCCCGTTGGAAGAAGGGAAAGCTTCACACCACAGCAGGCACCCGGGAACCCCCGTACCCCCCAGAGGCAGGGGAGGAGCCCCGTGTCCCTGGGCAGGGACAGCACTGATGTCACATGCACTGCACAGCCCTGCAGCCCTCAGAGGGGCTGCCCAAGCTGCCAAATCCCCTCACCCTTTCCAAGAGCAGGCACCTGGGAAAGATAAGGGTGGAAACAAAACATGGAGAAACTTTGAGGCTTCGTGTGGAATAAGAGCAATGCCATAAACTCTTGCCACAGCCACAGCCAGCTCGGGGTGGGGATCTGGCAGAGGACTGCTGGGAGTTATAAAGTTTCTCCAAACTCAGGGAGGGAGCAGAGCTGCACTTGTCCACAGGAAGGGCTACAGACACACTGCGCACAGGGCAGTACAACACAACATCTCCTCAACACAACAGCAGAGGGGCGAGAGACCAGCCAGCCAGTGCTGCACACACAGCCTTTAAACCCCTTGGGCTGGGCTTTGCTCCCCAGGCTGAGCTCAAAGGGACCTTGGTTTGAGAAAGCTGCTGCTCTGCTGTGGGTTAGACCCTCCAAGAGCAGCGCAGAGAACCAGACCCACAGGACCAGCAGAGGGGATGCGCCAGAATCCAAGAAGAGGAAATAACCCCACATCCCTCAGGGACAAAGGCATTTGGAGGAGCTCAGAGGTGGGAGCCACCAGCTGCCAGAGAGTGCCTGCCCCCTGCAGCCCTGCCACGGCAGGGAGGACACATCCCTGCTCCTCTGCAGCCTCCCCTCCACACTGCTGCCCAGCAGGAACGGGGATTGCCACAAAGTCCATGTAGAACACTCACTCTGTTAGGATTGGCAAGCACTCAGGAACAGGCTACTCCCTTGCCTGCCAACTCGAGGGGATGGAGAAAGCTCATTAAAGGCAAGACATAGTCTCCCTGGATGCAGAGCAAGGCAGGACGAGCCATCCCAGGCACCCAGCAGCCTGTTTGGATGGGGGGCTGTCGGCCACACCCTGGCAGACCCTGGGGTGGGCTGCATCACCACGTCCCCAAAATAGCAGCAGCTCTTCCATTTCATTCCCAACCAGCAGCCATGCCCTCCTCCTCCTTGCACAGGCAGACAGCCCGTTGCTTTCAGAGCTGGCTCCAGAGGCTGCAGATCCCAGCGGGAGCTGTGCAAGGGGAGCAGACCATGAAGAGCAGGGACCGTGCCATGCTATAACAGCAGCAGGCTGCATGAAAGAGCCTTTGCTGCTTTTGTGCACAAACACGAGTTCTCTCTGTCCGTGACCCAGCCACAGCCCTGGCTAAGCTGTCCCCACACCATGGCAGGGCAGGGCACGGCCCCCACATGTGGTCACAGCTGCTGCAAGGGGCACCTGCCACACCAGCGTCTGCTTCAGGTCGGGTTCCTCTGCCACAGACACACAAGAGACATCCTAGGCACAGAGCAAACTCCAACCCTCAGGGAAAGCAAGTGCTGTAACTCACACGGCTCCAAAACAAGGCACCGGGAGGCCGTGTGTCCCTGGGCAGAGCCCGGCTCACTGAGGAGCTCATGGTCCAGAGGAGCAGGCTGGCCCGTCTGCCTGATCAACACAGCCCAGCCCAGCCACACCCCTGGTCACCGGCATGACAAGGAGAATCACATTCCTCGGTTTTCAGCTTGGTTTTTCACGGCATCTCTTCTTGGTGGAAGAAGAAAAGGGGCATCACAGAAGCTGTCAGCGATTCCTGGCCGTAGCTAACACAAAGGAGCCACGCACAAACCCCCAGCAGCGTGCCACGCTGCGGCACAGCCCTGCGGCTCCTGGAGACACCCCGGGACCCCAGGGCACGGCAAAGGAGCAATAGAAACAGGGCTACGTACTCATCCTGCAGCGGGACCCCCGCGGGCCCCCGCGCCAGCCCGCGGCTCGGCCGGGAAGCGCCAGCTCCGTCCAGGTCGGTCACGCCGAGGAGCCGTGGCTCGATGGAGGGATGTGGGAGCCACCTCAGCCTCCCGTCCTCATCGCCACGCAGCAACAGCTTCATCCACTGATCCAAGGAAACAGAAGAATTGGGAAGCTTTCCCGCCACCCAAGGCAAATGGCTGCTAACAGACACGGCCTGGCACGGCTGGGCTGCCCCGGCACTCGGAGCTCGGCTCCCTGCGACACTCCGGCATGTCAGCGAGCAAATCCTCTTTGCCTATGGGCAAGGGAACTGTAGGGGGGAGGAAAAAAAAGCATCAAGAAACTCTTTGTCTACAAACATCCCAGCCGGGCGCACGTGCAGCGTGAGCTTCCTGGCGAGGGCGGAGGGGGGGCCTGGACTTGGGAGCCATCGTTTCCGCCTGCAGATCCCTCCGCTCACTTATTGTCTTCTAAAAATAAAAGTAAACACTGAAGAAGAGCTCTTTGTTTTTATTTCTGCTGTGTCAGAGAGATTTCTCTGATAGGAACAACTTGTGGGGCCTCTTCCCAAATCTCTGGGGGCTTCCCCTGAGACCAGAGCCATGCTGAGGAAGCAGTGGGTGTCCCAGGGACTGGCAGGGAAGGAAAGCTGTCCTCTCTTCCCTTCAACCTGCAGCTGCTCATGGTGGGGATCATAAATCCCAGAATGGTTTGGGTTGGAAGGGCTTTAAAGCTCACCTCATTCCACCCCTGCCATGGGCAGGGACACCTTCCACTAGCCCAGCGTGCTCCAAGCCCTGTCCAACCTGGCCTTGGACACTTCCAGGGATCCAGGGGCAGCCACAGCTTCTCGGGGCACCCTGTGCCAGGGCCTCAACAGCTCCCAGCCAAGAATTTCTTCCCAATATCCCATCTAACCCTGCTGTCTGTCAGTTTGAAGCCATTCCCCCTTGTCCTGTCACTCCATGCCCTTGTGATGATGAGGATTACCTGCCCTGGGTTCCCACCTTTTCCCTCTGTTTCAGGTCAGAGAAGAGGCCATTGCCCAAAGTGCAGGAAATCTCAGTTTAAGCCACATCACTCCCCATAATAAGGCAGCAAAGCACAAGAAAAGCCAGTAAGGCCATTTTAACACATAAAATGCATATTTAAAAAGTAAGATTGAGATATGCATGTATTATCTCTCACCGGTTTTGCTTCCAAATCTCTCTTCCTGACAGGCCCAGAGGTTGACGAGGCCAAGCCTGAGCCCTACACAGCCAACATCACTGATTAAACACAAGCACAAACTTCCTCACCAGGCAGCTGCCCTAATCTAAGCATCTCACAGCTTTCCCAGTTGTTTGTTCAGCTTCTTCCTTTACCATGGAGCTGCTCTACAAAACTGCAGGGTAATGAGACACACACACAATTACCTTTTTTTGACCTGCTTTAGGAGTATTTCCAGCATTAATAGCCCAAAGCCTCAGGTATCCTCCGTGATTTGATAAAATTGCTTATCTAAGCAAAACCCTGCAGGGACCAGCCTCATTACTCAGAGCAAAGCTCTTCCTCCACGCCCTGATTAACAGCGTTTCTTTAATTTGCCAGCTCCAAAAAAACCCAAAGATTAAAACAAAAAGATAAAAAAAGAGGAGACATTTGTTTTCTCCATTTGAGTGCTCAAACAGCTTCCAAGGAAAGCGCCATGGGAGCTGTCACCAGGCTGTGAGGACACCTCGGCCCTGGGGAATGGCACGTGCACAGAGCAGCAGGCCCCTGGGAGACAGGAGTCACCCATCCCCAAGGCAAGGGGCAGCTCAGAGGGACAGCACGAGGCACAGGTGGAGCCATGGCTGCCATGGTTCCCTCCAGGAGAAACAGAGAGCCCCCAGCCCTGTGCTCTGCTGGGACAGGACCCTGCCCTCCACCCCTCATGGGACGGATGCATTCAGAGATAACAAGAGCCCCAGCTCCAGCACAGAAGCTCCTAGGGGAGAGAAAAGGGAAAACAAAAGGGGAAAAAAAAAAAAAAAGAGAAAAAAAAAAAAAAAAAAAAAAAAAAAAAAAAAAAAAAAGCAAAGGAAAAGGGTTCATGATCGCAAACATCCTCCCCAGGGCCTGATTACCCCTGAGAGTAATGAGTTGCAATAACCACTGCTGGACCAGTAAAACAGCCCAGCCCTGAGCAATAAAGCAGCCTGGGAATACACACACCAAAGTCTGCTGATAAAAACGCTGTTAGTTCCCAAACCATCCACTTCTTGGCTGCCAAGTTACCCACTGTGTTTGCCTGGGTGGTTTTTCTCCCGGTAGAGCACTGGCAGTGATCTGAGCCTGGGTGCAGCCTCCAGGGCACTGCAGGATCCTCCTGCAGCTCAGCACAGCTGGAGGAAGGGGAGTCTCCCCTCTCCAAACACAACCCAGCCCCCAAAAGCCCAGCAGAGCTCTACAGCTTCAGATGTAACAATTTATGAGTACCAGAGTATGAAAAAATGCTCATTACACCCATCATGTATCAGGCAGGGACTCTGGGCGCTGGGCTGCCAGGCTGGCACCATCCTCCTGCTCTCCCCGTGCCAGGGCAGCAGCCAGGCCCTGCAGCACCATCCTGCTGCTTCAGACAACGAGGTCCAGCACGGAGGGAGGACTCAGCAATGAAACCTCCCTCCAGCCTCTGCCAGCATTTTTCTGATCTAACAGCTGGGTCTAGCACAGGAGGCCTCATTCTCCTCAGCCATCCAACCTCTCCCTCTTCCTGTGGCTCTGGGAGGCTGCACATCAGCTCCAGTGACCTGTCACCATTTCACACCTCGCAAATAAAACCCAAATCAAACCCATGAAGCAAGAAAAGAGAGAAAACAGCTTTGTTCTTATTAGTTTGCCTATGAGCCAGAAAGCCAAGTCACACCAATAAAATTTGTGGGCAAGAGACAGCAAGATATTTGACTGATGAGCTTCCAGCATCCTCTGCTGCAGCAGGACGAATCCAGGAGCCAGGCGGGGCTGAGCAGAGGGTGAGATCCAGGCAGGCCACAAGCCCTGCGTGCCCAGAGACACCTGGACAGTCAGCTCTCACCTTTGCTCGGCCTTCACAGCACACCAAAATCCCAGAACCTGAGCAGCAATGCCAGGCACAGAGCCAGGGCCAAACTCAACAGCAGCTGTGGCACGGTGGGACTGGCACAGCGACAGGACCTGGATGTGCCTGTGCTGCTGGAAGTGCTGCATCCTGGATGGGATGTGCTGGCAGCCGGGGCCAGGCTAAGAGCTGGCAGCATCAGAGCTGTTAACCAGGATGCTTAAAGCGGACTGTAACCAAAGAAAAGCCACATCCCTGTTAAAAACTGACCAGCAGCAGTGTGAAAGAACAGCACTGTCCTTACAGGACCCGGCCACTACAGCTCTAAACTCTTCGGACACTCAGCTCACAGAGCTGCCAGGATAAGCTGCAATGCATTGTTAATACATTGTGCAGTTACAGCTTTACAGGTGTATGGATTGATTTACTCAATGCACATCTCCTGGGAACCCAGAGAATGCTCATCAGCTCCCATCTCAATCTGACTTACAGCCTGGAGCTGAGCCAGGCACAGAGGGACCCTTCAGGCTTTAAGCATTCTGATGGGAATGTCTCCAGCAGGAGCCATGGAGAGACTTTGGCTTTCCTCTAGTCATCTTAATTCATTTCACTGTGCTTCCTGATGCTGGCACTGGAAGCAAAATCAACAGTAAGAGCTTGCCAAGGCTCTCAGCACTGCTGTGGCTCCCAGCAGCTGCCTGGAGCTAGGGCCAGGCCAGGGAGCCCTCCAGGGCAGGGCTGGGTGCTGGCAGTGCTGCCACAGCAGGTCTTCCTGCCAGCCTGGCATCTCCCACAGCCTCCAGCACCTCACCCTGGGCCTTCTCTCGAGAAAGGGGCAACCTCCAAACCCCCAGCCACAGGCACTGCTCTGCTCTGAGGTGCACACACTCACCTGGACTGGGAAAGTTTCACAGCCACTCCATGCAATGAGGCCACGTCCCCCTCAGCTGCTCTCCCACCCGCCTCTCCTCATCCAGCTCCCCATGATGGGCCAAGAGCACAAGAACCACCAGAACTCCCACAGGACACCCACCATCCATGGCAGCTGTCCCCTCTGAGAGCACAGCCTACTCTCTACCCACCGGGAGGGGAGGAGTGGCTGCCTCAGGAACCACTGTACCCAAAGGCACTCCACATCCCCCCTTCACTGCCACGACATGCTCAGCATTCCCTGGAAAATATTAAGGAAGGCAAAACCCAGTCCTCACCCCTGCTGTCCCCTGCATCAAACCCTGTGCAGGCAGTGCAATGCACCCAGGATAAGTAATTACGAGGATGCCTGTCCCAGTTAATTATTACCTGGCCAGCTATCAGTGTTTCTGTGCAAGGACAGCCTTGCTCAAACTCAGGGAAGAAGGTGAAAGTGGTTTCCCACTTGCTGAGCCCCAGGCAGCCTGCCCAGCTCGTCATGGCCCCTCTGCACACACCTAAGGGAGAGCAGAGCAGGACTCCTGTCCGGGGGAAGTGGGGCGCAGAGGGGTGACACGAGCTGCCCAGGCATGCTGCCTCTCCCAGGTGCCCTGTCCACTGATCCTCATCAGCTCCAGCCACACAGAGGAGGGGCTGGATCAGTGAAAAGCAGGACAGCTTTGCTGGGTTTGAGCCCCAGTACCCCCAGCCGATCTTCGTCTGCCACCACACCTCATTTCAACCTGCAAGGATCTCTCCTGGAGCACGCTCCCCTGCTCCTCTTCTCTTCCAAGTCCACCTCCATGTGCTGCAAAGCCAAGCTGCACCAGTGCCCATGCTTGGCTCCAAGGCTGGTCCCAGCACACTGCCTGAGGGTGTGCCAGGCACAGAGACCTCACTGGGGTCAGAGGGTGGAGGAAGGGCCCCACAAACCAGGCACAGAGAGGGCAGGGCTGGCTTTGACCTCCCCAGTTCTGCCACATCTGACAGCACAGCCCTGCTACAAGAGGAGGTTTCAGCTTGCAGACCAAAATCCGTTCAAACCCCCTTCAAATCTACAAGTTATTTCTAAGGCGCGTACAAGGGACAACACCCCAGTTACAGGCCAAGATCAGAGTTACAGATCTTCACCACAGTTACAGATCTTCTCACAGATCTGAGAAGATCCTACCGGATTTTGCAGCTCCACTGAAGCATTCCTAGAGAGCCAGCAGTTAAAAGAAGTTGCAAATCTTATTTGCACCATCATTAAAGGGTAGAAAAGGAGATTAAGAAGACATGATAAGATCAAGTGCTGTCAGCCTCAAGCAAACCTCAAAATTAAGTCCCGAGGTAAGAAGAGCAAAGTAAAGTAATTACCTCGCTGGAAAGCTTTTCTTCTACCCATGAGGAGAACATTCCCACTCAGGACTGGGTGTGTTCAGGGGAAATGCTCTTTGATGCAGTCAGTGGTACCAAGGCAGGGCAGAGGCAAGCCCACTGCAAACCTTCCACAGCCTCACGGTTTTGCATGATGCTCGCAGTTCCAGCTGCCATGTTTCTCCAGGACAGGGAAGGGATTCACGTGTGCTTTTCTTTCTGATAGCTGCAGTTCCTGAGACCTGCTGAACGCAGGCTTCCCAGCAGCAGCCTGCCCAGAGGCCCTGGGCAAGGGTATAAAGAGTCACCAGTTAGTGATGAGACTTTTAGGCAAGTTATGTCATAAATGCAGCCAGGAATGTCTCTGCCTGGAGGGTAAATCCGTCCGGTGACCTGACTGAGTCACTGCCTGCTGACTCACTCACTTGGGCAGCCCGAGCCGAGTTGTAGGCAAGGAGATGTCATGGTGACAAGGACTCAGTGACTGTCCCCTAACACAGGAGTCTTACAGGTTCTCCAGGATGGCAGGAGCTTGTTTGCAACAGCAACCACCCCCCTCTGCTCTTCTGCACTCACTCCCACCTCATGCCACAGGCCATCCTCACACGGGAAGGGACTTCATCTGCCCTTGTGACAGGACAGCTCCCAGCAGAAGCGAGGGAAGTCGTGTCACTGCTCAGCGTACCAAGGAGCCGAGTGGACAGGAGCAGAAGGCCACAGTGCCGCACAAAGCAGAGAAGTCAGAGCCAAAACAGCAGCCAGCCTCCAGGAGCACCCCCTGACCTGCTGCATGGCAGCCAGGGCTCCAGCTGCCACACAAGCCCCATCTCCCTGCAGGGCACACGCTGGTACCTGTGCTGCTCTCCCCAGCAGAAGTCAGCCCCCTGCAACCACTGCCCCTGCCCCAGGGAGCAGGGAAGAAGGATGCAAGGCTCGGCCAGCTCCTTCCCCCTCACAAACACAAAGATCTCTTCACAGGAGCCACGTGAAAGGGCTGGTGTCAGTGCTTGCTCTGGGAGCAACACACACGGTCAGAGCTCTAATATTAGAGCACAGATGATGACAGGGAAGAAGGGAAGGAACAAGAAAAGAACCGTATAAATAGCAGCATTGTCCTTACTGGGTTTCACAGGGCATCTGATGTCAAATAGGATCGTTCACTCGGAGCTGAAGTCTCTTAACTGATTCCCATCTGACAGTTTCTTATCCAGCACTTGTTCACCGGCCAAACAAGCTGAGTAAATATGCTTTGTTCTACCATTAAAGCCAGTGACAAATCATTGGCTTGCAACAAACCCAGTGTAAACAGCATCCTTCCTCCCAGGCCAGATCTCCTCCTATTCCCCCGACGCCCTCCCACTGCTGCACTTGGATGCTCTGCCAGGCCCGGTCCTGGCATGGGGTAAAGACCTATGTGATGGGGACCAGCACACACTTGGCTTTGGGAAGAGAAGTTGCTCTCTCAAGGGGGTTTGGGCTCCAAAACACCTTTGCAGACCTCAAGTGAAACCTGCTGCAGCCCAGAACATTCATTTAATAACAGAGACATCCAGTCTACAGCCTAGAAACGAGAGTCCTTACAGGAGGCAGACCCTGATCTGAGTAGAGCCAGTTTAGCCTGGCAGTGCCACAGACACATTTTATGGTCGAGCAGAGTTCAAGACAGACTGGGAAAGTTCTTGCCCTAGACACATTTGTCCTGACCTTTGGAGTGTCCCCAGCAGATTTCAGCACCCCTAAAGGTCATCAGTAACTGCCAGTTCTTCTGCTTTTCTTCTCCAAAGAGACTGCTTGGGGAGAACACAGGAGCCTGGGTGCTCCACGGTCCATTCCCAGCATCCACAACTATGGGATGAGGTATGACAGTGGATATATCCCAGGTGAGTCCTTTTTGGATCCATCTGTAGACCTGCTGGCCAAGAATCTGCCCAGTGCCTTTCAAATGAGCCATCTGCCTCCCCAGCCCACTGCAGCACCAGCTCCAGGCACTTGTTACCTGCTCGGGGAAGCTGCACCTCCCTTCACCCTTTTTCCATGAACTGCCAACTCCTAGTTTTTGTATTGAGACGTGAGGTGAGTGACAGTTACACCTTCCTCTGACTCGGAGCCTTCATGATTTTGTAAGCCTGGACCAGGTCTTCCTTTCCATTTTCATTCAATCAATGCCCATTTCATTTCACTCCTGTTTCCAGGCTGCTGATGGAGCCCCCACACCAGTCCTGAGGTGTTACCACCACTGACTTCTCCATCCTTAACACTCCAAAGCTGACCCTTTGCCTTCTATCACACAACTCTTTCCCAGCACCTGAAGGACCCTTCTTAGAAACACAGAGTTGTTAAGGTTGGAAAGGACCTTTAAGATCACCAAACCCAACCACCAACCCAGCACCACCACCATGCTCACCACAGCTTTGAGTGCCAGAGCACCAGCACTGAGAAGTGGCTGAGCTGAATCCTGCAGGGGCACCTGGGGCCAAGGGTGCTGCTCGCCCAAGAGAGCACCTTTCCAGGCGCATCCCACCCCCCAGGCAGCACCTGGACCCCTCAGCACACACCAGACCCCATGGAAAAGCCAGCTGGTGGCACTCGAGAGAGTGATAAACACATTGTGTACCTCCTGTGTGTCCGGCTGCTGGCTGGATCAGACTCAGGGACTCTCAGTTCTTCCATGCAAAGCTCCTGGCTCACTCTCCTGCTGCTATGACCAACAGCAAAGCCACAGTTTGGGCAAACAGCCGTCACCCATCCCAAGAGGGGAGCAGCCCAGCAAACGAAACAAACCCTGCTGCCTCGGGGCATGCCCCAGTATCACTGCAGCTTCACCAGGAGGCTTTGCTTAAACACCCTGTGATCCCAGTGTAAGCTACATCTTTGCTTCTCAACATTTGCTAAACCCCAAAGCGCCCAGCTTGGAAGAAATCCAAAGAAAGGAAAAAAAAAAAACCTCAACATTTTTCAAACAGATGATTGCTGAGAGCTAGGGAGACCTTGTGGTTTTGTGAAGGGCCCGCTCTAAGCATACATTGCTTTTCAAACCCAGATGAGAACCACTGCCAAAACAAGAGTCTTGTATCAATTTCGGCCCCAGTGAGGAGTAGGGAAAAGTGGGTGAAGGTAGAAATTTAGCCCAGATATTTTCTATAACTTAACACATGCCTGTCGAGGGCCACATCTGAAAACTTGTGAGGAAGCACAAGTATAAACTTCTACCTGAGCCCTACTCTTGGATATTTCCTAAATGCTGACCTTAGTGCTGATGTTTGGAATTTCCCTAAGCAAAGCTGGAATCACACGTCCATCACAGGACTCCAGAGGAAGCAGTGCTGACAGCCCCAGCTCGAGCCTGGTGGGAAGGGATGGCTCTAACCAAACAGGATGAACAGGATCCTTGGAGCTGCACACAGAGGATGTTTTCTTCCCAAATCCACTGACCAATGCTCTGGCCAGGGCACCCCCCGGTGGTCCCAGACCCATACCCTCAGCACAGCCTCGTGAGAGAGTGCCACAGCCACCACTCTGAAGGTGGCCACAAGGCCACCCTGCAGGAGTGACTCCCAGTTCCCTGCTCTGGAGGACCGCAGTGCTCTGTCACTTGAAAACATTGTTGTCATCATCTGGGAAACAGAGGAATAATGTAATCACATGTTTCTGATATCTCTGTTTACAACTAAATTTCCAAGTCCTCCCAGAAAACATCTCTTGGGAACATTTCTGTAAGCATAGCTTAGCTGGAAAACCTTGGGCTCTGGCTGGGAGATTACAGCAAATCCATCTCACGTGGCTCACAGGGAACTGGGAACAAGTGACGGCTTGGGGCTCAGCTGAGAGCTCAAACAGGAGAAGGGGAGGGAAAGTGGGAACATCCTCAGAAACAGTTAGCTGGTCACAGACCCTTGGTTTAGCGCACCCTGAGCTCGTCTGTGTACACACATGGCAAATATTCCCAGTCAAAAACCACTCAAGTCTATGGCAAAACCTCCCCCCTCAACTCTGCTGCCACTGGACTTGGCCCCAGGCAATCCCTCTGATTATGCCAAGCCAAGTTACTCACACTTCAGCCCTTATGCCAGGATCAGACCTGCTACAGTTGTCACTTTCGCAGGAGAATTCCTAGCTATGTTTGAATTTTAATGTCCCAACAAAAAGGAGAGTTTGTGATCCTATAAGTAGTGTTCCCTGCTCAGGGTTTGAAGGATACTCTTCACGTTTCCAGTACGGGTGGAGGTAAGATTTATGATGTCCTTAAACTGTCCACTTCCCTGCCTTTAAGTACCTGGAGTTTATAAATGATGCAGCACATGACTGTACCCCAAACCACCATCCCCCAGAACCCTCAGAGCCTGGGAACTTCCCATCTCACCCCACCAGCTTGGGGTAGACGTGGAAACATTTCTTCCAAGTTTCCAAAAGGTGGAATGGAAAGACAACAGAGTTCACAGCAGCTGATGTGTCGGTGAACAGTGGCTGAAACCCAACATCCTTGGGTTCCAACTTGAGGTGCTCCAAGGGGGTTGGAAGCAGCACCCTCATGGTGTACCAGCACCTCACCTTCCCCTCCAGCCAACACTGTCAAGTATGGGGCTTTCTCGTATGCTGTCCATGACAGAGAAGAAAACTTGACTTCCAAATACCTTATACCATCCCTGCCCTTGGGAATGTGTCTCTCCTGTACCACATCACGCCCCCCTCTATATGGAGAGCACGCCCAGCTCCTCAGTATTTCTATGCACCATTTCTGTGTGCTCTCCAACCGGGCCTGAAGGATGGTCCAGAAGGACAGAAATCCCTGCACAAGGTCCCAAAGCACTTGGCCAGGCTACTGGGATTTCACTGGACTCCACACGGGGCTGCAGTATCATCCCCTGGACAAAGGGTTTATTGCCTGTGCCCGCCTCCATCCCGGGCAGATCCTGCTGTCATGCAGACTGCAAGACAGTCACAGGTGTGAGGCACAGGACTGGCAGAGGTGACGGGGCCCTGCAATTCCCTGGAAGGCCAGCCTTGCCCCTCTGCCAAGTGCTTCAAGATATAAACCTGAAAAGCAGAGCAATAAAGGACCACATGTAACACGAAACCTCAAGTTTCACCAAGCTCTCTTCCCAGGGAACTGCAAATGTTTGCACTGTTTTATCCAATATCCCTCCGTGTTTGCCCAGTGCCCAAAGATAAACGAACAGGTCACGTACGCTTAAGATATAAAGATTTCATAAGACTTCAGCACAAACACCAGCGAGGCACTGTTGCCACAGGGAAACAATCGGCATACCCATGAGCAGCCAGGGACCCAGACTGCCAGTGCCACGGTGGGCTCCTGTGCCCACCTGGTCACTGTCCCCTTGCCAGCCCAGGGATGGATGATCAGATCACATACACCGGTTTGTCCGTGTCAATGCCCACTGTCCCCACAGCCCAGCAGAAGCCACCCCCGAGGACTGAGCCAGCATGGGCACAGCCATGGCTGGAGGTGAGTGCCAGCACTTTCAAGAGGTAAGGTTTGCAGCAAACACCTCTGGAGTCTCTTCCAAAACCTCCCCAAATGCCAGATGACAGCACGTTCTCGAGCTCTCTGCACTGAATGGTGACACAACAGGTTGTGACCCTCATGTTCAGTTCATGTGGCAGCACCCCTGAGCCAGGTCTGTATCTCCACAAGGCAGGCAATCCATCACCAACAGCAAAATCTATTCTCTCTACATGCTCCTTCTTCTGCTCTGTTTCTCCTAGAAATGCTCCTGACCAATCCTAGTAGCCCAGTTTCCGAGCTTTGGCTCCCTCTCCCCTACAGCCTGTTTTCAATCATGTGTTAAAAGGGCAAGTAATGCAGAAACAAATCTGCACTAAAGGTCAGGCAGCTTCCCCCACCCTGCAAGGCTGAAGAAAAGCCCCTCTGGCTCCAGCAGAGCAGTCCCTGATCCAGCCCCAGCCATCTCTCCCTCCCCCACCTCAGCCCCAAAACAGTTGGGCAAGGCCAGGGCCAGATGAGTTATGGCCAGGAACTGGGTGCCACCAGCCCATGTCATGGTCACACCAGGGGATGTCACTCCAGAACATCACCATTACAGTTCTGGACTGTTTCTCCATTTTCTTGGACATTCCGAGCTCCCAATACTGCCCAACAGCATCACACCAGCACCAGGACTCTGTGCTGGGCCAGCCTCACCTTGAGTCCTGGGAACAGTTTTGGGTGCCACAATATCAGAAGGACCTAAACATCCAAAACATCCAAAGGGACATGAGGATGCTGAAGGGTCTGGAGGGGCCATACAAGGAGCAGCTCAGGGCTTCTTCAGCCCAGAGGAGACTGAGGTCAGACTTCATCAGGGTCTGCAGCTTCCTCTCAAGAGGGCAGCTTCAATCTCTGCTCTCTGTGACAGGGACAGGACCCAGGGAGCAGCTGGAGCTGGGCCAGGGCAGGGTCAGGCTGGAGATCAGGGGAAGGTTCTTCCCCCAGAGGGTGCTGGGCACTGCCCAGGCTCCCCAGGGAATGGGCACGGCCCCGAGGCTGCCAGAGCTCCAGGAGCGTTTGGGCACCGCTGCCAGGGATGCCCAGGGTGGGGTTGGTGGGGTGTCTGTGCAGGGCTGGGAGCTGGACTGGATGATCCAGGATTGGATGACGTGCCCAGACCATCTAGAGCACTTTGTTGAAGAAGCAACTGCTCTGGCAGCCCCTTTCAGCACCTCCTTCCCCCTCCTGCAAGATCTCCTCTGCTACACGGACAGCAGCCATCACTGTCATTTCAGAGACAGCAACTGACCACAAAAATAAAGAGCATTGCTAGGCACTGCTGCCAACCCTTTTGCTTCTCCGAATCCCTCTCGTGGGTTGAGAAAATAACAAGCTAACCCTTAAGGCCTGCCCTTCCCCCCAGTAGATTTGCTCTTCCCAGACAGAAACCCCTCAATCCCAGGTAACGCAGCTGCCAGATGGAGGCAGAAAACAGGAATGCTGGATGGTGACCACGGTGAAGCCCCTGCCAGTCCCCGCACTGTGAGATAAGGAGCTGGGAACAGCACAGCCAAAGCTTCCCACCAGAGCAGGGGACTGCTGGGAGCAGGGCCTTCGACATCAATCCGGAAGGGCAGGCTTGGATCTGGATTCAGAGACACCCGTGGGTCCCCACATCTTGGGAGCACACAGGGAAAGGAAGCTTGGCTGTTTTCTCCCCCCTTCTCCCAAGATTTGGCTTCAGCTGAAGTCAGCCTCACAAGGTCAGTGCTCTGGCAGGGACTGGGAAACTTCCGAGATGTCTGCTATTTTAATTTTAAAACGTTGCAGGACTGGCTCAAATATTAAGTCCAGTTGTTCTCCGGGTACTCAGCCCCCCAAGCTGGGGACAAGGAGCAGAATGAAGACCCCATAAACTCCAAAAGAGGAAAGAGTCAGCAAAATGCTGCAGCACCCAAACACTCACAACTTTCTGAGGCCGGACGGGATCCACCCAAGGGTGCTGAGGGAGGGGTGGAAGAGCTCCCTGAACCACTTTTCATCATTTACCAGCAGTCCTGGCTCACTCAGCTGCCTGGAGGTGCCAGTGTGATGCCCAGCCACAAGAAGGGTTGGAAGGAGAATCTGGGGAAGGGCAGGACTGCCAGTCTGACCTCGGTGCAGGGGAAGGTTATGGAGCAGATCATCTTGGGATCATCATATGGCACATTCAGGACAACCAGGGAATCAGGCCCAGCCAGCACAGGCTCATGAAAGGCAGGGCCTGCTTGACCAACCTGACCTCCTCCTTCTGTGACAGGGTGATCCCTTCAGCTGATGGGAGAAAAAGGCTGTGGCTGTGTCTAACTGGACTTCAGTAAAGCCTTTGTTACCCACAGCATTCTCCTGGGGAAGGTGGCTGTTGGTGGCTTGGACAGGGGCACTGTTTGCTGGGTGACAAATGGGCTGGATGGCCAGGCCCAGAGTGGGGTGGGGAACAAAGCTCCATCCAGCTGGCAGCCAGTCACTAGTGATGTTCCCCAGGGCTCAGGGCTGGGGCCAGGTCTGTTCCAGATCTTTATTGATGAGCTGGCCAAGAGCATCGAGGGCACCCTCAGATCGCAGGTGACACCAAGTTGGGCAGGGTATTGATCTGCTGGAGGGCAGGAAGGCCCTGCAGAGGGATCTGGACAGGCTGCATCCATGGGCCAGCCTCCCTGTAAGAAGATCCAACAAGGCTCAGTGCCTGGTCCTGCACTTGGGTCACAGCAACCCCATGGAATGCTCCAAGACTGGGACACAGTGGCTGGGATGTGCCCAGTGGGAAAGGCCCTGGGGGTGCTGGTCAGATGCTGCAGCTGAATGAGACAGGTGTGCCCAAGTGGGCAAGAAGGACAGTGGTACCTGGCTTGCACCAGCGTGGCCAGAGAGCCAGGGCAGTGACCATTCCCCTGCACCGGGCACTGGAGAGGCACCTCACATCCTGGGGCCATGCATGAGCTGCCTCTGCTCCCCGGGTGTTGCAGCAGGGAGTGTTAGACGAGAAAATACTGCCCAGGAAAGATGAAACTCTGTTCAAACACACAACCACAAACCCAAATTACCATCTCCAAAGGCAAGCCCAAAGCCGCAAGATGAGTTTTGTCCCCAGATCTCCCTCCAAGATGAAATAACACAATATCTTGCACTAAACCTGTGGATCCTGTGCATTCCCCCTTGGAAGGGCAGCAGCAGAGCCCCCTCAGTGCACACCACACACGGAGACCAGACCAGCTTCACCACCCTTGTGGCTGGCTCAGGGTGTATTTGCACATTTTTATCATATTATGTATGTTTATCCAATTCATTTCACTACAATGGGAGAAGAGCTGCAAAGCTATATTAAGCTGCAGAAGCAAGAGCGTTAAAAAAAAGATCAAAGGTCCGTCATTTAAAATTAATTAATTCAAGCTTGAACTATTAACATAAATTAAAAATTCAAACCACATACAAGAATATACTTCTTTCCAAGTAATTTTCAAGAACCTCTAGTGCTGCAAGATAAGGTAATGGCCCATTCCATTAATTTTCAGGATGCACAGTGGAGGTTAACCTCCACTTAATTAGAACTAATTGTAATTTTGCGGGAATAGGGCAAGCACACATTGTAAGAGATCCTCTTGACATTACACCTCACAGGGAGGGAACAGAGCTCTTTATGCCACCTCTCCCCCTCTCCCTACACACACATCACCCCTCTGCAGCCCCCCATGCAGACTCAGCTGGAAGAGCAGAGGAATTTCACAAGGGACCACAGCCACCAAGGCAATAGAAAGAAGAAAGCATAGGATTTCGCTTCCACAGCATCCCTTCTACGGGCAAAGGAAAGGCACATGGACTCCTAACGAACACCAGAGGCACTGGAGGAAGGGTTGCAGAGAGCTGAAGGACCAGACTGACAGCAGGTAACATGCAAAGACCACACAAAGTCTCGGAGGAAAACCAGCGCTGAGCCCCGTTGCAGTTGTGCCACGCATTGCAAGGTGTGACAGCTCGAGAGGAGCCCACGTGGGAAGGCCCAGCCTTGGACAGCCCTTCCAAGGAGCCTGTGGAGGGGGTGAAGTCCCACTGCCCACCTCCGTCCCTCCCAACAGGGCCTGGAGCCAAACCTGCACCTGCCAGCGCTGCCGCGGCCCCGGGGGTGGCCAGCTCCAGTCACAGCGTGAGCCCGCGGCTGTTCCACACACGGCCCTTCTGCTCTGCCCTCCCGAGCTCACTGCTCCCCCAGCACAAGGCAAATCCCCTCCCCAGGAGCTTCACTGCAAGTCCTCACCCACCAAACCAGCCCTGGCCAGCAGCCAGCACCTGAGTGGGAGCCTGGGAAGGCTCCTGGCACCGTCGTGCGCCACCAGCTTCACCACCAGCCCTGTTCGAGCCTTCCACATTCCCCCACCAGCTCTGCCTCTTCCCCAGCCTGGCCCAGCTTCCAGAACAGCTCCATGCACACTTCTGGGCTAACCTATGCAAAAAAACCCACACTGCGGGATGGCCTCCAGCTCCATTAACCCAAATTGATGCAAACCATAATTCAAAGTGAGTTAAAGACATCCACCCTAAAATTTTTAGAATTTGCCTACATCATCTTAAAGACTCCAATTCCTGTTCTGCCCAAAGGTTCTCTGCAAGTGGAAGGAATTGCTGCAGGGTCAGAGGGGCTGCACTTCTTCCACACGTGCCAATGCCACCCCTGAAGCCCCCAGGAGCCATGGGGACACCCACACCTGCCTTCCCCAGGGCTAACGCCAGCTCTGCTGCACCCACCTGAGACCCTGCCCAAAGCACCAGCACAGCCTGTGTTCACAGGACACAGCTGAGGTTTCACTCACACCAGTGGAGGAGGGGAAGGATCAGATCCTGGAAAGCAGAGATCCCTCTCTGTGACAGCTAGACCTGCCCACAGAAGGCGCTGGAATAAGATGACCTTTAAGGTCCGTCCAACCCAAGCCAGCCTGTGGTTCTGTGAAACACTGACCTCCCCACGCGTGGCACAGCCCAGGCACTGCCCAGCAGCTGCCAGCCCAGGGACCGTGCCCTGCACACCCCACATGTGCCCCTTTGCTTCCTACCACCTTTAACCTGAACTCCTCATCCCCCAGCACCGCTAACGACACCTCCTGCCACCACCAAGCCAAGTAAAGCGGTGACTTCATCGCAGCTTCCTTCACCTAAATTGTCTCAGGAGACCCCGCTGCTGCTTTCCAGCGGGCGCAGCATCCTCCCCACGCAGCTGCACGCCCCCGCTTCCTTCCTCTGCACGGACCTCTGCCTTGCATCCACCCCTCGGGCCCGGGCTTTAACCTCCAGCTGCCTGTGTGCTCCAGGACAACCAAACCAGTCAGTGACTGGGACCCCTCCCTGGGGTCCTCCTCTCCAGTGCTTCCACACACAGCAAGGAGCTTCCAGAGGCCCCTCAGAGATCGAGAGCAGAGCTGAGCTCCTGGGGAGAACGGGCAGGGCAGGATCCCTCACCAGCTCAGGTTCAAACCCAAGAACAGGCAGCAGTAGCATCACCAGTCTCTGCCCTGAGCTCACGAACTTCTCTGAGGATCAGGCAGAGGCACATTTGCACCCAAACCCCTTTGTCCATCCCCCAAAAAACATGGGATGGCATCAGCATGCTGAGGTGGCAAAGCACAATCAGCCAGGGAAGGAAATTGCCTGCAACGTTGGCAAAAACCTGGAAATATTTCGGAAAGAGATGCTCTGAATCCTTTCATTCTGTTTTTCTGTGAGGCACAGCAAAAAAAGAGGTGCTTGAAATCATTTTATTTGAAGTTTTTTGAAGGACTGCCTTGCTCAGTCAGCTCCACTAAACAGACACTCCCCAGTATCATCTCCAGCCAGCTGATGACATTCCTGAGGCTTCCTCTGGCCGTGGCCAGGGCCCAGAAAGTACAATTAGAGCCAATCTAGTTTAAAAACAATAGCACGTTGCTTTCGGACTCATCTGGTTGCTTTTACCAAGCCTGTGTTCCCAGCCCTAAGCTAATCCATCAATGAAAGCATATCCATTGATTTTGAGGGACTTTGGCTCAGCACACGAATTTTAACATCCACCTGCCCCCTCACAGGCCAGCACTGCAGGCCAAAACTGTTCTTCAGACCATGCTTTTGTCCTCAAAGCACTCCCCATGTTTCAGCCAGGCTGCTCTCTTTCATAGAGCCACGGAATAGCGGGAAGGGACCTTTAGGATGATCTCATTCCAACCCCCTGCCATGGCAGGGACCCCTTCCACTATCCCAGGCTGCTCCAAGCCCTGTCCAACCGGGCCTTGGGCACTGCCAGGGATCCAGGGGCAGCCACAGCTTCTCTGGGCACCCTGTGCCAGGGCCTCCCCACCCTCACAGGGAACAATTCCTTCCCAATATTCCATCTATCCCTGCCCTCTGGCACTGGGAAGCCATTCCCTGTGTCCTGTCCCTCCATCCCTTGTCCCCAGTCCCTCTCCAGCTCTCCTGGAGCCCCTTTAGGCACTGGAAGGGGCTCTGAGCTCTCCCTGGAGCCTTCTCCAGACTGAACATCCCCAGCTCTATCAGCACTTGGGATGCTCCTTAACAGTAGAAGAGGCACAGTTTCAATCAAGCCAATACAAACCATGGCATCACACGTGCTATTTGTTACTTCATATTTTCTAAATTTTTAGGTTTTATACATTTGAACAGCTCTATTTCCCCCTTAATTGCTGCAATTGTTTTTAACCCTGCTCCTGGAGCCACGTTGCCATGGCTACCCTGCACAAGCCTGGGCGAGCGAGGTGTATTTTTAGAATTGCCAAAATACATGTCTCTAACAGAGCTTTTCTGGACAGAGCTCTCCTTGTTCCATGACACAGGAATTAAGGGCATTCAATGGAATTAAAATGTGGGAAATTCAAAACAGATTAAGGGAGAGGCCCGTGGTGCAGCTGGTGCATGGCTCGAGCCCCCACGCGCAGGACGGTGCCCGGAGCAGGGCTGGGGCACAGCTGAGGCTGCGGCCTCCCCGGGGCCACAGGACATGGTGGGACAGCCGAGTGACCACGTGCTGCCACGGACAGACATGGGACAGCCGAGTGACCACGTGCTGCCACGGGTGGACATGGGACAGCCGAGTGACCACGTGCTGCCACGNGTGACCACATGCTGCCACGGACGGACACGGGACAGCCGAGTGACCACGCCACGGACGGACACGGGACAGCTGAGTGACCACATGCTGCCACGGACGGACACGGGACAGCCGAGTGACCACGCCACGGACGGACACGGGACAGCTGAGTGACCACATGCTGCCACGGACGGACACGGGACAGCCGAGTGACCACGCCACGGACGGACACGGGACAGCTGAGTGACCACATGCTGCCACGGACGGACACGGGACAGCCGAGTGACCACGCCACGGACGGACACGGGACAGCTGAGTGACCACATGCTGCCACGGACGGACACGGGACAGCCGAGTGACCACGCCACGGACGGACACGGGACAGCTGAGTGACCACATGCTGCCACGGACGGACACGGGACAGCCGAGTGACCACGCCACGGACGGACACGGGACAGCTGAGTGACCACATGCTGCCACGGACGGACACGGGACAGCCGAGTGACCACGTGCTGCCACGGATGGACATGGGACAGCCGAGTGACCACGTGCTGCCACGGACGGACATGGGACAGCCGAGTGACCACGTGCTGCCATGGGTGGACATGGGACAGCCGAGTGACCACGTGCTGCCACAGACGGACATGGGACAGCCGAGTGACCACGTGCTGCCACGGACAGACACGGGCTCTGTGGGACAGCAAGAAGGAGTTGCTTTGAGCCCATCAGGCTGTGCCTTAGGAGAGCTGAGGAGCCTGTTGAGAGCTCAAGGCTGGGGGACAGACAAACACAGGTGACACTGTGGTGCGTGTCAACAGACCACCTGCTCAGGGCAAAATAGTTGAGATGTTCTGGCAACGGTAGAGGTCTCATGTTTGCAGATCCTGATCCTCACGGGATTCCAACAACTCAAATATGTGCTGGAGGAACATCACAGTGGGACTCGAGCAAGTCAGGTGGTTTCTGGGGAGCCCTGGTGACAGCTCCCTAATACAGGAGAGAGGGGACAGTGGGAAGAGACACTCTGCCAAGCCTCACTTACAAATGAGGAAGAAGAGCTGGTCAGGGATGTGAAGGCCTTGAGCAGTCTTGGCTGCAGTGCCCGTGAGGTGCGGGGGCACTGATGGAGCAGCAGACCCAGCGAGGCCCCTGTGTACTCCTGACAAGTGACACTTCACTGACCACAGCCAGGCAGACAGGCAAACCCCAGGGTGCAGAGATGCAGCCCTCAGACTGCCCCAGCTCCAACACTCCTGGCACCCCTCCAAGAGAGTCCTTGCCCAGCAGCAGTTCCCTCAGCTTCAGGGGAGAAAACACATCTGAGCTGAGCCAGAAGGAAACACGAGGAAGGAAATGGAAAGTATAGCAAGGATTAACACCATTTTAGCTGAAGTCAGCAAGTGGATTAAGGGGAGGGAAAGCTGGGGGCTCCAGCATGAACTCGTCCTTTTGCAGGAAAGAACCACTGAAAAAGAAGCTGCTGAGCTGTGGCACTGTGAGCCCGACCCAGGTTCCTGCAAGGACCCATCAAGGACAAAGGAGAGCACAACCAGACGGAGGCCACAGTGCCAGCAAGAGCCATTCCCTGCTCCACCTCCGCGATGCTGCAGCTCTGCTACCCCTGCACTGCACTCCCAGGGAGCTGCCAGGCCGATGCTGGAGGGGAACCAAAGAACCTCTCACCTCCAGCACGGGTGGGATGGTTGAGCTCAGCCAGAGTTTTGATCAGAAGCCGCACTCTGACTCAGTTTACAGGTACAGGACTAGTGAGAGAGACCGAGGGCACAGCAGGCCCTGTGGTCTCGCAGCCCACCCTGACTGCCCTGAGCGAGGCACAGGAGCAGGTACCCATCACCACAGGAGCAGGTACCCATCACCACAGGAGCAGGTACCCATCACCACAGGGGCAGGTACCCATCACCACAGCTCTTCCCTGCCTGGGCAGCAGCTGCCAATGCAAAAGGCATGTGCACAGCCATCACACCTGTAAGGGAAAGCATGATCTGCTGACAATCATTCCTCCTGAGCCAGGGCACCACCACAGCAGTGGCTCTCAGCACCCTGTCCATCCATCCTGGTGGCCACAGGCTGCCTTTTCAGGAACACACCAATGACATCAGGAAAAACAAAACAAAAAATGAAGAGAAGATTCTAGAGGTGCAAATGCCCAGGAGTGAATCTTCTGGTTTAGAGAGCAGCTGTATTTGAGAGCTCCTGGGGTCTTGAAAATTTGCATAGACTAGAGAAAGGAATAGTTCAGAGAGACATTTACATGCTCTAAGTCAAATAGGATCATAAACATGAAGACAACAGCAGAGTCCAAAGATGTTCCTGCTGCTAATGCCTCTCTGAATCCCCCTCCGGACACTCTTTCCAGAGCAGCCGTGCTATGGACCATGACCATTCCTGGCTGAAGCTGGGCTCTGCCAGCATCACTCCAGGGGCACTGTGAAGCTGGAAAGATGCCCTCCCAAAAATCATCTGCACAATTCATTTCAGAGTCAGAGCAGTCTGCCAGCAGCGCTAGTCGTGCTGTCCCATCCCTTTCACAAGGACATGAGTAATTATTGAGCACTCTAGCTACTAAAACTGATTAGAGCAAAACAAACTAATTTTGTTCCAAGGCAATGATCTGACCTCGTTAACGATGGTAGTAATGCACTAACAATATTTTTCTCTTACACAGTGATGTCTTTCATTAGAGCTCAAGCTGTTTTGTAAAGGAGCTTAGTACATTCCTATAAACTCATTTGCATAGGAGGAAACCCAAGCCAACACCCGCACATCCAGAGGCTGTTCCCTGGGAAGCAGTCTGGATTGAGAGCATGGAGGCACATCGCCCTGCAGCCAGGAACAATAACCCGAGGTGCAGGGCCGCTGTGCAGGGCAGCCTCCCCTTCAAAGCAGGCACCAGGACAAGCTGCCACATCCCAGCCATGGCAGATCCCTGCCAGACCTGCACAGCAGGTTTGCTCCTCCTCCATCACAAACCTACATCTCACCTCGGCTTTCTGAATGAAGAGAACGACTCTGGGCATCCAGACTCACTGTGAGGGCCCGCAGAGGTTTGACACATTTCACACCACAGTTATTAACCTCAGGAAACACCCTGTGGAGCTGACCAGCAGCTCCCCAAAGCTCTCACACCTCCCGTCTTACGAGGCATTAGCCACTAAACAGAGCTACCAGCTGCCCTCGAGTCAGTCTGAGCTCCTACACGAACCACCAGCACACCGGCAAGGATCCTTCCCAATTACTTCCATGAACAGCCACCTTTTCAAATTATGTTTTCCCCTTTGTGTACTTACAGACACTCCAGGGACATTCAGCATGTACCAGCTTCAGAGAAAGCTGCCATAGCAAGGGCATCTCTCCTCATGCCCAAGAAAGAGAAGCTCGGATCTGTCAGGTTTCAGGGACAAAGCAGAGGGAAGACCCCCTGACTGACCCCCTAAGGGCTGGGACAAGGATCCTGCTGCTCAGGAGAGCTGCTGCAATCCCAGTGGGCAGCAGGAGGCAGATTGGGAAGCCAGCTGTGGACAGGGAGGGCTTTAACTCTTCTCACCTGCAGTCAGGGCCTGATTTAACCCACCCACTGTCATCAAGTCACCTGCTCCCGGGGCTGTGCTTCGGCACCTCAGGCACCGTCACTGCACAGCTCCCACTCCAAGGCCAAGCCGAGATATCCCCTACACTTGCAACAGCAGGGACAAAAAGACCTCATGATAGTGCTGCCACATAACAGCCCCATCCCCCAGCCTGCCTTTCCCCCTGCCCTGTAGCCAAAACCCTGCAGCACTTCCTAATCACTAATTAACAAGATCTTACAGCTCTGCTCTTGAGGAGAGCTGGGAAATCACTTCTCCCCATCTCAGAGATAAGGCAAAACCTGAGCAAAAGGAGGAGATGACGATGTTTGAGGTCCCCACAGGCTTGTCTGGAGTTCAGCAGCTGAACCCACCTGGCCTTTCAGGGCTGCAGGAGGAGTGCTGCCTGCATCTGCTGTGAGGTGATGGGGGTTTGTGGCCATGTGCCTTACAGCTCCCAGCCAAGGCTCACACACAGGTTAAATGCACTTAAAGAAAGGATTAGTCCAGTTTCCCCGCTGCACTGTTAGAAAGGGATGTTTGTGCAGCAAGATAGCAAAGAGGTCTGACCTAAGAAGCGTGAGCACAGCCAGAGGGCAACCGCCCTGTTCCCGTTGAACCGGCACAGCACTGTGGGGCAGGGGGGAGCTCCGGGTGAAAGCAGAACTCACATCCCTGGCACTTCTGGCCTCTCTTAGCCAGGTCACACGTTCTTAGCACTCTATGAAATATCAAAAGCAAGACGGGCAGGGCAGCTGCCCGACTCTTACCACTTCAGGCTCACGCGTGTGGGCAGCTCTCACAGGGTCACTCACAATGCTCCGAGAGGCAAAGTCACCCTCTGCCAGCCAAGTCTGCTGCAGACACGGGCACAGAGCACCTCGAAGTGATGTCCCCAGGTACCTCCTGTAAACAAACACAGACCAAAACTGGGTGTTAGACTGTTACACATCCCCAGAACCCGGCTGGATACTGGCACCACAGTGAGTTGCAGGCACACAAAGAACATTCCTCCGAATGCTCTGTAACCCATGGCAGCTGTGGGGAAAACACGGACCAGTCCTTAGGACAGGCAGGTTTCTGCCTCTCTTTTGGAAGAAGGCTTATAAACACTAACCCCAAAGCACCCAGAACAGGGACAGCCCGAGAGATGACAGCTCAGAGGCAGCTGCCTCGATGCACATCGAGCAACACTGGAGCTGCCAGAACTCTGCTCAGCACAGCAGGATCAGACCCCAGTTGCCAGTGGGAACAGCATCAGAGGAGCCCTGCAGACCAAGGTGCTCAGGACTAAGCCGCCCTCAGCCTCCCTCAGTTTAGCATTTCTTTTTTCCCCTCGTTACCTTTCAGTCACTGAAATCCCTCTATCAGTCTGGAAGCCCTTGTGCCTTGGTGTCTCTCCAGGAGCTCCATAGCCATCAAAAGAAAACAATTCTACTGAATTCTACCTGTTCCCCTTTCAACTCCCTGTCAGGCAGACACCAAATCTCTGAGGCGGAGGAGCTCAGCCTGGGACCCGAGCCTTGTTTCACACTAAATTTGGTCTGCCAGACATCCAAAAAAAGATCACATCAGTCATTCTGCTTCAGAGCTGGTTTCTCAGCATGGAAAATTATATTTCCTACATGTAGCTAATGCATGAAAAGCTTTGAAAGGTCAAAAAATGAAGCCATCAATTTATCACAAAAAGTAACTTCCTATTAAAGCTGCTGAAAGCCTGGGCTCCCCAGTGCAAACACTCCACCTAGAGCCAGCTGTGCCAGCCCTGCTTGTCCAGGGCTGCCAGCACCAGCGGGTGACTCGGCATTGCCACTGCAGCCCAATGGGGCTGTGCCCACAGCCGGTGCCACCAAACATCAGCCACCGCTCTGAAGGGGACCCAAGCAGACTTTCGGTGGGACAACCTCCCCTGCTTGTGCAGGGGGTCCTGGCAGAGGGAGGACCTGCACTCCCAGAAAAAAAAAGGAACCTGTGCTCTTGCACTGCCTTTCCTTTGGGCACCATCCTGGAGAGAGGTCACCCATGAGGTGATCCCAGCCAGCAACATCCTGCCCCTTGTACTTAGGGATAACATGTGGCTGAGCAAAGCACAGGTGCAATTGCCAAGCGTGAAAGCACTTGGATGGCACCAGAGCTCCCACACACACTGCCAACACTTCCTTCTGGAAGGGAGAGGAGGAGCAAGGGAGCCTGGGGGCCCGAGCCACATAGGATCCTCTCCCACCCAGCAGCTGAAGGGGAGCAGAGACCATAGTAACTGGTTCCACCAGAGCAACAGCATCCAGCCCACCCTGCAACTCTGCCCAGGACAATTCAGTGCCACTGAAATGGCACTGCTGTTCCCCTGCTCTGTGTCCATCCTCCAGCTCTGTGGTCGTTCCTCATACCTTTTTGCATCCCCAGAAAAAACCAAGCAGTGCCAACCAAGGCAGGATTTGGTCCTCGTACTCTCACTCTGGCCCAATGAGACACAGGTTAAGTGACTCACAGGTAAGTGAGAGACTCCTGCAGCATTTGCTGAGCAGACAGGCACGGAATACAGGAAAGCAGCGACAGGATCACGGGGCTGCCCAGGGCCAGGAGCCACAGGGGTTGGCACTTGTCCCTTCGTGCCTTAGGGCTGCAGCAAACAGGCTGTGGCATTCCACAGAGCCTCAGCAGGACACAGCATCCCTCACCTGCCACAGCTCACCACAAAGATGTCATTTGACATCTCAGCTTTAGAGCTGGGAAACACTTGATCGAGCTGGAAGGGAAGTGCAACACCAGCCTGGAGAGGGTGCAGGCTGCAAGGAGCAGAAACTCCACCCTGAGCTGAGCACAGCTCTGGCCCTCACTGCTGTCCCGGTGCTGGGGAAGCTGCCAACACACATTTCTCCTTTCGGGACAGAAACAGCCCCACAGGGAGCAGCTGCCCCAGCACTGCTGCACCTGAGAGCAGCCAGGCCCTGCCAGCAGTACCCCGAGGGTGTCCCCAGGTCCTCGCCAGCTCCGGCTGCCAGAAGCCAGGACAGACAGGGCTCTTGGTTACACTTTGGCTCAGCTCCCTGCCACAAGTGACATCCTCTGCAGCTCTGCCTCCAACACTGCCTGGGATTCCCCAGCCACTCTGCTGCTGGCTCCAGACACACAGCCTCTGTCCCAGCCCCACACTGCTCCCGTGCCATTCCCAATGCCAGCAATGCTGCACATGGACAGCAGGGACGGGAGTTTCTGCAGCTGAGCTCTGTGCAAATGGGGATAACGTACCCTCTTAAAAAAATTAAAACTGTAGAGCTGACAAGAGGAGTGCTTGCTCTTAAGTTAGGACTCGCTGCAGGTAAAGGGCTAAGAATTGCCATTCCCATTGCCATAATGACTGCCACGCTGGGGAGAACATCTGACCCCTCTCTGACCACTGTTTTAACCATCCTGCAGGAGCACACAGGACATTGTCACCAAGTTCTCTCCCAGAGGAACACCCCAAGTTCCCCGCAAACATCACAGCAGGTGTCACTGGAGAGAGTTGTGATAGCTCCTGGCACTGCACAAGGATGGAGATGCCTCCTCCCAAGGAGGCTGTTCTCCAGGAAGAGACACCAAGGGGGCATCACTTTCTCTGCAGGGCTCTGGCTCTCTGGGGAGCAACCTCACCAAGAGCATTTGCCTTCCCTACACTGGGAAAGACCACCCGAGTCTGACACAGCTCCAGGGTGCAAACAGGAATGGACTGCAGGTTCCCTGGGGCTGGGAATCATTTAAACAATTGCTGTCAGCATAAAAACAGATGTGGATTTTCACTTAGCAGAAGGGGAGCAGGAAGGTCCCTATTCGTCTAACTAATCCATCCAAATATTATGAGAAATATCAACTTCTCATAACTTTAGATGAGACAAGTCACTTTAAAAAAAGATTTATCAATGAAGCCCAGCTTTGCTGAGGTGAAAGCTGCAAAAGTCAACTTTCAGGTACCCAGGGACAGGCTGAGATAGGAAATTTCCCACCTATATTTTAGAGAAGAAAAACGGTTGTTCAGCAAGTTCTGAACTTCTCAAAATGCAGGACAACTTCCAGGGACCACAGGGGAGTTCTCAGTGCCACAATAAAATTAATTCAGGGAAATAAAGCAGAACAGCCACACCCCAGAGCATGATACCATTGGAGAAAGCCCAGGCTTAAGAAGTACAAAGCAAATTTCCCTGGGTTTAATTATTTTTGAGGTTACAGTTTTACAGGTAAAATATTAATGATAAAGAAGGAAGACAAATCACCCCCTCCTTATTTCACTGCTGGAATTGCCAGTTGAGAGCAAAAACAGTGCCCCTAGGGGGAAGACAACAGGGAGAAGAGAGTTCCTGAGCACCACACTGCATCATCCCCTTTTGGAGGGGAATACACAGGAAAGCTGAGCATGAGACAAACACAAACTGGTCCTTCACTTGCACATGTTCCAGTGGTGCATCCAGCCAACCCAAGGACCAGCTCCAGCTTGCTCATCCCCACGTTGAAGCACCCTGCTGACTCCAGGCCTCAGAAATCAATGTCCAGCATTCACCTCCTCTGTGTTTATTTCTACAAAACACACACAACTTGTTGCTCATATTCAAGAATAAACTGTTCAAGGAGTACATCTGCACATACTGTTTTCTCAGGGGAGTAATTTATTCTGGTTTGGCTGGCTGAACTTCAATGCCACCTGCACGAGAAATTCCCTTGCTCCCCCATTCTCAGACAAACCTGAAGAAATCCAGCTTTTACCAACAGAGGAGAAAAATCGGAGCTGCTCCACACAGTGACAATCCATGGCTGCAGGAGCCAGGACACGAGCCAGCAGGCTGGGAAGCAAACAGCCCGCTGCTGGCATCGCCGCTTCCCTGGAGGTCACATATTCTACGGAAATCTCGAAACTAAAGGAGAAAAACCCTAGCGATGGAATGAACCTGCCAGATGAGGAAGCCTCTGGGCACACAGCATGGACCGGGATTACTGCGGGACCCGCTGTTCAAAAGAGCAAATCTCCTCCGAAACCAAGGCAGCAACAGAGAACAACGAAATCGTCCTTAAAAGTGAAAACCTGCTACGGAAAAAAGGCGCTGGCGGCAGAGCAGCGCCCGGCCCCCGCCGCGCTCCAGGGCAGCACCGCCAGGCAGGCTCTATTCACGCGAAAGGACTGAAATCGAACAGCAAAACAGCATTGCAAGAGCATGAAGTAATCCCACCCCTGCAGTTCGTTTTCCTACCCAATTAGCTACTCCAAGTGTAAGAGGGAAAAGGGAAAGGAAAAAAAAAACTAAAACGTGCTGCAAAGCCAGGAGATGTTTTGCAACTCCCGGGCTCCTGCAGCAGAGCCCTGCGCTCCCGACAGCCAGGGACGAGCCGGGGGGACCTCCGAGGAAGGGAGGAGAGGAGGGGGGAAAGGGAAGAGAAGAG
>VWZT01000558.1:11760-24224 GCA_013397055.1 Pachycephala philippinensis
AAGGGATGATTACCCGCCTGGGTGAATAGGATGTTGGGACACTGAGATTCAAGAAAGATAACAGGACCTGTTTATTGTACTGATCCATAGGAAAGGAATCCAAGGACATACAGTAACATGAAAAAATTGCAGTGTTGGTCCAACTGACCTGACTTCTCAGCAGGCACTGATTATCCTAAGAAAAACAAGCTGTGAATAATCAAGTGCCTTGTTTCTGTGATGTAGCACCTGGACTTGTTTAAGGAAGGGATGTCATGTTTACAGACAGCCTAAGGAAGCTTATCAGATGCTGCAGGTGGTGCAGTCAGTCTGTGCATGTCATTTTGTTTTTATAGGATTGATTTGTGGATGAATCAGCCATAAAAAATTATTTCATATATTCCATAACTGAGAGCAGAAGAAATTACTGAGTGAAACCGAAGCAGTTGAAACACTTTTAAAATGAATCTCAGGAGCTTCTTATTCACTTTTCAGAGTATAAAACTGAGAACTCTGGAAAAGGATCAATCTCCTCTCCAGTAACCACCCACACTGTCCCTCAAGCTCTGTGCCATCATGACCTGTTACTTCACTTCCTTTTGCTGGTATCACCATCTAAATATGATTTACATGTGTAAATTGGCAAAACTTTATTCAGTAATTTAACTCTGTCATTCTGGATAACCTCTCCACTTTCTTGGTTAGATTACTTGCAGTGACTGTAACATGAAGTACTAATCAGCAGTAATCAGCTAGCAAGCTTGCCCTGTTTTTCCATACATCTGCTGCTGCTTACTGTTGATGTTTGAAAATGCACACGCTTTTCTCTATTGAAGAATATAACTGATAATTCCAAAGCAATGGATAAAATTGGTAAGCAAAATTCTATACTCTAGAAACTGAGGAACACATACTCTATTTTGCCTTAGCAATACTTTGGTTGAGTCCTGGATTTTTTATTTGGTTTTGATGTTGTTTGGGTTTTTTTCCTGTCAGAGCTTAAGTCTAGGGAACGTCTATGTACTTGTTGCAAAACAATGGTATGGGAGGATTACTGGGCCAAGATTTTCATTAGAATGAAAATAAGGAAAAATCATTTTAAAATAAGAATGCTTGTAGATGACAAACTACTTCAATATATTATTCTTAAAATGCTTTTCATTTAGTTAGTTTATGGCTATGAAAATGCTGCAGGCATGTTCACGAGGGTTTCTTTCTATTCTTTTCTTTTGGGAGGAGGGCTGGGGGATACAATTTTGTTCTACATTACTGTTTCCAGTATATTTTTGTTTCCAACCGTGAATCAATTCCTGCAGTATATGATCTTCCCCGGTGTGGTTAAACTTCAAGACAGACTAGAACAGGAAACCACTCTTAATCTTACTTGATAGTAATGATCTGTTCAGCAGAAAGGTCAAATGCCTACCAGATCTGTCACAGCCTTTCCCCTTGCAATGAGACATTGCTAATAACTCAATTAAGGGACCTTGCAGATTGTCAAAACTTCTAAAGCCTTGATTTGACTCCTGTTCAGAAGATCCCATGGAATGGAATAATTTCTGTTCCTCCCTGGGAGATCTTGTCCGTGACAAAATTTTTCACCTCCCTTGGCTGATGTTTAAGTACACATACACAAATAAACAGAGCATATAAATATGTATTTACACACATACACATGTGCACATATACACGTATGGGTATCTGTATACACACAAATATATACAAATAAATATATCTCTATCTAAACACCTATGAAACTCTTCTAGCTGTAAGAAATTTTGACTTTACAAGGGTGATAGACTCATATAACTAAGTAGTACTTTTCAGTGCATGAATTGAAATTTATAACTTTATTTTCAGATACTGTGCTCTAGCATGCTTATTCACTCTTTCATTTTGGTTTGTATCTAATAAACATATATAGAGTTGTCCCCCATTTTCCCCCTCAAAATCTTTGTAATGGTGGAATAAAGTTTTAAAAACCGTATGCGAAACTGTGCTCAAGGCAGCTATGTTGACAAGGTGCTAGTAGTGACGACTGGCATTTTGGCATTACCCAGTACTGTTTTCTTCTGGCTCATGCTTCTGTAGCTGTGTGTAATGTCGTGTGCAACATTATCAAAAGCTTTTCTACACAAACCCAATGCATGTGATTATTGCTTTCCTTTGCTCAGGGGGCTCTTAGGTTGTTTGAGGAAGAAAAGAGATTGCCTTGGCATTATTTGGTTTTTGATGGAGTTTGCAATTTGGCGTGTTCTTGTCTTGTTTTATTTGAAGAGCTGACATTCATTTACTTGCTTCATGTTTACTCACTCTTTCCCTTTGGCCTCACGGACGTTAAACTCAGGGTTGTGTACATATCTCTGGAGGTCATCTGGTCCAAGCCCTCTAATTCAGCAAGGCCACCCACACCTAATACAGCAAGCCCCCCCCAAACAACTCACCAAGGCCTCTCCCTAATTCAGCAAGGCCACAGTCAGTTGCTGAAAATGGTATCCTGACAGTTTTTTAGTATCACTAAAGAGGGAGACTCCACAACCTCCCCAGGAAATCTATTCCTTTTGCAATTATTAAGCCTGTTGTGGGAAATATTTATTTGGCAATAATAAAGTGAATGAGAATGATCTCATTCTGCATCTGGCAAACAAAAGCTGTAATCAATACCACCTCTACCTGTCTCTTTTTCAGTCCTTTTTTTTTCTTTCCAGATTTAGTTTGCAATTGGAGTTTTGATAGATGTGAAAAGCTGAGCTAAAATAATGAAGCTGAGTTAACTTCAGGTCATAATTCTAGCTGGAAGAAAATATATTGGGACCATATCTAGAATCCCCAAATTGGTGCTACTGCTACTGCCAGCAATTCCACTGTTTTATCTATCTGCTGCCAAGCACTCCATCTATGGTTAGCAGAGTACATGAAGGACAACATGTCTTCATCCTTTTAATGTAGAAAACAAAGTTTATCATATGTCCTCAGGAATGTCCTCTGATCATCAAGATATAGGACATTTTCAAATAGGCTGTTTTCACTCTAATTCTATTTTCATTAGATAATTTTGCTTATCTGGTCATGAATGAATGCCCTGAACAACAACTACTTAGCTCAGCTATTGTTTATATTGAATATCCAATAAAATATTTGGTATCATCAAACTAACTGAAAGAGTGTCATAATACCCTATAATGAACAAATGAAGTTCCCTGTGAGAAAAGGCATCCCAAGTTGCTCTTTCTCCTCTCTGTCTCTGCTGGAGAGGTCAGATTTGTAGTTAGGGTCCCTGACTTCAGTGAAAATCATCACCTGAAGAAAAAATATTTTGTGCTGTGAGAAGGAAGAACTGGACTTAGTAGAAATCACAGGATGCTAGTAGAAAACAAAAACAACTTGCCTTCTGAAGTTTATTGCTGCAACATTTAAACTTTACTCCTTCAAACATAACATGAAAAAAAGTAATTTTAGAATTAAATTAAAAAAGAAAGTGCTTTAAAAACTTATTTCCTTGAAAACATATATGAATTGTCCTAGTATTTTTACTCACTGAAGTATACTTAGGCTGTTTAAGTGGATGAAATATGCAACATACATACAAGCAGAGCATAATTTAGGATTCTGTCATCTGTGCCTAAATGTCTAGACTAGGTATCCTGTTCAGTTCAGCAGCAGGCCAGCTATTACAGTATACCAACTACTATATAACCACTTGGAGCTTGGATAGGTTTCAAAAATACTAATGGTATTTGCTTTTCTAGTCTGGAAAGCAACCCATTAGCTCTTCATCTACTGTATGTAGACAACAAACAAGACCTTTTCAGCTATAAACCTGAAGACCTTTAGTTACTTCAGTAAGATGATTTATTTCATCATAAAACCATAATTGTTTGACTTGTTATAAGTAGTAATGACCTTTTTTTTTCTGTTGAAAGTATCTTTGTCTGGGTAGCGTACACAATTAACAATCAGGATTGTTAACATTTATCCCTGGTTCTTGAAATTATTTGTTGCATTATTCCAGGTAAATAACTTTCTCATCTTTCAAAATGCATTCCACAACTATTAACTACTTTTCAGAATATAATACTGATACCTGTAAAACTATTTGATATCATTGAATAAGCAGTATTAAAAGTAATGAAAACTCTTTCTAGATATGAGAAGGTTCAGACGCAAATCCAAACATAACTGGAGCGAAACCCCCTGTCCTTTATCAATAATATTGTATACTTACATTTTCTTAAATCTAGGACAATAATAAAAGAAGTAATTAATTACTTGGAATAGATAGCCTTGATGACTTCGCATCGTCTTCAGCTTGGAATTTTATTTGTGTCAGTGGAAATTCCGCATGTAGTTCCAAGATTAAGGAGTAAAACTTCCTTTTTAAAAAATATTACCTGGAAAATGTTCATATTATTTAGAGTGTTGGGTACCCCTCCCTTGTTGAAACCCAAAGAGCAGAGAATATTCCTTTGCACGTTTTGAAGGGTTCTACCCGCCCTGGACAAGGGTGTCTTTGACCTTCGGCCATGGAAAAAACTGCCTAGCCTTCGGGAAACAGTAGAGTCAAAAAATAGAATGAATCAGGTGATGGGAAATTATGCAAGAATGTAGATTTAGAGGTTTTAAATTTGTTATAGATAAAGTTAGAAGAAACTCCAAAATGGAGGATGGTTGTTTTTTAGGCTTTCTCCCTTCTTCTTCCTTCTCCATACTCTGCGGCAAAAGTGATTTAAGACAATTGGATAAAAAATGCCGCAGTTTCTGTCGTGTGACAAACTAATTTGCTGGACATTGGTCATGAAGTGAAAATACCTTGTGTGTTAGGTTTTTATTGGGTAACTTATCTTTAAAAGCGGTTTGTGTTTTTGATAATTCGGCTTTTTCCTGCACTGTCTGTTCAGGACCACGTCAGTGGGTCTTTCTCAAAATAAGCTTTCAAATAAACTATCTTTGCATGGAAGAAGTCCCGTTTGTTCTCCTGAAATAAGCAAGGACACTTAAAATCCTCCCCCAGCCGGGGAGGAAGAAACCTAACACTCCCTGCTTTTTCACTAGCTCTGGACTTGTTGATATTTGCCTTTTATTGAACTTACAGGAGTTCAATATCATGCCAGTTGTAAAAATTAGGAAACACTGAGCATTGTTTATATATCAATTCTGTCAGGAAGTGTCAGGAGAATGTTAGTCCTTCAATCAGATGATTTGAAATACAGGAATACAGCATAATATCTTACTTTTTCTATGACATTAGCTCTTATATATATAGTGTTACAGACAGACATGTTATATTCAGCTTGTATTACAGACATTATGCATAAATAATAAGAAAAAGACATAATAAATAAAATGGGAATAGTATAATTAAATAACTTCAGAGTGTAAAAGACAGACATAATATCAACGTCCAATTTTTAAAATCTATTTATAGATAAATATAGTCAAATATGCTAAAACGTGGAAAATAATTGGCCCTATAAAGTTCCTTTCTTACTTGAAGAAATAAGGTTTTCCAAAGTTAATAAGATTACCTGCCCTTGTCTTTGAATTACTTAGAAGGGAATTAAGTGGTATCAGTCTTAAAAGTGCTGAGATAAAAACATTTAGTTTCCAATGCAGCCCTGGAGGCCACACGCTGCCTCCTCTGCACTGCCTGAGTTCATTTTACTGAAATTTAACAGTCTAAATGAGGGAAAGACAATTACAACATGACTTTTCAGCCCCATCAGAGTGACCACGGTGCTGAAGTAACAGGCCCACTTGATTACAAGAGAAAGCTGGAGGCTTAAACACACAATCTTTTGAGATACAAGCCTGGGACAACATTCTTGATTAAATAACACAATATGTACAAGGAGTAATTTGGTTTATTTTACCTGACCCAGAACAGAAATAGGATCCTCATATTAATACAAAGGTGATGCACTTTCGATCTTAAACTCCCTGCAGAGACCCAGCATCCTTCAGTCTTTTTCAGATGAGATCAACACCTCAGAAGTTCCTGTGGCTCTGTGTCTTCCCCCCTGATGTGTGCAGAAAGTACAGCTGGTGAAATTTGACATGTTGACAAAACCCAGAAACTAACATTCAGAATTATTTTCATTTTTTTCTATAATTATAAATTTTGCATTTTGCCAGGAAGAAGGTCTGGCAGAACTGGAGAACAGAAGTAGATGATTAATCTGAGCGGTCCCACCAGGAAACCTTGGCAAATCTTAGGTTACAGGGAATGATCAGCTTTTTATGCGAATAATTTTAAAACTTCGAAATTGGCCTGTGCAGGACGTGTTACCACAATTTTTGGATCTGGTAAAAAATGAAGTTTTTTATGTCAGGAAAGCTAAATAAAAATTAGGAAAACTGGAAGAAATTATCCGAAGAAATAATTTCTGATATTTTCTTTATAGGAGATAGTAAACATAATGCTAAAGCTGTCATAAGGATTTCTATGAAAAACCCCTGTGTTGAGCAAGAAAATTAGCCTCCAATCTATGTAACATGGCTCTTTTTCTGCCTTACCTGTAAATTTCAGCAGAGATTTAAAAGATTTGGCTTTCAGTAACAAAATCATTACCCTATAATTAGCCTAGAACATTAGCTGAAATGCAGAACAAATTAATTTGGTTTACAATAATGAATTAGTGGTATTCGAGAGGCAAAAATATTGTAATGTCAGTTTTTGTATTAACAAATTATTTGTTAATTAAGATGTCAGAAATGCTTCATTTATATTGCACAAACCTATTCCTTCCATGTGACAGCTAAAGATACTTTAGTGATAAATACAACACAGTATTTATTTTGCTAATTAATCATAAACACATTATTTAATCTGCTTTTCCGTAATTAAATATGGATATGTAAGAGCTATTCTGTTCTAATAATGGCATTCCATTCCAAAGCAAAAATCATTCTAGTTATTGTGTCATTTTGGAGTGACCATACTAATGTTCTTCTTGTCATAGTGTCAAAGTAGCTGTGAATTTAGGATAAAATTAAATCTCAGTGCAAAAGGGACAAACTTCAATGATTTCAAAGGAATTGTTCCTGTATATCTTTGGCCAGCTTCTAGTACCCTTTGCTCATTATGGAATACATGTTTAATCCCTGTAACACCTTTGTTGCTTCTTTCTTTGTTTTTGCTGAAAGCACTTTGGCTTGGTATATTGAATAATGTCACTAAAAGTATTTTGGTATTAAAAATGCTTTATTGAATTGCTTTGAAATAATTTTCAAATGATTTGAAAGTTCCAATCATCACCAATCCACTGGATAGATATGAAAAATATTATTGCACTGTATTTCTTCATTGGTACCTAGTCTCTGTGATGTTCCTGCCTCCTATCAGAATGTCTGAATTTGTATCACGAAACTGAGTCCTGCAATGCCTTTATGATAGATACACAAATAACTGCATATTAAATATGGGAGAATTCAGATAAATGGATAGTGGTATCTCTGAAACTAGTCTCTCTGACTGTGCAGTATTTCCATTTTATTTTGTGCATTAGATTCTTTATCTGTAGGTATTTTAAAAGAATTAAGACATTAGATAGTCTTCTAGGCTAGAAGAATTCTAGTTAGATTAGTTCTAGAGTATCTAGCTTGGAAAGGTCCTTGAAAACAAAAATATATAGGAACGATCTTCATTCATTACTTTGTGCCATAAAAATATCGAACCAAACTAAAATACTACCTGAAAGCCTTTATTTTGGGAAATAATCAAAGAAGTCTTTTGCAAATGTTTGTTTCAGCCTAAGGAACATAAGTATTAGTTTAAAAAAAACCATTTTGGCCCAAGAGTTACACTTGCAAGACATCTTTCTGAGCATGTGGACTTCTTGTGGCATCAGACAGAGACTTATGTTAGAGAGAGGCTGCATCAGGCTCAGTCCTGTTCATGCCCTTGCTGTGTTGGACCTATGCAGAATCCCACTGATACAATCAGAGCTCAGGGAGGCATAAAGCTAACTATGCAGCCAAGATTTATTTGCAAGGATCAGAGTCTTAGATAGAGAATGTGTGAATTTTGTTGGATGGTTCATTAATTTTTCACAGCTTTGGGGGAAACACAATGAAAAACAAAACTATTAGTTTCACAGCTCATAGATCACAACTCCCAGAAAAGGAGAGAGTCATCAGGCTGGGGTACTGTAATAACCCACCAAGGACTCCCACCATCAGGAGCACAGACTTCCTCTTACGTGGTAGGGAGGCATCCGCTGCACTTGGCAGCAGACATCAATTATTTCAGAAGTTCACTTTGCTACAGTACAAGGGTGTAGGATTTTACAGAATGATTCATAGGAATGCTAATGGTTTGTTTTGCCAGTATTTATCAATGTTGGGATGTACCTTTAGACTGTTGAAAATATATCCATAGATTTAAGTGGGTCTGAGACTTTAACAAGATATGACCTTGAGAGAAGGTGTTCTTTTCCTCTGACTATATAATTTTTGCATTGGCAAGTGCAGCATTGATCCCTGTACTTTTCAATTCTTGGACTAATTTAAAATGCTTCATGGTTTAGTTGTTTCTCATGACAGTGTCAAAATAAAGGCAAAGGTAACCAAGCCTATGAAAATAAAATACTCTTTTCTTCAATGCACAAGGAAAATTGTTTTTTCCTACTGATGGGCTCCCTCAGGAAAGAACAGAGGAAAAGAAGAAAGAACAGCTAATCCAGTTTTTCCTAGCAGTAGCTCACCTGGAAAGCCCTGACCTACACTGCAGCCCCTGATAGGCAGGGCAAGACTTCCAGGACCATGGCAGAGAGAGCTATGGATAAAATAGTTGTTGAGAAAGGAGATTAAATAAATGGGATTATCTTTAATAGGATCACTCAGTCGGGCAGAAAACTGTGAATGAATACTCCTATGACAAAGCAAACAAACTCCAAATTAACAGTAGGTTGATGTGACACAGGGCTAAGGGGAGTGAAAATTAAGTTCATAATTGGGCTATTTGCCTTTCTGGAGCTTAGTTTAATGGAGGGAATTTAATAAACTTTGTCTTTGGCTCTTTAAATATTAGATATAATATGAAGTAGTGGATTTCTTCAAGCTTAGAGAACTTTTACTAAGCATGCTTACTATGTAAGACTTAGTAAAATGTGCATTCTTACTGGCTTTCTCAAACCTAGATCTGGTGTAAAACATGATTTTTTTTCCATAGTACCATAGTTTTGTTCTTGTGCTGAGCAAAGTTGAAAAATTAAGCTTTCAGAATGCTAATCCCAGAAATAGTGTCAGGAGCTTTCAGTTCATTAAAAGAACATACATTTCCTAATTGACTTCCTATTTAAATAAGAGTGTAACATCTCCAACTGTTTTTGTTCAGCTTGTTGAACTGCCTTTCTTCCTTTATAGAGATGTAATGGAGGATTATTTCTCAATTCTGCAGGTACATGGCAGGTAATTCCTCCTAGATAAGGCTTGATAGAAAGGTAGGGTGCACTGCAATGCAGAAAAGGAAATCTTAAAAGGATCTAAGGCTCAGAAATAAGTATGGTACCTTGTATTACTTATAGGGCAAGGTGTTGCTAAGAAAATGTTGAACTGATTAGTTCAACAAACAAAAAAAAATATGATGGACAACACATTTTATATCAGTGTAATTGACAAAGAAGAATTTTAAGCCTAAACTATATCCTAATTTTAAACCTAAACTTTTCAAAAATGACTGATTAGGTGTAAAATGTTGACCAGTTACATATTGAATTATCTCTTGCTGAAAAGCAATGTTACATTTGATGCCATTACTTTTGACAAGCTGTAGAAACTCTTGAGTGTGAATTAGGTTCATTGAGAGAATGTGTTCAGAAACTGCTGTCCTTAAACCAGTAATTTTAACACATCCAACATCTGTATTACATTAGATTTAATTCATACAGAATAATTCCAGTCATTTACAGTAAGTATTGAAAGCAATTTAAAACATATGTCTCATAAACTGTCTGCCATAATCTATGTAGGTTCTTTGCTACAGCACAGATGATTATGTTCTGGATGCTAAAGAATGGGTTTAAGCGTATTTTTGCATTTATTGAAAATCATAGGAAGTTTCAGTCAGTTCTTTACTTCTGTGCATCACTGACATAGAACTGACTTGTCTTGGGATAAGCTACCACAATTACATGTCTCTAGTTGAGCTGAACAAATAAATTCAGCTCACCCTATGAGAACTGGAAAAAAACATTTGTTTATTGATGAATCCATCCTTTAGTGAGTGGGTCATGCATTCCAATAGCCATGACAAATCATCCATAGTTCTGTGTGTATGATATACATATATATGTGTATTCCTATGACACCTGTCCAGCTAATTCTACAGAATGTGTCATAATATATAATGACTCTGATTGCATCTTCAAATATTCACCTTGTGTCCTTGCTAGTATATATGACATGCTATCTGTTTTAGCTGTTATGAGTTTATAACAATAAGCTCATTAAAAATTCTGCTTTAATTGTGAGAAGTAGGATGTTTCCCGTGTTTGTGGTAAAAGCTACTATCACTATGACTGTGATTCTTTCTTTATCTACGAAAAAGAAATCTGATGAATGACACTGGATATAAACTAATTGAAAAAGTAGAAGGAAGAGACATGAAGCATGGGATACAATGATATTTATACACTTTTGGGGTACTAACTAAGTTGTTTTAATCCTCTTCTTAAGTGGGCAACAGAAAACCTGATCTCAGTACTCTAGTCTCTAGGAGAACACAACACAATTATGTTCTTTGCCCTGGAACTGTGGGAAAAAGTACAAAAGTTAAAAAGAGCAATTTAGGTTCTTAGGATTTCAGGGGGCATATGTGTGTACATATGTGTACATATATACACGTCTGTGTGTGTGTCACGTATTTTTATACATATATATGCAAATAAATACAAAGATAGTTACAGACTTGAGCAGTGGGCCAGCTTCCTCTGAGGTGTTTTGAATTTCAGTTGCATCACATAGGGATTCTCCAACTATATCTGCATAACAACCAGGGGACTTAATTTTGTTTCCACTAAGGAGTAATAAGGTTCATCTGCAACAGTTTTAGAGGTACAAGAGAACTTGTGATAAACCTCATCCTGTTTTAATAAGCAAGTCTGCCTTTTTTCCTAACCTACAACAGGACATCCACTCCAATACCTCCAGACCTTCTCTTTCAATGTTTATTCCTTCCTACTTTTCATGAAGTGGTTTTAAATGTGAGGTAAACAAAACAGTGGCATAGAAATCATAATTTTTATACCTTGTATTCACTTTCAACATAGGTTAATATTCCAATGTATTAGAAAATCTTCAGTAAAGAAGAAGTTAGCTTTGGGCAACAGCATTTTCTTAATAAATGTTGCAAGGAGTGTATACATTGAGGAATCCTTGTCCCTCTGATTGAACCTCATGGCTAAAATTCTGGCACCGCTTGAATCAGCTGAGGTTTGCCTGTTCTATCCACTGAGACAGGATACCCTCTCCTGTTTTTCACCATCTAGTCAAATGAAAATATTATCTCTATGAGTTTTGCAACGTCAGTGTCAGAAAAGACAGATTACTTTTAGTTCCAGGTAAGATGCTTAGATGCTACTGCCAATTAATGTTAATTGGTAACTAAATTGCTAATTAGTCATGTTCCTAAAAAAAACCACAACCAAACAAACCTTCATTAAAGTAGAAAGAGGATAAAACTCACAGACATTTCATGTGAAAAAGCCACATACAAATTAATGATTATCCTCCTGACCTTCCAGAAACATCTTTCCAAAATCTGTGAGAAACCTACCAGGAAACAGTAATCTAAGTCAGTAGTCCCTAAGGTAGTTAAGCATTGGTTGCTGAAGTAAAGAACTCTTTGTTGCCTGAACATTTCCTTTGATTTAACTTGGAAAGATTGCTGGAAAATTGTTTTAGTTGGCCTTTTCCCATCCAGTGATTTCTGTGTAGTCCACATCTAAGTAAATATGTAATCACGACAGCATAGAATTATGTTAAAATCTGACTCTAGAATAGTAAAGTCTTTGGAGACTTTGATAGCCTTGCCTTTTTACAGTTGAGAGGTATTTGAGGGAGCAGAGAAAACAAGACATTCTGGTTCTCAGAACCCTACAAAAGAGTGTCTAGATGAAATCTGATTCTCATAAAACAAGTACAAGTCCAAGAACACTGCATAGAATGACATGGGAGAGGAACAAATACAAGGAATACAGTAAAATAAAATTCCAAAGGAAATGCACATTGGAATTCCTATAATTTGTGGAGTACATCTCTACCAGTGAATACAGAAAATTTGATTCTCCATGAAATTCTGACATTTCACACTTATTTTACTAAGAATCCAATCAGCATATTATGAAGCAATCTACAAAATCACATTCCATTAAGTCAAAACGCATTTCAACCTTGGTGATGATTCATTACCTTCCACACAGAATAAAACTTTGCACCAACCTCAAAGGTTTTCTTTCACTGCCAGCCAGATTATATATTAAGTTCTA
>VWZT01000558.1:28995-47290 GCA_013397055.1 Pachycephala philippinensis
AATGTCAGATGTTCTCCCAAATGCATTTGATGGAAGTTCTTTAAGGCAGCTTTATAATTTTTACAATACTTTTGAGGGATCATGTTCTTAATAGGGAAGTATTTCTACTGCTTGAGCTTTTTCTTGTACTTGTGTGTAAACTCTTTACAAAGTAACCCAAATCCATGTTTACACCCAGGAAGAACTGTACAGGTCCAGAAAATGAACAGAAACTAAAGATGGAGGTAAATACAACATAACATTGGATTTCTAATACTTGGGTGGAAGGAAACCCTGTTCTGGCATTATCTAATCCCACTGGCTATAATACTTTTATTGCTGAGACACTAGAAAGTTGAATTTTAAATCAAGTATAAGGCTATTCTGAACCCGGTAATTTCTGTAAGACCCAGCATTTAATGAGCAACACTGAGATTTGAATGTGAAATGTACAAATCATGCAACGTGTTGAAAGAATTGACCGTACAGGACCTGATATGCTTAGGCAGATGGGAATCCTATTTGTTGTCCTATTGAACTGCATTTAAAGGCTGCTATTTTCACCATAAACACAAGTACAGTACATAAACGAGAACTTCTCTTGCTAACATCCTGATAATTTTGCCAAGAAATTTGAGAATTATAAGATAACAGAAAATAAGAGACATTATTTAAGAGTTTAAGTATCTGTTCAGTCTGATCTGTGAGCTTCAGCTTGAGATGTGAATGCAGAAAGATATAAAAATCTTACGCAATGAAAATAATTTCAGTCTTTCCCCTAGGTGTTTCATTTCAGCAAATGGCCTGTATGCTGGAACAAGATACAAACACAGTAATTATGCCTGTATAGAATACAGGGTTGTGTTTGTGTGAATGCCCTGCTATCCAATAAAGTGAACTTCTTGTTACGTCATGATTTTTTCCATCTTTGCATCCAGGTTTCACTTAGATGAAGAATGGCTGTCATTTCAGAAAAAAGTTCTTTTTGGGAGAATGGCTACTGCGAAGTTTGGGTTTAACCAGTGAGCCAGAGCACAGACAATAACTGTCTGGGTTTATTCTGTCTCTGTGTTATTCTATCCAATTCACTGGTATTTCTGCATTCATCTTACAGCACTACACTTGACCTCATCCTTCTATTTGAGGTGAAGTCGTTCACCACTACTATCTTCTTTTTATCACTAGCATTGTTTTTATTTTGTTCTGTCTTGCTGTTAATGGTTTTCTTGGTGGACCTCCTGCAATACTCTTATTACACTCCCAAAAGTTATTTTCTCAGTTAATGTAATTTAGTCCATGTCTTAGCTGTTTAATCACATTGTATTGTAAGAAAAAAAAAAAAGTAAATTGATGGTCCTGATTCTCAGTCTGGAAAAGCACAAGCTGAGTCCCAAGCTTGCAGGTTGCTACTTTGAAGATAAATAACAAAAAAGACAACAATAGAACTCTATAAAAGCTCAGAGTTTTGTTCACACGGGTTTAATTATGGGATTGGGATCCAAAAATTATGTGCATTTTGTCCTTACAAATGGTCTGAAAACTTCTCTTGGTCTAGGTACTTCTTTTTTATTTTGGTTGCTTGTGAAAGTCACATCGCTATCACAATGTGTGTGGGAGCTCCAAAGGCTAAATTATATTTTACAAGTGGGCTCACTAGTATAAAGTGCTAGAATGACTTGCCAAAGACCACAGAAGACGTTTGGGGCAGAAAAAGAACAGAATGTGCATTTCCTACAACCTTGCCCAGTCCTTGAACCACCAGTTCAGCCTTCTGTTTCGCTGTTACTGTCATCACCATGACTCACAAGTTGTCCAATCTGCAGTCAAGCTTGAATGTTTGAGTAATTAGAACTGGTCAAGTTTTCTTTGTAAAAGAAAAACTTGAAGTATTGAAACCAACTTGCAAAAAAGGGGCTTTGGTCAACTGTGAACGCCACTTGTATTCACTAATTATTGCTAATTATGCAACTGAACCTCCTTAAAATGATTTTTCTGAGAAAGAGAGCCAAGTGGTGGATATTTGTAATACATAAATTTTCTATAACATACTACATCCTGCAGTGTGTGCTCTGTTATAGAAAACAGGGCTCAGAAAAAAAGAAAAACTCCCCATCTAGGATAAACATAAAATCAGTAGGGAAAAAAACATTGCTGATATTGGGGAAGGGCATCCTTTCACGTTAAAGTTTTTAAATCTGAGTGGATCATTTCACCCATTTTTCATGGGTAAAAACTGAGAAACTCTTTTAGATATTTAGAAATATAAAAATACTGCGCTCCTCTGTAAGGAGTTCTGAGAAAAAAACCAAAATGAAAACATTTAATAAATAATTACATAAGACTAATTTGCACCTCTCAAGGATTTAACTTCTTTCTTGTCTTTTAGCTAGATCAAAACAAATTAAACCATTAAATTCAGTTTATGCTGAAGAAATCTCTTCTAACAGTCATGAGTTAGGAGCTTCTGTTGTCAACAGAAGCATTTTTGTCATGTATTCTAAACATCTAACATAGTTTTCTTAAAACAATAATTTTCTTAAAATAATATTTTTATGTATCTTAGAATTGCTGTATTTTAAAGGTTTTTTTGCTTATCACTAAAGCTTACCTCACTTGTTGGCAGTTTTCTTCCCACTGGAAAACTTTGACATACATATTTATTGCAGTTCACAGTTTTTTGTGTTTCATCTGTCACTAAGGTCTCCTTACACAAGTGCAGAAGTATGCAACTATGAAAAATAATGGCAAGAAAACACTTAGACAAACATTTCTAACACTGCAAGAGAGTTTGATCTGGCATGAGAGATCTGGCATGAAGGTTCAAGCCATGGGGTTAAAATGGGTTTCTTTTTTTTTTTTTTCCTAAACTCCTTTCCCTTCTTCTCAGCGATACCACGAAACAAAATTTACTAGCAACATAAAACATAATGCCACTGTGTCAGTGAATTTATGTACACCTGTATTCCAGGAACTGCTGCAACTAAGGAAGAAGCTGTTCTTACTTTGTGAGACCAAACTTCATCAATATTTTAAAGAATGATGTAACTAAATTATCTAGTTATAAAAATAATTTTGCGTTTTTCAGTTTACTAAAATGCACATTGGACTTCTGGCCCAGACAGATCTCTCAAAAATATTGCTTTTGAAGTGTCTACAAGCTATAGTAATTTTTCACATCCTCACTGAAAGCACAGGTCTGGGGAAAAAGTGCCACTCTACTGAATGGGAAGACAAATAAGACTGCCTTTGCGTTTTTTTCTTTGGAGGAAAAATCAAGGTCACTCACTTTAATCAGCTGTGACAAATAGAGTTTGGGCATGGATTTTAGCTGCACGTTGCCTGCTTGCAGCTAGTGAAATGGCACCAAGTGAAATGGCACTTGGCCTGGCACCAAGTGAAATGATTTTCTATCTGCTCTTATCTCCTCTTCCACTTCTTTCTAGCACAAAGCCAAGCAAAGTATCTTAAAGCTGCTTAATTTCATCTGCCTGACTAGAAAGAACCAGAAGTATTAGAAGTTGGAAATATTTGAAAAAGTGGGTTAGGAGCAACTATCCTATGCTTTTCAAATACTGTCCTTTATTTCATCCCAGACGCTACCAGTACTTTTGTGAAAGGGCTTAGGCAGATGTGAGCAAGTCAGAATAGCATCAACAGGAAATTTATGAACAAATCTGAATTGAAAATTTAGAGGCATCCCTCTGTTGCAATATCTCCTGGGAAAGCACTTCAGCAGAGCACAAATGTCCTTAGCTCTGAGACACAGCTCTGCATAGGGCTCTGCTGCCTTCCATGCTCCCCTCATTCACCATGAAGGTCACATCTATTGCCTTACTTTCTTTCCTCTTCAAGAAGAAGATCATGAACTTCCCCATGGTAAAATATACAAATGTGAAGGACCAGACAAAATGGCAGANGCACTGTATTATACTTGATTCCTCTTTTGTGCAAAAATCTATTCTAAAAAGAAATTCTTGTCCAAAAATCGACACAAACATCTAGACAGCTGGACACTCAGAGATGCACAGTACTGACTCCAGCAGGACTTGGGTGCATAAACACTGTTATACAGCTGAGATCAGTATTTAGCATTGGAATGGTTAAGGATATACTAGGAATGTCTTGCAGTTGAATCTGCCTAAATATGTTTGAATTATTACTGGGTTAGCACAGAAAGCAGGAGGGGTTACTAAAGCATTTCTTACCCCGTTCAAGTTGTTTATCAAGTTCAGCCAAAGTTAAATGTTATGCTCAATGCACTTCAAGTTTTATAGGTGGTATGGGGATAGATACATGTAGAGCTCTGCTACTTTCTGCTCATATTCAGCAATTGCTAACCTTCTTTTGCTCATTATCTAAAGCTGGTCTCCATGGGTCACAACTATTTGGGACACATACATTTAGCAACACCCCTATGTTAATATAGTTCTCCAGAGACCACAGCTGGGACACAGCGTTTCTGTAGCTGCTTATGATTAGATTAAGACTGTTCTCTTTCCAGCCTTTACTTCTTATGTCACTGTAGAACCATGAAGCCTGCTTTTGCAACTTGTGCCCACTTAAATTATGGAAACATCTCAAGGAGATTATGGTTTCTTGTTGTTTTCTTCTTTTTGTATGTGTGCTGTTTGTTTGTTTTAATTTGGTTTTTTAATATTTATTTTTAATTACTCCTGCTGTCATTTAAACAATTTAACTGTAAAGATTTTTAAACCACTCTTATTCCTGGAGGAATTACAAAACAGTATGTTCACATCCCCCTTCCCTTGTTCTCTTACTGTGAAAAAGGAAAGTTATGTTCATCACTGCATTTATACTAGAGGGTACCATTTGCTTAAAGCTGCCTTCCAAGTTCCTTGCATAAAAGCTATTTAACCCACTTCAGATGAAATCTGCTCTGCAACTGTAAACTTACTAAGTACTGCATGCGCCTTGAATCCACTTATTTTAACTGATAAAAAGGATAAGGAATACCAGATGAACATCTTTACCGCTGGATACAAAAGGGCATGCTGCCTGAGGAGTCTGCAGTGGAAGACTTTAATTTCCTGCACTGACATTACTAGATTTCAAAAAGGATGCCCAGTGCCTGAAAGTGGGCTTCCAGGCCAGTACAGATAGAGATTGGGAGTCCAGAAAACCTCAGATTCCCTTCACAGGAAAGAGCTTCTTGTGAGTTTCAGTTCTTGACTTGCTGCGTCTAGATTTGACCCTCCTCTCCAATGTGCACAATTATGCATGTATGCACAGTCTTTCCAAATGATCATGTTTCTCTCCTTCTGTAAGTGGTATACTATTTTCTCTCTGTTTAACTGTTCCTGGTTTTGTTTTGCAGTATTCCTCATGGCTGCCTCCAAAAGGCAAAGCCCTTGTCTTGTGTTGGTGTAGTGCAACCAGTTTTCTGTCTCCTGGTTAAATAGGGTACACCTAAACATCTGCAAAGGTGTACACATATTGTGTACTGAGTGAAGAAATATGCTGAGTGCTTTCACATGGGCCACCTATGCATCCTGGTAGAGGACAAATCAGGTGTAAGGCTGTCAGAAAGTTCTCTTGTACTAAGTGAATTTATGATATTACCTATTTAGTAAAGAAGACAATCGTGAATTAATATTGCTTAAATGCATTTAGGACTGGTGAGGATTCTTCTTAGGTGAAGCTTTTAGTTTCATGCTACTTACTGCTGTCCTTGCTAAGATTCTTCAAAAATCAGTTGATTAGTTGTTTCGCTTTTCTGGAAAAACCTGGAGAAATGCAGTGAAGTTTTGACACCTGTCACATTGTGAAAGACTATCAGAATATCACATGTGAAAAACTAGCTAGTTTAACAACTCCACATTCATTTATTAACTACCTCATACAAGCATTGTGATCGTATCTTCCATCCCTGAGATTCGGCTCTGTGGGAGGGAGACCCTGAAATAGAGTCAGTGAAGCCCATGAGCGTGATAGCAAAGCCAGCTGCTCGGGGTGCAGCGCTCCTCGCACGGAGAGCAGCCTGACATCCCGCACCCATACAGAACATACCAGATCAATGGCCCCCAGCTGTTGCATGAGGTTCATAAACAACTGAAGAAAGGCTGAGCTGCTCTCCAGCTCTTCCCGTCTTTCCTTTTTATCACCCAGCTGTGAGTATTCATGCAGACAGTTTTATTGATGTAGAGTTAGTACTGTTTTTGCAGGACAAAGCTCTTAGCATGTCACAGCCTCCTAATGGGTGATTCTTTGCATTTAGGGGTTTTGGTCAAATTCCTTTCCATGTTCCTCCCTTCTTCCCTTCCCCCTAGTCCATCTTCATGTTTATAATGTCTACATTTGAAGAAAAAATAAATTAGGACATAATTGCTGAAAACTTGCTTACTTTTAAGGTCTGGTACAGTCATTGCAAGAAAGTACATGTAATGTATATAAGGATCTACTTTTTAATAACATGCATTTATTTTATAACTTTTGCACGATGTTGATATTTCCCGTGTAATGGATGGATGGACACATATGGTGCATATACAGTATATGGTGTATGGCACTAAGCTGAGGGCTTTCTGGCAGTTGATTCTTTTGGTAATAAAAATAAAAGGCACTCTTCATCCTATCTGTTCTTCTATGTACTGGCACTGAAAGTGTGCAAATAGTCATAAGTATTAAGTCACGAAAATGGTGTAGTATGTATTTCTTTGAAGAAGAAATTCACTCCAAAAATTATTGTTAAAAGTAATTAAAATTTTATCCAATGTAAGACAGGGCTAGTCTCAGAGGTGAGCTTTGTAGGTGTCAAATTTGTTAATGATTTTTATTGGTTTTCCACTGGTCTTCTTTTTCGATATGATTTTTTATTTTTATTTAATTCTTCAGTACTGCTAAGCACTTTCTCAGCTGGCTTATTTCTGAGTAGGGCTCTGAGGAGGGGGCTTGACATAACAGAAAGGGCTGATAGATGCTCCTGACACTTCACATGGTGGCCACAGCCTTCAGGATAGGATTTAAGACATGTAGTGAAAGCTCTGTATCTGTAGTAGATTAAAAACAAATCTTGACCACCCGGCAGAGGTACCAGCTCACATGATCTTTATGTTGCAGCATTTGTTTGCTTGTGTCTCCCAAAATCCTAGCTACTGAATACCTGTGATTGAATGAAAATTTAAACTCAGAATATAAATTTCTAACCCCCATTTACCACTACTCATCTGTATCTTCTCTGCAACCTCGTAAAATATACTCCAAGGTTTGAAACTCTAGTGTGTGAAAAGATAATTTAAGAGCAATTTTTCAAAACCCTGCCTTAGCTGATAGCAAAATATTGACTTTATTTTAGTTTACATTTTTAAACCTTTCTCATGAATGTTTTTATAATCTTAGATTTTAAATATAATATAGGACTGAAAAAATATATTCACCTTGCCCATGGTTATTTAATCTAGTTGATGGTTATCCCATGAAAGAATGAAGGACTCAAATCAGAGACAGGTGTAAATGATATTGTTTACTTCAGTACTGTCAGCTCCGCATTTTAAAACTGGCAGAAGACTAGGTGAAAAACAAGTCATCATAATGACATTTTACGTCATTAACTGAGAAAGCTGATAATTTTAACAAGTGAAATTTAATTCAATTTAATTTATGTTTAATAAATGCTTTTAATATTGTCATAAACATTGATTTGATATAGACTGGGAAAACAATTGGAGTTCCTTCAGACTCTGAATTTGCATAATAGCTGTACTCCATACAGTGCTTCACTCCATAGCTACTTTCACTAAAATCACAGGGTTTAGAGGAAGTTTTTTCCTATCAATCTCCTAATTCCTTCACTGTTGCAGCTGCAGGTGCAGAACTTCAGAACATCAAAGGGTATAGTGACAGTAAATCTGCAAAGAAATGTGGAGGCTTCAGTACAGTCTAGAACATCAAGGCCATCTTTGATAATTTAGAAATGCCTTGGTATGAGTCTGGTTTTAGACTTCAAATTTCAAAGGAATTATTTCTATTAGACATAGTTTCTTTTTTTTCCCTACTCATTCTCTCTTTTAATTTGTTCACAGTTTCTTTATGATTCTCTATCAGATCAGAGAAGCTCTTTGATCTCTAGGATTTACAGACTATGCACCTGGTGTTTGCTGAGCAAATTTTGGAAGTGGTAATAAGCTGGAAAACATAAGGCTTAATTTTGTTTCTGTATCCTTTCTTTGAGGAGAGGGGAGGAAGGGATGAAGGTGTTTTGCCAAGTTTAGAACAATTGGTCGAATTTGACTGTTGAATACTAAATTACTGTAGGACTTGTCTGACTTGCCACATCCTAGAATGATTCTTGAATGTTCAGTAGAATTAAAATTTTCAGTCTTATGGGCGTTAATTTGAAGTTTGTTGTGTTTGTTGGCTACTTCTTTTTCCTTTTTTTTCTTTCTGGCAGAATTCATCTGGATAAAGTTTTTTCTCTCCCCTTATATATAATAGTAAAAATATTTTTGAAGAAAACACGGAACTTCTTTACCTATCCAAAGTCTTGCAAAGTTTCTAACAAGTTTGCTATTTCCTTTCAGCTCTTCAGCTGCCTGTAATTTAGTCAAAACCTAAAAATCACTGTGAAGTGAGTGGTCAGTTCCTAGAAAAGGATAGAAATCAGCTGCCACTTCTTACACGACCCTGTAGGCTTCAGAACAGGGCTCTGCTATACCCCAAAACACTGGTTAAGTGTGAGGCTAGGGAAAATGAAAACAGTAAAAAGCTATGAGAGAGAGAAAGAACATACCCAATTCTTTTCCTTTTTATTCTTTTCTTTCTTTGCATGTCGTCCTTTCTCTCTCTCTCTTTCTCTGTCCCTTTTTCTAAAGTGAGAAATGTAGTACTGTGATCAGAAAACTTAGGTAAATAGTGCTTCAAAAATATTTTAGTTCTAGGGTTGCGTAAAGTTTTAGTAAAGAAGCTCTGATATTTGGTGTTATGAATTTCCCTCACCAGCATCATGTAAAGCTGTGGAATCTGCTAGAAACCAGCATTCTAATCCCTAAGATAAATATTTTTTAGTTCTGTAAGCAATATTGTGAATGAGAACATATGGCCGAAACAAATGGTAATAATACTCTTTTTTCACCAGGTCATATCAGCATGAAATACGTGTTCTGTCATTTATAACAATAAAGGGATTTGTTTTATTAAAGAGTTGTTTATTCATACATGCTATGCAGCTGCTAATGTCAGTTTATCATTGTGATCTTGTTTTGTTCATTATGTGGCAGCTGGAGGTTTGCTCTCCATGGGCTTTGCAGAGGTCAAAAGAAGACTTTCTTGTAATTTGAAAGGCTCTATTCCTTAAAACAAGCTTGCCATCTTTCAGAACATAGTCTACTTTGCTAATACCAGAATATTAGCAAAGTAGACATATATTTCAGATATGTTTTCTGATGAGGTATTATATATATATAGAAACAAATCTTTATACATAGTGCTAAAGATGGAGATTCTTATCTGTTTTCTGTTCTGATTTTCTTGTGGACCTTTAAAAATCTGTCTCCCTTATCAAACACAATTTTAGAGTTTGGGGTTTATTTTTATGACTTATTTGAGTGGTAAAATTAAGCAGTAGGATCAATTAATTACATGACTAAGCAACTTCATTTGTATTTTTCATACTTGTTTATTTCCATATAGATTTGTACAGTAACTGACTGAAACTCACAAAAAAATAAAATGTTTCTATTTCTTTCAGAAAAGATCCACTCTGGAGAAATGACTATGTGTGATATCAGTTCCTTTCAAAACTGGAGACATAATAAAGTGGTGAAGGATTTATCTGTCTAAAATAGGAAGTGAAAATGAATCAATTTTATTATCCAGATTTATTTGATAAGAGTCTGTGAATGCTTATGTGTAAATGCAAAGTAAACACTATTATTTTTAAAGGTTGCTTGCAAATGAGAGAGAGCTTTGGTTTTGTTTAGGAAGCAGAGAGAACTCCTATAATTTTGTTTTACTTCTCACATTTAGGAATATCAGGGCACATGTTTCCTTTTTATTTTGCCTCAAGGGTAGGAAGAACTGGAGTGAGATGCATCATAGTTTTGTTTTGTCCAGATGGAAGAAAGCATGTAGGCTGAAGGTGCTCATTTGACTGTAGCCTATAATTTCAGTGGAGAAAAGAGTGAATTTCACATTCAGTTATTAAGAAATGGTTATTTTAGTCCAGAGGGATTTAGAAGCTGATAGGATCCATTGTTTGCATGAAAGTAAAATTTATACTTCTTTGAAAACCTCACACTGAGTATGTTTAAGTCTGCACGAACTGTTTTGAGATTAATTTCGGTATAGACTTGTTAGAATTTTCACAGAATTAAAGCAACACAGGGGAAAGAAGAGGCTTTTCTCCTGTGTAAACCTCGATCATCTTCTCTGTTTTCTTGAACTTTGTTCATTCAGCCCATTGGGGCCAAACTCTTACATACTATAACAATTTTCAGCATTTTCCATCTCTTCTATTTTGAGTTGTTTGATTCTGTTGAGTTCAGTTGTAAATCCTGGCGAGAGTTTTAAAGATGACCTTTATATTTAAACTGTTACGAGGGATATGTCCTCAAGGAATTAAGCACATACATTTCAGTGTAACACTGTTGACTGAGACACTCCTCATCATCTCCTAAAATCTCTATCTTTGCCCCCAGTTTAACTTCTAGAGAGTGAATTAACTTGGTGACCTAATGACTTAGTTTTTTAATAAACATTTGGATACAATGACATAAACCAGCAAGACAGGCTTATAGCCAATAAAAAGGTTTCTTGAGATAAAGTTTATATATCAAAAGCAGCTGCTTTTCCAAGACATGCTTCTTTTTAATTATGCCTGTTACTGGAAATCTAGACTATAAAATAATAGATATGCTATCCTATATAGTAGAATGAAAATAGACCTAAAATGCTTATGTCCTTTAGCTTTGAAGACTAGAGAGTAGAAAATTGATTTGTTAAACTTAATTAATATTTTTAAAACTTCATTAAACAATTCATTTCCCTTCCAGCTTTAACAGTGTGAGAAAACTAGCTTATATTTTCCTGATTGTTAATCTTTCTTTTAAAGAAATCATCTATTTTTCTGCTTGAGACACAAAGTTTGCATGAGGACAAGCACAATTTTTGTTCCAGGTCCACATTTATTCCAAGTATGTGACTATAATTATGTAAAACACATCGCAATACATAACTTGGATTAACATTTATGGATCCTTCTTAACAATAAACATATCTTATATTTCCATTATGCACATTTTTCGGATTTTTATATGCATCATTCATTATTCCTTCAATAAAGCAATGGAGGGAACAAACAGTTTCTTTTTTGAACACCATTTCATGTGGAATTCTGAGGATACATTTTTTTAACATTGTGTTAAATTGTTTTGTAACAGATGGCTCTAAATCCAGTTGAAGAACATGTATTTGGAGAAAAATTGTTCTTCCAAGAATACACAAATGTTATATTTTTTGGACAAATTAATTTACTATTTAAAAAGTATGTACAAACTAACATTCATGACAATGATTGATCAAGTTTACATAAGAGTTTTAGTGTAACTGTAGAAGATCAGTCATGTTTATCAATCTCATGCTAATAGCATTCCTTACTATTCCAGCTCTTTTATGTCCCTGTCTTAAGTCTTTATTCTTGTAAACTTCTCACTCATACAGTTTTGTACTCATGAGTGAAAGATTAGCAATGAAGACTAAAATACACTCAAGTTCTGTCCCCTTTTTGCTTACTTTTTTTTTTCTTAGTAGCTACTCAGTTTTAGTTCTTCTTGAGACTCTGACAAACTGCAAAAGTGCAGAGATTACTTTTCTGTTTACTTTATGAAGGAGAAGGGACTTAGCAATTTATACTTCTGTTTATGAAACACTATTTTGAAATGAGTTATCTCACACTGTGTATGTGTTTCTATATTATATATTGGCTTTACAGTCAAGAAATCTCCCATTACATTGTGAGATGTCTATGTGCACTTGAAAATCCAAGTTCTGTACATGCTGGACTCTGTGTCCATAATGATTTTCTTAGTGACATAACAGAGTATGTGCACATTTTAAAATTTTGTGATACTGAAATGTAATGCTGAAAAAAAAAATCCTACCTTATTATTCTATCTGCTTGTTGATAGTCTCACATGAACTGGATAGACAAGAAAGCCAATAAGCTATTTTCACTTTCTTTCATGTAGCATCTAATCAATCTCATATTTATCCATGTAAACTGTAATTTTTAAATCAGTCTTTTAACATGTCTGAAAAAAACTTCATCAGTTGTATATTGCCCTCCCTGAATTTAATAGGTTGATGTAAAAAAAAGATCTCACTATTAAAGGCACTGAAACCATAAAAACAGAGGATTTCAAAGGAAATCTGTGTCTTCCATCTCTGACTCAGTGAAGTACATTATACAGTACTGCTGATTTATAAGTAACAGTTCTTAGATCTTTTAACTAGATTCATTGTGACTTGGATAATTTCCAGTATCATTGAAATACAATGATAGCAAAGAATATCAGGAGTAAGTACTCAGGACTGCTCTTAGAAAATGTCCTCAGGAAATGATTATAATGATATTTTTATGCTACCAGTATGAACTATTACTCTGTGTTATCTAATAATTTCTGTAAATTAAAAATCTTAAATGTAAGTGCAGCTGCTTTTTACCTGCCTCCTGCTGCTAGTATCTTACAACTACTTGAGAAAAATTCCCATTTTGTTGTGAAAGGAACTGTAAATTCTAGTATCATTAATGCGTATAAAAATTAGGTGAAATTTGCTGTCTTCAGAAATAGTTCTTTGTCAGGGAAAAATGATTTTGTAAATAATTAGGTAAACCCTAAACTGGTAGTCATAACAAACAAATGGAAATAAAAATATGTTTCTAATAGCTGTGTCTTCTCAGCACAACTAAAGCAAGAGACTAGACATTGTAAACAACTTTTTATCTGCCAAAACATGAGTTCAGAGCAATTATCTTCTTTTATTACAGATGACACCACAAACAACCAAAGCAGCAGTATAACTTTGCTTTTCATATTTGCTTAGCATGTTAGAGATGCCATCAACACCAAACCTCAAAAAAAAACCAACAAAAAAAACCATGCAATAACCAACAGAACAGAAAACAGCAAGCAGCCTTTTAGATTTTGATATTTAAATGAACAAGGAAATAATTTTAAATGGCTTGGCTTAACAACGTATTTAAAAACAATCATTAGTATTTGAATAAAACTTGAAGATATTTTAGAACAAAAATAATTAATTTGCTTTAAAATTGTATTTAATAGAAGGTTTAATGCCTGAAGATAAAACTAGAAAAAATACTTTAGAAGCATAGAGATATACAGCTTTATGCACCTTTCCAGATAAGTAAGGCAGCAGTTAACCCTGGCAATAGTGAGGAAGGGTGGGGTATTCAAAGTTATGAAGATGCTACTCAGCACCTTTAGTATATGCCTCTCTGCTCTCATCATATTTTGAGAGTTTTCAGTTGTACTTCAACAGCAGGTGCTGTGCTATTAAAAACAGAGGTGGAAAATTAAATCCACTCAAGCTGCTCCTTTTTTTCCCCACCCCTTCCTATAATGGAGGAAATTTTTGAGAGATTATAAACTGGAATCACAATTTACTGCAAATCGCAATAATCACAACAATATTAACAACAAGGAGTGCACAAAAGAGGCATGGTGTTTTATCCATAAAAGTGTATTCACCACTGAACAAATGAGAGTTTTCATGGCTTAATGCCTGCATCCCCTTCCACACCCCTTCAGTCCAAGAAAACGATGAGGAGCTGCATCAAACCCCCTTGGAAGCTAGATCATCCCTGTTGCACCACACGCTCTCCTCGGATGTGTCCAGTCCATCGGTTTGACTCCGCGCAGCTGCCTCCAGCACCGGCACCACTCCACTCAGCTCTGCTGGGATTGGGCTCCACACAGCTTGGCCCTGTGCCACTGCTGCTCTCTCTCGTTTCTTTTTCTCAGAGTGGCATCTTGGGCTCGCCGTCGCTGTCTTTCAGCACCAAACCACAAAAGCCGTGGTTTAGAGGAACAGGAAAAGGAACCACCAGTGGTGAAGAGGGTTTAGGCCTGCCAGGATGACCCAATGCCTTTTTGCTGTGGACATCCAGGCAAAAATGGCCAGCTTTCCATTTCTGGGCCCATATTTTTTTTCCCATGGAAAGCTTGCTTCCCCATTGGTGACGTGTGTGGTGTTGAATAGACAGCACTAAAAGCTCCACTTCCTTGTCTCTGTACCGAGGACAGGTCTAAATTTGCATTACAGGTTCTTGACATTGTATGTCTGGATAGTCAGTCTCATACAAAGAAAAGGAATATTCTTTCATCCAGGCTTGTTAATTTGTATTCCATGTTCAAGATACGTGAACCTTCTCTTCAATTAGGACCATAGGATGTGATCTGAAAGTCATGAGCAAAACTCACAAAATATCAGACCAGATAAACAATGAGTGCAGTACAGATATTTTTGCAGAAATGGAAGGCACCCATAAATATTTCTGGAAGAGAACAAAAACACAACATGCAACAGAGAACGGGACAAGATTCTGAGCAGGTCTAATAAAATTAACCTTGCTTCAAAAAGAGACATGCTCTTGCCGTCGACTGGTTTGTAAAAGTTTATAACGAATAGCCATATAGAATTGTTGTAGTTATTGGTGCTGATTTCATTTAAGTGTAAATTGTGGAAAGCAAAGGCACTCCTTTTCAGCACAAAACCATTGGTTTATACAGCACTGAATGGATTTTTACTCTTCTTCTCATTTTGCACACTGAAGTCTTCCTCCAAATAATACGTAGTGTAGGTATTGCTTTTCCTCTTTTTGAGGACTGCTTAATAGCTCACAACATTAAAAATATCTCTAGGCACATTTTTAGCCTGGTTTCCTCAGGAAACAAGGCTTAGGCAGTCATGCTGTCTGTGTGTCTGTGTTTCTCTCACTGGTACTCTGAAGTGCCTTGGACAGTTTCAGCAAAATTTGACAGACATCGAGTTTTCAAAGATATTAAGCTCTTTCAACCAGCCTGCACATAACATTGCCCTGGGGCCTCATTCAGGCTCCAGAGCTGTTTGTTTGATCCATCAGAGTCGAGTTGTTCTGTTTAGGCTAACCCAGAAGCCAAGAATTAGTAACTAGCCAGGCAGTGAGCTCACAGAGAGCTGCTGGTCAGCTGGCACAGCTGCATTTTCACAAAGCCACAGTGTGTGATACTTCTTGCTGAGCTATCAGGTCAAGAAAAAATTGATAGGGACCTGACAGGTTGTGGTAGACTCCATGCAGGAGTACAGACATGGCTGTGTAGAATCGCAAAGCACTGGGTTTTTAACCATTCTATAAAATAAATACTAAGAAAAACCCCGAAAAACCAAATAAACCCAACAAAAAAACCTCTATAATTTTATTTGTCACAGAACTACTTAAGTGATGAAACAAAACACAGGGTTCAACACACCACCATCCAAATATATGCATAACACATCCATTAGGAAGCACTCAGTATCTGAAAGCTCCAGAAACAGACATGCACATCCGGAACGCATGTGAGCAGGCGTGTGCATGTAGATATATACGGATACTTGCATATGAATGCACTAATCCTTGCATCTTCAGGAGCTGATGGACATAGTCCATATAAAAACCCTCAAATTCTGTGCCCTTGGTATTTCCAGCACATTCTGGCCTCAGAACACTTAGTCACTATGCTACTAGATGGTGGAGCACTGCGTTTGGCCAGTAAGATTAGGGTCAACTCTACCAATTTTAATCAAGCTTACTGATTGGGCTTTTCTAAATAAAAGTTCTGGATAAACTATGTGAGTTGTCACTAGCAGGGCTTATATTACATAATTACAATGTGAGCTGCAAATAAGCTTCACAAGGGCAATGGTATCACAGAAACATTCTAGTAGCTCTAGAAAGCAGCTTTGTTTCAGAAAAAAAGTCAGAAACTATTTCACAGATTTCTTTTATTGCCAAAAATCTATTTCAAAATGTGTTAACCATTTGACTTTTCTCTTTACCATGAATTGCTGTCTGTCTTCGGTTAAGTACAAAGTGATTGGAGCCAAATGATTAAGGCAACAATTTAATACTTTTATATCATTTAAAGAAAAATATGTATTAAAAATTAATAACAAAATTGAAGGAAAAAACCCAAAAACAACATTTGAAGGGCATAACAGAGTGGACAGCAAATGTCCTGTAAGTAACGCCAGCAGGCAGGAAATAACATAGATTAAATTCAAAGCAGCCATTCGTGTCTTCAGCCTCTCCAAGAATGCTAGTATAAATCCAGCTGGCACCTCAGGTAGCTTCTCCAGCCACATCTGCCTGACGCATTTGGCTGTGTCTGATACTTCTTTTTTTCTTTTTTTTCTTTCTTTCTTTTTTTAAGGAACGGTCTAACTGCTAGGAAAAGTATAATTTATTTTTTTCAGAATTTCACAGAACAGATAATTCACCACGTGGCAACTTCTCTCCTCATCAGGTTTTTCCTACTGTTGAATGCTGAGCAGGAACAACTGATCAGCTATGACTGCCATGCTTCATATTATTTAGAGAGGCATGGCTGTACTTCCATCACATGTTTGTGGTTTTCCTTTTTCAGCAAGATGCCCAGTCACGAGCTTGAAGAAATGCTAACTTTTTGCTGTTGCACCTAGAAAGCCCTGAACCAAAGACAGCAGTATATCAGCAAGCAAATAGGTGTTCAGTCTGATTACATAAAGCGCTAGCTGGTTAGCATCCTGCTAGTCCAAAATGTTCTCACAAGAATCTAGAAATAATTTTATACCAAAAATTATCTGGCCAGATCTCACCTTCATTTAATTCTGTTGAATTTTGGCTTAAAACAAGGAAGGATTTGGATAACTGGCTAGAAAAGTACCATAGTCTCAAAATGTGAATCAAAACTTTCAAAAGCCTCTAAATTGGAAGTGGAGTTTTGTTACAAGCTGTCTTTCTTTATAACAACAGGACAACATGGGATTATGGAATTTAAATGCTTTGTATTTGGGTTATATGTTTTTTAGCTGAGAGTACAAACTATTTCTCTACTTGAAATAAATGTCTTTTGTGTATCTGCATGTATATGATGCAGTCCTCCTGGAAAACTGTATATAAATTCCCAGTTCAGATTTGAGTTAGAAGTGCTGTGTGNGCTGAAATAATCCCCAAGAATTAAGGCCAAGTAATTACAGCTTCTTAGATATGTTGACTATAAAGAAGTGTTTTCCTTGAGGGAACTTGAGGTTAACCATATGGCATACTGACCTAATCTTCAAAGGTACAAGAATGGGAGGCTTTAGATGAAGCATGGCATTGCTGTCTAATTCTGTGGCACAGAAGAACAATTTATGTAGCTCTGTAGATAATTTGGTAGTCTTTATTAATAAAGTAGTTATGTAAGTTAATATTTTGGCCAACATTCAAGCATAAGGTTTTAGGATATAAAGAGAGGAGTGATAGAGCCAAGAAATCAAGTCGCCTATGTGGAACAGTGATTCACTGCAGTATGAATCACTTGTATATAAAGGCAGAACTGGTCCTGTTTGTGTTTTGCATTGTGTCAGTATTTCCATGGCAAATCATTGTTTTCAGGGCTTCTATCCATGGAAAATGGATTTTAAATTAAAACTGGTACACAAAACACCCGGCCAACAGCAGAAGTGCTAATTACTGGAAGTTGTGTTTCCCCATATGAAAGCCATTTGGGTCAGTTGTATATATTTTTCAAGACAAAATTGATTTTGAAATTAATATTTGAACAATATTTATATTTTGTGAACTTGAGAGAAAAAGATCTGTGATTTTTACTGTCTCTCATTTTTTTAGCTTTTATATCATTGTTCATTCTTTCCACTACCTATTCTTCAAATCCTTACTACTTTGTACCACAGGCATTTTTGTTTCAGGATTTGTTTAGTCACAGGTGTAAACCCAGTTGACCTCTGAGAGCCTGATTACATAGTCAAACAATAGCAGATTTTTAACTCCCAGTATGTTCTGTACAATGGCACTTCATGGTTTATTTCCTAACTCTTTCATAACAGGTAAGATGAAAATTTGGGTTATAAGTATAAATGTTTCTAGTTCAAAAGGATAAAAGGTTTTAATGAAAACTTCATGATCAGAGCAAAATTTTCCCAAGTAATGACAGCACATGAATAATTCTAGATTTCCCAAACAGACAGTATGAACCCAAGTGTCATTGGTTTCTGTTTGGCATTTGACAGGGATACTTAAAACTTAAAACTTCAGGTGTGACCTCTTCAGCAAAATTAG
>VWZT01000559.1:0-164598 GCA_013397055.1 Pachycephala philippinensis
AAAACCTAAGGCATCATCACCTTAGTGAACAGGCCTGTGTGTGTTCGGTGAGAACGTGCTCTGTCTTGGAAGAGCCACAGAGCCCTGCACAGGTTAGTCACCAGCAGGAGGGACAGCTGCCAGCACAGCAAAGCCACATGTGCGAGTGGCACAGACAGCAGACAAGATCCATGCAAACTCAGGCTACACAAGTCAGTAAAGAGCAGTGAATCTTTTGATGGCTTCTCCATTCAGTAATGGTAATTGATTTTTACATTGATTGGTGGGAAAAGAGCCCCATTAATATGAATAAGACTTCATACTGGATACGTACATACTTGTTACTGTAGCACTGTAAGGAATACAAAAGGCTCTGTATAAATCAATATGAATTAGTAATATAACTTTTGGATGCACTTTGCCTCTCTTCCTCATTGTTTATTCAGTGTGTGGGAACTGTCTGTATCCTGTCTACCCACATGTATTTTTCATGTTGTAAGCAGAAATCACTAATACAGCAAGACTACAGGTTGCACGCTTTGGGAGAGAAGGATCTGTCCAAGATGCCAACCTTGTCTTTGCCATAAGTAAAAAAATAATAAAATAATTTCCCTCTGTAAATTCTCTTTCCCCTTATTAGTGTTCTTTTGTGAGTGTTCCTTCCTATGTTTTGCTCAGGGTTTTGGTGTGCTTGGAGCAGGTGAAGGAATATGATTTATTTTGCATAAGTCTAGGGAACCAGATATTTTCATTTCAGAGGAGCAAAAGATACCACTCTCCATTATCCCTGTAGTTTCACACTACAAAACAAATTTGAACTGTAGAAAGCAAGCAGATTTTGTTGGTTTGGCTGAAGTTATAATGGATGACACAGGAGTTCCCACCCAGGTTCTCCTGTGGATTTGGAAGGAATCACAGCTCCCAGACAGGTTCTGGTTCTCATAAAGTCCAAATGCTTAGGAACAAAATAGTTCTTGCTGTTTTTTTCGTACCTCCCCACTACCAATCCTATCCAAAAAATGGAACCAAGTTGGACAGTGAAATTGCATTTTTTCAGCCACTGGATGTCAGTATTACACTACCACTGTGGGGCCTTTCCAGGTGCTAGGAAAGATCGGATTTCTTTGGGGTGGAAGTCTTTCCGCTCTGATAGAGAAGTGATGAGAAAAACCATTATAGCTTTGGGGAGTGATCTCACTGCACTATGAGTGTGCCCTTTGGCTCCTGCAGAAACAGGCTGGGACCTTGCCTGCAGACATCCCAAGCATCAAACCTCACAGAGATTGTAGCCAGAGAGACAGACTTCAGTGTTGGGGTCAATTCCACAGCCTTTTGACTCTTATATTATGAAAATACATCCCTTTTTCTTTTTTAAAATTAAGTTTACTAGTTATAAATACTACATCTGACAGGGATGCAGTCTAGAAAAAGCCTGCCTGAAGGGACTTCTCTAAACAAACAAAGTGTGCTGCCAGCTTGGGACAGGCAGGAATGAGAGAGGACGAGAATTTAGAAACAGCTTTGATATTTGAAATTTGTAGTTAGGGTTTTTGAGATCAGATGCTGCTTTATTATTTCCAAAAGTGCCATGACATGATTTTTTTATAGGCTTGCTAGGTTTTTAAATCAATGTACCCAAATGAACTCTGGACAATCAGTCACTAAAAACTACTGGTATTTTTAGAAAAGGTCTTTGCTAACCCTGCCTTTTTTTTCTGCTTTGGATGCCCTAAGCAGCAGCTGTCTTGTGGACACAGAAAGGAACCAACTACTTACATGCATAGTGATTAAGAGAAAGGTTACTTTTTGGAAAGCCACAGTCAAGTGTGTGCTGATGCTCTTTATGGTGCCCTATGTTTAAGTGTTTTCACATGAAATGTGACATTTAACATATGATATAATGCTGTGCTTTATCTGTGTCTAAAATGCAGGCAGCACTGGAAAAGAAGATTGCTGTTGTTTAAAAGATGATTCATAAAAAAGTGATAAAAGAATGTTATATATAAACACAGGCTGATTAGATTATTTGCTTACTTACATCTTTCCCCTGGAAGCTGCTTCTTAATCCATCCTTTTCCTAGAAGACTTCAGGGAAGTTTCAGCAGGCATATGGCATCAATATACAAGGGGAATAAAACATAAATATTTACAAAGATTTTGATCCTGTTTAAATACCAATTTCCTTATTTAAAAGTATTTATCCTAATAATTACTTTCAGCAGAGACACCTGCTAAGGATTCAGCATTTCCTATTTCCTTCAATTGAGTGGTGAGAAGTTTTCTCAGCCATTCGTGTGCATCCTTCATGGAACTTTTCAGGTAACAAGCAAGAGAGAGGAAGTAATACTTCATATGCCTGGGAGCTGTAAAAATGGGGATAGAAAAAAGGAATTTGTGTTTAAAATAGAGAAGAACAGATTTCAACACAATTATTTTTTCCCTTCTAAGCCACCTGTAACAGCAAAGAAGAAACACAAAAGAGCAATTTAAGGAAAAAGAAAGTAATGAATACTAGAATTAAATTAAATAGCAAGAGGAAAAAAGGGAGATGTCAGATGTAATTTTCAAATTTGTATGTTGGTCACGTGATTAGTGCTAACATTTCTGCTTTACAAAAAACCATAAAAATATCTTTAATGACTCTTAGTGCTCAAGACCTGAGCTTTAAGTCCCAGTCAGACACCTCCACATCTATAACTGTTCTTAATATAGTAGGCTTATTTTGACATTACCTATTTTTATGTGTCATACCTAGGAAAGACATGCTGTTGCAATAGAAACAAGAACAGTTTATGCATGTCTTGGGCGAAGTGCTTAGCAGAAGTTTCAATTTGTTGTGCTGTCATGCTCACATTATGTTGTTGGAAGGAAAAGGGAGAAAGAATTTTGTCAGCCCACAGCTAAAGGGAAAAATTGTTAATATGACGGCAGTGGTTTTAAATAGAGAATAATTCATAATACTACTTCGTTTTGTTTTTTCTAGAGGCAAAATTAAAACAATGCTTCATTAACATTATTTGAAGCTATTTTAAATACAGCTATTTTCAGCAAAACAATGCTAACATGTGGAGGTTTTTTAATGAAAAACCACACAATCAGGAAAATATTTTGAAAAATATTGTTGTCTTTTATGCAGTCTCCTTTTGCCAATTTTTTTCACTATGTTTAGTCCTGAAAGTGAACCAGCGTGCATATAGGAGTTATCAGCTAGCAGTTATACTGAGGCTAGAAGTCATGCAGCTCTTCAGACAAGATTTTAATTAACTTTTAATGTTCCCATTCCACCAACTTGGTTGGATCTATGATATTCAACACCAGTAGCAGCCTGTGCAAAGCTGTTTTGAGTCACCTTTAGCTGAATCTAAATGGAAACTAAAGTATAGGTAGGTGAAAGCAATTATAGCATTTTATTGTTACAGGTCCACCTTCATCATCAGGACAGCATTAGAATTTTACAGCTAAACATAGGGTAACTGCTATAGGCACTTTCTTCCTTTATTCTCCAAGGTTCAGACCTACCTTGGAGTTTCTGTTTCTCCCAAGTTAGCCAGTTTCATGAGTAGTACTCATTTATGTACCCACTTATGTCACCCAGCTCCATCCCAACAGAAGAATCAGGTTTTGAAGAAAAAAGAGGGCTGGGCACATTCCTGCCAGTTCCTTCCCTATGCCACAGGAGCCATGATATACATATATATACATATGCCCTTGCTCTTGCAAAAGGGAAATATCACTCGTGTATGATCAATACTGATGCTGGGGAAAGCTCCCACCTGTCCTTCTACAGCAAACTCTTATTAGGACAGCAAGAGCATGGGATTATTTTTTGTTTCTTAAATCATTATTATTATTTTCTGGGAGTTGTATCTGTGTAGTAATTTAAGATGGCAGCTTTCCAAGGCTTTGCTGTGGTTCTAAATTAATTGAGTATGCTGTTTAATTTTTTAACTCGAGCTTTTTCCTCATATTCAAAAGGGCTCTCGTTGTCCTTTATTATTAATGAGATCAAAGCAAGCAGAATGGCTGCCATTTCTCCTTAGTCTGGAAGCAAAACTATCCGTAGTAGAAAAGCGCAGTGCTGTCTGCACTTGTCAGCAGCACTGAAAGCAATACCATCAGCAAAGCATCTGCCTTTCTTTGGTCTGGTGAGCTGGACACAGACAGTGAGCAGGAATAATGCTCTGCCAGAAAAACAGACGAGGGAACAAGGATGGCACCTGCAGAACAGGGGACAGACTGAAGAGTTACTGTGGGGTGGGGCACTGGAGTGTGCAGAATGCAGGGCAGAAAACCCGAGGGGGAAAAATAAGTTTCCTTTTCTAATGTGCGGAAAATTGTGCCTCCTCCAGGCAGCCCAGGTGAAAAAGAAAAAAAAAACAACAAAAAAAAAACCCAACCACAAAATTTGCCATCAGTTTTGATTAGGAATTTGAAGATACAGTGTGACTTTGTACTCTCATACCCTCTGGAATGCGGCTGTATTATTCCCCCTTCGTGGCTTCCTTCCCAAAGTTTCCAAAACTGGTGTTTCATGGAGAAGCACACAGTTATGTTTTTATAAAAAACAAAACAACAAAAACTCACCAGAAACCCCATGCATATCTGAGTTTTAACTGGACAGCTCACTGACACTTGCAAAGGGGCCAGAGTCCAGGATGGCAAGACCCAAGGGCAGAAAGCAAGAATAATTGTGGAAGGGAGCATCATCAGTAAGAAAGAGGAAAAAAACAGCTGAAAGATAGCATAAAACTGAGACTGGTAGAAAAATGTGGTCACTGAAAATCTCAGTGCAAGGCAGAATGAAGGTGATGGTGGGAAAAATGTGGGGAAGAGCTTATGTGGCAGGGAGTGGGAAGCGCCCTGGGAGGTTTCTTGGCTCGTGGGCCGGCATTGCGCGCAGAAGGGCGCGTTCTGTCCTCACACGGAGCTCTCAGGAGCTACCCTCTTCTCCTCGCCCCGACCAGCTGCAGGGCAGCCCTGGCCAAGGCGCTGCAGAGAGAGCTGCACGGGGAGGCAGGAGGGAGATGATGACATCAGTGAGCTGTAAGTACCAGGAGGAAGAGCTGTGAAGCAAAATGGCCCAGGGTCACCCCGTGTGAGGTGGTGTGAATCCTGAGGAAGGCGGCAGGAGCTGTTCCCATGATTTTGCCTCCAGCAGCTCGGGAACAAAGAGCAGCCACGCTGGGTGAGCCAAGCTCTTTTTTCTTTACTACTCAAAGCTGATTGCTTGCAAACCCCATGACTCACTCACTGTCCCAGCTCTGCTTCTGCAACAGTTAGCAGCAAAGTCAACCCAGGTTTGTGAGTACGGCTTTCTGTGTCACCTCCTCAAGGGAAATCTGCCAGCAGTTTCCCTATGGCTGCCACGGGATGAGTTGCTGGGAGTTCAAGGTGGGGCTGCGTGGGCAAAGCCCTCAGAAGCACACCTGGGAACAATTCCTGGTACTGGGAGATGATCTTTTTGGAGACACTAAAAAATTGTGTGCAGGCACCACTGCAGAAAGAGGATCCATTTGCTCAGGAGCTACAACACTGGTCCACTGTGCTATTTTCTTTTTGCATGAGGAAGGAAAGGCGATCAAAATTCCAGTGGATTTCGTCAAGCACAAATGACCCTCCTAATAACACCAAGTTCTCTTCCTCACTTCGTAAAAAGCCAGGGATTTTCTCCTAGTCCTGCCCTAAAGAGACCCTTGGATTAGTACAAGAAACTAAACATTGAGGCTTGCTTTTTTTTTTTTTTCCCCCGAAAGAGAGCAAAATGTTTTTTTTTTACGACTGCTGTTCTGGATTCCAGAACCTTGCTAAACAGTGTTCCCTCTCAAGACCCCTCAGCAGCTCAGTTCTAGTCTGCTTCCTATGCTTGGGACTACACTTGATTTCTACTGCTGGATTGCTTATTGTCACTGAGGATCTTATAGAGCCTAATCCAGCCCTGGTATCCGTTGTAACCTATGGTCCTGCTTCCACAGGGTAGTGCTAATGCTCAAAGAGCAAGGCAAATACACATTTAAGCTTCTTTTCCAAGGTGTTCAAGAAGATAGGGAGACTGTGTTTATTGAGGGAGCCCAACTCCTGCAGAAGACTTTCTGTTGCAGCAATTGCTTTTGCAGCAATATTCAATGCAAACACCCTACAGCATTTCCAAGGGTGTCCTTGTGTTAACAACACTGCTGTGCATGGGTGAATTCCCAATTACTTATACCAAGCACTACTTACGTGGAAGATCTTGAAACAAGATGGAACCTGCCTGGAACAACACCCTCATTTTGGCTGCAGGGTGCAGCATCTGCAGCTGGCGCCTGTGCTTGTCTGTCTCCCTCTTTGTTCTTGTGAGTCTGTCTCCTTGGATGCAAAGAGGAAGCTGTTGGTCATACTGGGTTGTCAGTAACTCCAGTTTAAATCCAACGTAACCCCATTGGGTGCAGGGAAATTAATCTGGCTTTGCAGAAGCACAACTTTAGCTCTGAATCAACATCTTTAAAGATGGTGTAGAAATCGGTGAGAAACCAGTAGAAATCGTCCCAACTTTTCCTTCCAGAAAACTGTGATTTGTTGGAATGCTGCAGTCATAAATACAGAACAATGGAAGTGAATATATTACAGTGTCCTCATTGTAAAAGGGCAATGGCAGGTGCTTTGATAAACTAGGAGACAAGTCATTATTTCAGTGCAATGCCTGTCAGAACATCTGCCTACTGTAGCTCTCCAGAAAGTTATTTCTTAACTTCCTTCCTATGAGATTTGTTAGACTGTGAAGGAGAACCTCAAATGAGTGGTAGTGTAATTTACCAAGTCCTAGAAGAGTTATATTGGTGAATTGCCTTGCATTGTACTGAGGCAATGGACTAGATGACCTGGTGACCTTTTCCATTTCTAATGTCTATGATTATGGCTGTTATACCTCAGGACACTAAACAGAGATATTTTCTTCCTTTCGGTGGCAAAATGTCACTAATGGCCATGCTAAATCAGAGCAATTGATCTTTCTGCAGATGTGTTGTGCACTTAGCAAGGCAGCTATAGATGATCACACTTTGTTTAGATTTGCTGTTTTCTGTTTCTGTAGTGCAAGAGCTCAGCACAAGGGGACTGCCAGCCAAGGGAAAGATTTTCTGGTAGGAGATTAAGAATAACTAAGGAAATGGTTGCATGACCTATAAAGAGAGGATCATAAATATTGCAACAATAAAACCAATAGCTCCTTCAAAGTTTAAATAGCTTTTCTTTTCAAACACTTGAAGTAAGTGCCCTTTTCCCAAGGTTGTCTAGCACCTACACTTTAAGATTTCACACACTTTCATCAAATATGTTGTAACTTCTTAGGGAACCAGCTTTTTCTTTTAAATAATCTTTTTTTGTGGAAGCATCCCCTCCAAAAAAAGTCACATCCCAGGTACCTGGAAGTTCCTTATCCTTTCCTCTAGTGGTGAAGTTTCAGAAAAGCTAGAGCATAACAATAATAAAACAGCCCCTGCTGTGTTGTGCTTCTTAAACACAACACCCACCAAACAATGCAAGCAGGGGCAAGTATGGTTCTGCCCTTTATAACCAAGCAGCAGCACTTACCTTTTCTTGCATCCTAGGGGGCACCTCAGACACAAGGGTCTGCCTACATAAACCCTCAGCTAGAACATTCATATTCCTCACAATCCCAAGTGTGTAAAATCCCACACCTGTGCTGCTGCAGCTCTGCTGTCACAGACAACTGACATTCCAACTCCACACACCCTGATGGTGTGAGAGACAGCCTTTGTTTCTAATGCTTGGTGTAGGAGCCAGCTCTGGAGTAAGCAGCTTGCTCTCCTGTGTGCTCAGTCTTTTTTCCCCATTCTCCATGCTGCCATTAGTCTGTAGCCAGCTCAGGAGAAGCATAAACCAGTGTGTTCCAGCAGCCAGATCTCACAGAAGTGTTCCTATTCCTTTGTCTACCCGTGTTCTCATGCACGTTTAGCTCATATGTCTCACCCCTTGGGCTGGGAGTACTGCTTTGGCCACTTTTATTTAAAAGTATCACAGCAGAAAGGCTGGAGCATCTTGGTATTAGTGCTGCATCCTGCAATCAATTGGCTGTTGGTCTGATTGCAGAGAGCAATATCCTTGCTAGAAAAGCCACTTCAGTCTGGGAAATCAAATAGCTGAAGAAACGTGGGTGTTCATTCAACACACAGCAGGCATGTGCCAAATCCACCCCCCAAGCCCACGCAAAATGCTGATCAGTCCACAGTCCACTGGTACAACACACTTTTCTTTCTTACACATTGGAAATTTGCAACTTAAGTTCTTTTGCTTTAAATAAAGTAAAAAGACAAAGCCCCCCTGAATAGAGTCAATACTCACAAATGGAAATATCCTTAACCCGACCTCCCTGATCCTTCCCTATGCTACTGGACGTAAGTGCATTAAAATCAGCTCTCATTTTTATGTTGTAGGTTTCAAGCTCTCTGTAACAGCCACAATCCTCATTATGCAAATGTTGTATTTTGCCTCTACACTTTCTGCACAAATTCTTTTGGTCATGTTTTCCTGGTTATGTGCAATTTCACACGTCCAGTGAAATTTCAGCATCTGTAAAAAAATTGTCCAGTGTTTATAAAATCATTGCTTCCAGCACTCCCTGTCATCTAGAAGTTGCTGCTTTCTACCCAAGGCAGGCAGGAGGGCTGTTTTATGCCTACAGTTCTCCTACCAGTGACATTTCTAATGTTTTAGAAAAAGAAAACAAAACCTGACAAGTCAGATGAAAGGCAGAAGTTGATACTGCAGACAGACAGGCTGGAAAGGGAGAAAGGAGTAGAATTAGAAACATCTCCAAAACTTGAGACATTAACACATTATGTGATGAGCTTAGGATACACCAGCTACTGTGCCCCTAAGTCCTTGTGCAGACACTTCCACCTACTCTCCTACTTCCTTATCTTGCTGAAAAGCACTGCAAATTTGCCCACGTTTGGATTCTGGGTGCTGTGTGTTGTGCTGTGGTTTTCTGTAACCTGACTTCCCAAGCACACATGCCCAGACTTGCAAGAAAGATGAGAAATACGTGTTGTGCAAAGAGTTGAGTAAACATGTGCCAGCCTTGCTACAGGACTAAAGGCTTTACCATTTCATCTACATCCATAGGTTTCTCTTCCAAGATGGTTCCTACAGTTACTGACTCTGCTTTTCCTAAGCCTTGCTTATTAATGATTTCCAAATTTGCATTTCTTCAGCAGGCTAAGCACAGGGGACATAAGGTCTAGAGACACGAAGAGGTCATTAGATCCTGGACTGCTCCTTGATTTTGCAAGAGCACAGACAAAAGTGTCAAGAAACAAAATTCTAATATTACAGTAGCAGGGAAATGAGGGGAAGGACAATCTTATCTTTCTTTCTTGGAGAACCTCCCTAAAACAAGTGCAGAAAAAGAAATGTCACATAGTGATGGTGGTGCTAACGCTGTGAAGAAAGAAGCTCAGGATCCACAGAGCCCTGAGATACCCTGTGAAACAAGCTTGGATTAGACAGACTCCTTTTATACAGTACAAATGCAATTGCTACATGGATTTAAAACACTGAAAGATGACTATTTTGTTTACTGCAAATACTTTTTTATGTACCCTAATGCCCAAAAGTAAAATAGAAGCTGGATTTATTCTGAAACGTGGTCAGGAATTTTAAAACAGGCTTTTGTACACACAAATACAGGGAGCATGGGAAACAAGAGCTTGTGAGTTACTTAAATGTCAAGGATTACATTGTACCAGGTAAAACTGAAATGTAGCAGAGGGACTCAGTTTCATAAATTAAATGTCATTGCTGATGGGTACAAATTATATAAGAAAGATGGAAAGGGACACCGAGGTGGCACTTTGTCAGATGCATTTATAGTTGCAGCAAGATACATTTCAGCTGCAAAGTAATTAAAAAAAAAAAAAAAAGAAGAAGAAGAGGAAAACCTAAAGTGGACATGTGCTGCAGCCTACTCCAGCAGCAAGAAAGCAGGAATTAATTAGTCTCTCTTAAGGTACTCAAAGCCACAGAACACTGTACTTGTGGAGAATTTAGCTGCCCCCATTTCTTTTAACAAATACCACCAAAACATTGACCAAAGAAATGGTCACACAGAAACCTGCTCTAATCCAGACAGTACAGGTTCTTGACAAATAAACAATAAAAATCCCCCCAACCGAGGAACTGTAGCACAGAAATTACAAGTGACACCCATGAACACAGTATCTAAATGTAACGCAGTAAAGGGTTTATTTGTTTGACTTAGAAAAGGTCTCCCACATAATTAACTGGACACATATACATTAAATATACAAATGCATACCAAAAGAAACACAGAAGGCACACATTCAGCCAAGAGGCTCCTTCTGAATCACTCACCATTTCAGGCCAGAAAGAGAGAGCTGTGAGCCCCAGCTTCATTACTTTCTGTCCAAAAGCAGGACCGCAGCTGCAGGCCCCACGGTGCGCCACACGGATCAGCCAAGGAGGGAAAGAGATCCAGAGGACAGGCGTCCTCTTGGGATGGTACAGGGGCAGGATACGGATGCCAAAGAGAGCTAATCTGGCTCTTTTGAGTAGCAACAGAACAACAACTGTCTCCCATCTTTCCCACCCCCTCAGGAGGTTGGTGACTTGGTTACAAGAGGGGCCATCTTGGGCAAGGACCAAATGACAGCTTATTTGAAGATCGATGTACCTTCAACCTCTGCTAGCAGTCTTCCAGCATAATTCCTAAGCACTGCTCTTTGCCCCGCTGACCCCCAGCACCATCAACCACATTTTATCTGGAGAGCAAGAGAGGATCATTTTACAGGTCACAGCCTCAGGTTTCTAGCACCCATCAGGAACCACAATCAGCAAAAAGTAGTCAAAATAAATGTGGTCACCTCACCTAGACTCACTTCTGTTGCCATAGGAGCAGGTAAATAGCCCAAGTTCAGCTGATTTTATCTTCAGGGAAGAACAAGTTCCACCAGAGCCTGAAACCTCCACTCTGGATCAACAAGGCTGCATGCATCCTCAGAGTCATGCTGAGTTTAAGGAGCAGATTTATATCATGCAAAAAAGCAAGTTTGTTCTCTCAAATTAAGTAATTAAGCAGTGCATGATAAGCCTAAGGAATTCTACTAGCCCCTGCAGTTAAGGCATGAGACTGACTTCCATGGAGAGAATTTGAAAACAAGTGAACATTACCTTTCAGGAACTGGTGTGGCAGCAAAGCAGACAAGCAGATGAGAGACTTTCTCTGGAAAGGATATCCTGTTAGTAGACAGGTTAAAGAAAAGGGCTCTGACATCCACCATAGGGAGGAGAAAGTAAAGCACATTAATGCGTAAGCGCAGAAGGAACGCAAGGGCAAGTGAAATCAGCCTCTTGGACTATTTGTGAAGTCACTTCACCCAAGATGAAGCAACAAGGAGATAAAGGACTTCCTGGAAAACCTGACCATATATATCAACATGGTGCTAATTAGTTAATTAACCTATTGCACAATTGAAAAAATAAATATTTTAAAAGCCTGGGAGGACAAGGAAGCACCAGATGACACTGTTGTTATCAGAACAAAAAGTGGAACAACATCAGCCTAATAAATTTATATCTGATCTTTGCTAACAAAGTGAAATAAATACAAAGAGAGGAAAAAAAAAGTCTCCCAAATGTCTGGAGAGTAACCAAAGTATGGCAAAATCAAACCACTTTCGACAATCCTACAAACACAGCGAGTAGCTTTTGGCACATGAGCAACACACATGAAGCCAACAGGATAACTCAGCTATCGAGTCACTTCTACATCCAAGTGGTGGTGTCATTTCCAACACCTCTTTTTTCTCCCATTACCAGGAACAATTTTATGAAACACTGCTCATAACATGAGCTGACAGACCCAGCTGTAAAACTACAGCTTGTTCCCAGAAGGCTATATAGAATATTATATAGAGTAGCAAGCATTTAACCCTCTCAGTGAGGATGAGTACATTTAACAGAGGGCACAATGCCTTTGGTGTTTTAGTGTCTCAAGACATTCTGCAGGATAAATAGAGTAAAACAGACCTGCTTGCCATTCAAGTTAAATATACTTCAAGGAAAGGCAATTAATCAATCAGTGAATGAATCAATTGCAGTTTATCATCAACTACAGATAGCTGTTTGAGTGTAACAACCACTACTGCAACCCAGCACCTGAAAGAGTCTTTGGATCAGCTGCTTCTGTGTTGGGAGTGCATCAACTGCCTTTGCTGTGAATTTGTTGTGCAGTGAAAAACCCAGATGGTTTCTCTAAACAAAAAGCAAGAAAATAAAACCTGTGTTTTTCTGATGTTTAAATAATTTTTTGGCAAGTAGGCATGTTAGTTTTCAGGTGTCTTCTAATAACTAGGATCTAATTTTTTTTAGGTGTCACAAGAGGACTTACTTATGACAGCAGAGTATGTCATTTAAATGGCAAGAAAGCAGAGTGAAATGTCAATCTGCCCACTGTAGAGACAAAAACAATCTGTTTATCCACTCTGTTAGCGAGTAGAACTAGAAAAGGGATAGTGAACAAGAGGATGGAAGTGCCAGTCAGATCCCATAGTAGCTATGAGGAAATCATCAAGAAAACCATTAAAACAGCCTGACAACAGTTCTTTTTTGTACCATGCAATGAATTTAGGGTTTGTTACCACAGAACACTTTGGAGGCCAAAAGTAAAAAAGGATTATTAGAAAGGGACTAAGTGCATTCATTAAGGCCATGTCCAGAAGGAACTGTCAGAAAGCTGAGGGAGTCCATAGACTGCTGGAATGGTGTCAGAAAAAGACCTCTGTATATACAAGCTTTGTATTTTATGCTTCTGTGATCACCTGTTACGGGCTATTCTCAGAGGCAGAACAGCAGATCAGATGGCCTTTGGTCTGATTGCACACAATGCTTCTTACGGATCAAAGCTCTCAATTTTAGCATGATTTAGGCTTTGGAAAGGTTAACTTTAACAAAAAAGGACATTTGAAAAGCTTGCATGCCTCCTCTGCTGCTTCTTTCAACCCTCAAAGATGTGCTCCTTAATCATTCAGTTTCCATGAATGGTAAAAGTATTGCTGAGTTAGCAACAAAGAGGATTGCAGCCACTGAAGTCTGTGTTATTGCTCCCAGACCCTGCCCAGTCCCCCGTATCAGTCTCAACTGCATGTTAAACATTGCCCTATATTCAATTTTTTCTCTTTACCACATTCTTGCTAAATCACTTTGTTCGACTGCTACATTTATGACAGGAAACAGTTCAGATACGGATCTGTTGGCCGCTGTTCGCTAAACCCTTCTCCCAGACCACTCATTTCTGCATGGGTAAGTGACAACAGGAACCTACAGGAGGAGTCCTTATGGACAAAGGATTGCTACACTGTCTGTAAACATGCTTATTTCACCAGAATTTGCCATTTCAATTGGATTCAGCCTTATAGCCAGTCAGATCAATACATTTTTGCAGTGCAGTAGAGTAAACAATGCAACACAGTGATTCCAAGTCTGTAGCTAGACAGACCGAAGTAGCAGCACAAGTAAGTCAGAAAATCTCCCGCATTTCTCTGGGCACAGAGCAAGCTCTGAGACCAGTTATCACAGTTGTTTTTATATATAAAATATGTGTGCACATAGACGTGGACTAATACATTCATCACTAACCCTCAGTTAAGGGACCGACTATCCAAAGTCTGCTCTTCACCCAGTAAATGTGCTTAGCTGGGGGTGCCAGATGCGTCCAGGACCCGCAGTGGCTTTACAGATCACTGCATGAGGATATGGCTGTAGGTTCAAAATCAATCGAGAAGTTACTGTTCCAGCTTGTGATTCAGTCTTTAGTTCTCCAGACAATCCTTCGCAATCAAGATAACACACAGGTAGATTGTTTGTTTTTATCGCTCATAGTGGAGTTTGGATTCAGGTTACCTGGAATGAAAAGAAGTTAAAGCACTGTTAATGTTAAGTAAATAAGATCTGGATAAAGTTTGGACTCATGCTTCACTCTCTTTTTTTACTGTACACCTTGTGTTAGACCTACATTATTCTGCACTCTCTTGTGGCTTTTTTTCTACTGCACTGAAATGAAGAAACATTAAAATAAGAGCAAATGCAGAGTATATTGTGGAGAAAACCACTGGAGAAGTATTTCCAGGCTTTGGCTTGTACCCAGTCCAGCTTCAGTGGTATCATCAGGTCCCAGTTGGCACTGAAAAGTAGTCTGGTAATGCCTTGGGTGGGAAGTTTTCCAAAGCGTGAGATATGGGAAAAAAAAACCCCAAAAACCCAAGGTCACCTCATCCATTTGATACCCACACATATTCTCAGCAGGTTTTTTTCACATTTTGTTTCAAACATCTCTAGTGCCAGTATTTCCACCATTGCCTCTGCAAGACAAATCCCAAGGCCTCAAGGTCTCTCACTGAAGTGGCACAGTATGCTGCCTCCATTTTTTATAATCTTAGGTTTTTTCACTGCTTACTCTATGAATTTCTTCTGCTCCCAGTATCTTTACCTTTCAATGCTTGCACTTCTGTCTGGTCTCTTTCCTTACAGCCAGATGTTGATCTGGATGCCCCAGCATATTTGTTTCAAGTGTTGTACAGAAGTGTGTTCAGAAGCTTTTGCAAGTAAGAGAGCTCATCTGTGCTCTGAGCTCAGCAAAGCTTGCATGACTCTAGCCCAGGGCAGCAGGGACTGAGAGGGGCTGCCATGTGGCTTGGAATCACTCTGAGCAAGGGCAGGCCCTGCTCATGTATTTGTACAGAAGGAAGGGACATGTGCATCTCCCAAACACTTGTAGCCAGATGCCAGTTCAGAGTGAAAACAGAGAAGGAAAACTGCCACAGGTCACGGTGACATGCCACTGAGAAGTCTCAGCCTTGCTAAGTTTAGGGAGCCTTCAACTCAAGCACTGCCTCTGAACTGGTTTTCAAGTGAATAATTTTTAATGTCACTCTCTTGCCTATGGGTATTTGATCAATGCTGTCCTTACCTGTAGGTGATGGGGAAGAGAAGAGCTCTCTTTTCTCCCCCTCCTTCTCTCCTCTTTCTTCCACACTGCATCTGCTTGATGTTCGCGTGGGAGGTTGCACTGCAACCTACCCTCACTTCTGTGGCTGCTCTGTGCTACTGCCTCCTCCCCACATCTCCCCATGGCATTTCACTCCACCTGTCCCCCTCTGATACATCCTGCATGTTACTATTAAGTTTATCATTACTCCTATCTCCTCCCCACCCCTCTTTCCTTCCCTGTCTGTATCACATTCACGACCCTCATGTTTATTTTGAAAGATGTCTGTGCTTCTCTGCTTAATTTCAACTCCCAGCCCTTTTATTCTTGTCACTTTCTACTCTTGTCTTCTGACCTTTTTCTACATATCCCTCTACAGTTAGAGCAAACACCCTCCTTGTATGTACCCAACAACGTTTCCCTCTTCAGAAAAGAGGCTGAAAATTCCAGTTACCCCACCCATCCATGATCTCACTTTGGCTGAAAAACATTGATGATAACTAAGCAGCTATTTCAATGCTACTGAAGTACCCCGTGTAAATCCTATTTCTTGTTGCAAGAGACAAACAAAACCGAAACACAAAATCCTGCTACAAAGTATATGTGTTCTGCAACCATCACTCATGAGGAATGAAAACCAATGCATGGAGCAAGTCAGGACAGCAGACCCTTCTGAACAAGCCCACTTTGCTTCTTCCAAAGGAGAACACTGAACAAAAAGTCAGGACCTTTTGAATGCACACAGCTTTCAGACTTTCGCAGTGTTTCCCAGAAACTGCACCTGATCACAGTCTGCCCAGCACCAGCTTCAAATCAACAAGATTCTGGTCAGGTTCAGAGCTGCTCTGGTGTTCCTCAGAGGGCAACAGTGAAATTCAAGGGTTCTGTTTATTTGATGATGTGGTTTGAGAAAACCTTATAAGGCAATGCACAACTTCCATGCAGTGTGCTAGGACAACACCTCAGGGTGTGAATTCAGATACATAGTTTGGGACATTACTATCTGTAGCCCTTGTATTTTCTGGAGTCCCAATTCTGACTCACAGATATCCTTTTCTAGCATGTAAATACTGCATCAGATTTTCAGACTCCATCACAGTACACACTTTCATCATTTCCCTTCCCAGTTCAGATTCTCTTCATCACCATTTGCTCCTACAAGACTGAATCTGACTTATAGCCTGCTTGAATAATGTCTTTCAATTACTCTATGAGCTACTCGGGTGTGGATCTGGTCTCTCCATGCATTTGCAAGGTGGGATGTGTCTCTGTGGTACCGGAGAATTAATAGTGACTTTGGAGGATGTGTGCGCAGGCAGGCCCACGGGGCTTAAGTGTGCTGTTTAATCTTTACAAAAGGTAAGGGCAGCTATTTCAAACTGTGAAGCTCTGAATAATTGCATCCTAACCTGCCTGCATACCAAGTACCTTCTCCTTCATTTCCACTTCTTACCTCCCTTCTGTCACCCCGAGTATCACAGCACCAGTTTTTACTAGCCTTGCTCAAAGACAAACTTTTAAAACTAAGTCAGCCCTAAAGTCACCCAAGAACCAAGTGCCTCCTCTCTTTATACTGAAGCTGGAACTCTATTCCATGGCTATGTTCAAGAATTTTTTATTAAATCCTAATGATGTATGTGCTACTGATCAAGTAGCTGCAGGATCTTCTGGGTAACTAATTTTTTTTCCTGTTCTTCATGAGTCTACATCTATCTAATGTGCCCTCTACCATCGCTATTCATATGCCACTATGGGACTATTAGACTAGAGAAGTTTTCTCTCAAGAACAATGATTTAATTCAAAAGCAACACACAAGCCATGATCTTCCTCCACCCTTTTATGACACCAGATGGCTGAAGTCTACTTACACCATACTTCAAAAGCTGTGGAGTCTCCCACTATCACCATGAACAGGCATTCTCAATTTGTATAAACCAAAAATACTAGCAAGGACTCACAGGAAAGATTTATCAGGTCAGAAAATGCACAGGAGAAGAAGGTTGGTGTGCTAGACCTCAGCACCTTCCCTGGACCTGTTCTCAATTCTTCCTTCCCCCTTATTGAAAGAGTTGGCAGTCTGCAGGAAGGAACAGTGGCAATAAATAAAACCTGAACATAACAGCATGGTAATGTCTGTGGAAATGGTCTAGACCAAGCATCAGACTGTCTGGCACAGATCCACTCTGTTAAAAGGAACAGGGACATCGCTGCTGCCCGGCTGGTGCAGTGCCCCAGAAGGGTGCAGCGCCCCACTGTTCAACCAAAGACATCAACCTCTCGTGCCTTAAGCTGGGCCTAATTTCATCAGGACATTGTGGGAATGCCAGGCTGGCTGCTTAAAACAGGTGACAGTGAGGATCTCAGATACTGCAAAGTGCTGCCGAACCAGAGATTACACAATTCTCTCCTTCTGTCACTAGAGGGTAGTGCAAGCCCTCAGGTCCATTCCTGTGAGTGGAAATGCCCATGCATCTCCCCACAGGTCTTCACTGATTTTGCTTTTCCTGGCTTTGAGGAATGGGGCCCACCAGCACACGATGTCCGTGCTCAAGACTTACTTGGAGAAAGGACCACTTTAGACCAGGGTTTACTTCTGCCTCCCCAAATGCCAAACACAGATCCTAAAATGGATCTACTACAATCTTAAATACAGTTCCTCTCTCTTGTGTTAATTTGGCATTTTTGAGTCTGTCCTTCATTCACCCAGAAATATTTCCAGGAACCTAATTAATCACTGTTGTTGACTGTCCCGACACCCTGCTTTTCTTCTTGGTCTCAAGAGAATGTCTTTCCATTTCACATCATGGTAGTTGAAAAGGAATTCAGTCTCTCTAAATCTGAATTTTGCATTCATCAGAGCACGGAATGGTCTCTGGCCAGACAAGGGGAGGAGAAATTTTCTCCTGGGGATTAATTTATTTTCCTGATGGTGCAGGATGTATTGACACCCAACACAGCTCACTGAGAGGAAGTCAACCAGGCTGAATAGTCCACAGATTTACTTCCATCTCACAAAACATGTAAAATGTTGGAGAGTTAGCTACGAACCCATAAACTAGTAGAAATCATTATCATTTGTGTCTTCAACTGATTGAAGCCTTGGAAGAACTTAGTGAAAATATCGATCATGCATTAGCAAAGAAAGAAAAGTTGAGATCTAGTGATCTACTTCTTTGTAGCTTCTATTTTCATTACCTTCTCCCCCATTTCAGAAGGTGCTAGAGGAGCAAATTTAAAAGACTTGCACCCTCTCCTCCACTCCTTGTCCCCTCACCTCAACATAAACAGGTTTTTCTCTCTTTTCCACCAGGAATTTGTCACAGTAAATACACCGGCCTAAACTCTAATGAGGAAAGGAGGGATTACACTGAAAATCTGTCTGTGGCCTGCTAGCCACTACAATAGTGAACACAGTGCTGCTGTTTATTAGGGAAATGCACTTCTTGAACTGAACACTGTTTTACAAGGCAATGTTCACATTTCTCTCCCTTTGTTGCTCAGAAGTATGAGAAACACCCATGTGAGAGGTACCAACTTTACAGTAAGACTGCCGTTAAATTGCTTTCAACTTAAATTGCCTGTATCTTTTGATACAACTTCTACTCTTTGATCTCTCTCATTTTGATTCAGAGGAAATAAAAGGATCTACTCACAAGTGCCTATACTGGGTATGTTTGCATCAATCAGCCAAGCTCAGAACAAAGAGCACAGAAAGCAGAGTGTGCTGGTAAAAGGTTTTACCTGAGTTGCCTCCAGTGCTCTGAACACTGGCATGGCCAATGCTGAGCCTCTCATATTCCAGTTTCATGTTCCCAAGGTCTTCTCCCGAATGTCCTTCACTGGCAAAAGAATTGGCCTCAATGCTTGAGCCTGGAGACCGTTTGGCCTTGCGGCTGAAGAGCCCACTGGCAAACCGTTTTCCTTGCTTTGCATTGGTCTGTGCATCTTCTTTCTTTATGTCACGAATAGACTCTCTGGATTTGGATTTATTTTTCAGGTCCATGTGGAGCCGGGACAACAGTTTCTGGGGGCTCCTATTCAGCTTGTTCAAGTTCTCCAGAGGTGGATCTATTTCTGGGAACACTTGCTCCAATGTGACTAAGTCATTCAGGAACTGATTTAACCGTTTTTTTGATTCACTTGTTTCCTCCTTTTCCATGTTTCCCTGATTGTCTTGCCTGTGTCGTGAAGCCCAGAGCATCATATCACCACGGGTTGCCCCTGCTACTAAACCATACTTGGGGTTAATGAACTTCCGAGCCACGGTGGAGGAATGAAAGCCTGGCTTCCCAATTCCGAGAAGGAATGGGTTAGCAATACCCAGCTCCTTGTATAAATTAACTTCCTCTGAGATGGCATAGAGCTCACGAAACTCAATGTCAAACATCTCCACGTGCTGTCCTGTCAAGACCAGCAGGATGTTTCTGTCAATGTGGGATGAAGTCCATGTGAAGCTAAGAGGAGAAAACAGAACCGACATTAGATTTTGGGGTGCATCTTGACCCAGCCCACCTAACAAAACCTAAGACACTACATGGGAATATGTAGCATTGTGCCATTTGCCCTTATATCCTTGGCCAGATGGGCCACAGCAGACATATGAAACAACATTATTGTTCTCGTTTAGGCATGTAGACCAGGTCTGGCAGAAAAGGCCCTGAAGCTCTAAAGGACAATTTACCCTTTTTAAAAAAGCAACACTGCATCAATAGGAAGAGTCTCCAGACTGAAAACCCCACTGAAGAGAACTGAGTACAGGGACTGCTGGGGAGTCCTTGCAGACCCCTACCTGATGCAGTGTGGAACTGTGTCTCTAGCCCTCTGAAATGGTCTGCCAGCATGGGTATGTTCCATTCTCTGAGAAGGGCTCTATGCCACCTTCTCTATTGTCCCACTCCAGTTTCAACAGATGCCACATAGATTACAGAAGCTGGGATAAGAAGGGGGGTGACATGTGAAGAAGACTCTTCTTTAATAAATACCTTAATGCCTTAAGCAAGAGTAACCCACCTGTATGATCCAGTGGCCACCTTTTCACCATCCACCATCAGGAATCGGGATGCCAGTGTGCCTCTGATCTTCCCTGATGGCATGTAGAACCCAACTCCTGTCACAGAGCGTATGCGGATGTTCTAACAGGGAGGTGAAAAGACAAAATGTCACAATAAGTAGGGCAGAAAATTAGATAATTGCCAGCTCCAAGTCTTAACATGTCACTCACATTATCTCACTACTTCTGGGACTACAGCTCATTTTGTATCAGCCACCAGAAGGGCTGCAAAAGGAAAGCACAGGGCTGTACGTCCTGTTGTCATCCCCTGTCTACACAGGTCACTCCTCTTCATCAGTTTATAGCCCTGTCCAAGGGTTCAGCATCATCAAAACCCTGCCTGCTGTCTTCAGCTATTCACTTGAGCCACTGGCAAGACAATGCTGTCAGGTAAGTGTCTCACCTAATGTCCTGAATAGATCAGCGAAGAAGAATTTCTGAAGATGAGGAAGAAAAATCTTTTCATAAAATGAATGGAAGTAGTTAGAAAAAGAATACCTCTCCCCAAACCTCATATCTCATACCCTTTGATCAGCAAACCTACAAGTAATAAGACAAAGCACTATCATACACAGAAAAACCACAAAGTTAAGGTTACATGATTCTCAACAACAGACCAGTGCCTTTGCATACTATAAGGATATATTTGCACACTGGACTGAGTGTCACTCTGTTCATGGTCTTGGCTGCACGAGGCTGAACTGCCCAAGTGTCTAACATGAAACATTCCCCCCTCCCCTCATCCCGAACCCGAAAACACTGAATGTCAGAACAAGTTTGGAGCAAATTATCTTGTCACTCTGACACATAAATCTAGACAATTTTCTTCATTCCACCATCTTTTTTTTGGCAAGGATTCCTTAATAATGAAAAGCTAAAAGGCACTGTGAACTGGAGTCATAAATCCAGGGCTGGGAGTCAGATAGTCCCAGGTATAATTGCAGTGCTGATAGTATTCCCTGTGATGTTCTGGGAAAGTCAATTCACCTTTGCTTCATTCTTCCCCCATCTGCAGAGCAGAAGAATCAGGAGGATTTGGCTAATGCTAGCACAGAGCTAAGTCCAAAGAGCTAAGTCCTATTACTATAAACCTCACTGACAGCTTAAATATTGATAGGCTATAGAAATAAGCATGCAGGAATGAGTGATTATAAGAATGCAAGTTTCTTTCAAAAGTTGTTTTTCTGAATATAACTCTTACCTTTTGAATCCGCTCCTATTTCCCCCACTAGAATACAGCAGTGGAAATACGAGTTCTGACTAACAGTAACTGATGATAGTACTGTTTTGCATTCAGCTGTTGCTTGATCTGTCTGCAGTCCTGTGCGGGCATTAGCTAATTAATGCTCCCAACACTGCTGAAAGTATTATTACCCTGTTTTAAAGACGAGGAGCTTAAGAGAGAAAAAGATGAAGTGGCTTGCCCAAGGCCTAGCAGTGAGTCATATGTGTGGGATGCTGAAGGCAGGTTGGGTAGAGCACAGGAGAAAGGGTGCCCTTTCCAGTTGTTAAAATAACATTTGTAGTTGGCTGGCTGATCACCTGAAATAATTATTTTTTTCCTTGCTGATTAATGTTGGATGTGGGATTTGCCAAATCATGGTATGCTGACTGCGCGAGACAAGAAGTCAGTCAACAGCTCTGACGTGATGTGTACTCCTGTGAATCAAGAAGTATCAGCCTGTGTGAGCAGAAAGTCTCCCAGCATATAACGAGTGTGGATCTTACTGTGTTTGTATGTTCTATCACCTTCTTTTGGTGGAAAGAAAGCACACTTGAATTTCTGCAGTAACTGAGCTGTACGTAACGCTTAGAAAGGCACAGAGGGGATAGAACTGAACAGCTGAGCACATAAACCTCCTTGAATAAAGTAGGTACAGGAGTGCATTAATGCATCTTGAAATGCAGAAAACAACCACAAAGTCATATAAACATCAAGTCACTTAACAGGTTATTTGTATAATATTTTCTGCCTTGAGGGATCTTGCAGCATTTGTAGACTGCTATGTCAAGCTGTAACAGAGGAAGAACAAGCCTGGGTTCATGTACCGAAGACTGCACAATAACAAAAGAGGAAAGACAAATATAAATGAGGTGAGATTGCAGGCATTTTCAGAGGGCACTAGAGCTACAGTAGCAACAAATATTTTAGGTAAAGGACCAGTTAGCTCACCAGATAGAAGTGACCCCTCCAGATCTGTATTGTTGCAGAAGCCTGCTTAACGTTTGTTTTGTCATATCCTGGCTTCTGGGAGCTGCAGTCTGCATTAAATTTCCTTATTTCCTTTCCACAGACTTGCACCACTCCTCATCACACGCAGTGACTAACACCTCCCTGGCCGCAACTTAATATGACTGGTAACAGTCAAGCCTGACAGAGCATCCTAATACAAACAGTAAGTAAAACACAAATTGGTCGTCCTTGCTTTATTGTGACACACTTTTAAACCTCACTCTGAAGCCACAGAAAGCTAAATTAGACCCAATTTAGAAAGTCAGTAATGCTGTGACTGACCTGGAAGACCTAGGCTGTAGTGCTTACAAACTGGGACTGAGTAGGGGGGATACACAAGACAGACCCTAAAGGGAGGTGTTGTAACTGCTTCCACCAGGGAATCCTGTGTGTACCTTCCCTCTCAGAACAACTGCTGGGAAATCCTGTGCACTTATCCTATGTGTTTGCCCTGGACAGCTTAGGAAAAAGCATACTTATTGACAAAATAGTGTAACTTGCAAGTATTCAAGTAGAACAGCATGGAATGCAGCTAGCTGGGACATGGCCTGCCAAGATCATTACTGAGTATTAGCTATTTGTGTCTTTACAAAAAGAGAGCCTTGTAAGGTCCCATTTTCAGAACGTCACAAGCAGCCTAGAAGAATACGCTATCAGACCATTAAAAACCCAAAAACCAACAGCACTGCATCACATCACATTCAGCTTCTCCCTCATCTCAGGTAGGAATCAATGACAAAAAACATAAAATAGTGAAATGAAATTCCAGAAGTTTCTTAGGCAGAAGCTTTTTAGACTTTCTGAAGTGAGAGCAGAAACTTCTTATGTGTTGGGAAAATGAATGTAAAAATTAATGTGAAGGTGAACTTCCTGCAGATAAGTCATTCCATGGGCTTACTTGGACCTCTAGGAGAACTCTGTCTTTGGGCAGGAGTGTCTGTTACTGTGGTCAGGGTTAACAGGAACACGAGGACAAAAAGCCCTTATCTAAAAACTGGTGAGAACATTCACCCTCGGGTCCTGAAAAAAGAGGAATTTCTGAGGGGTTATGAATTTTGTGTCTATGAGAACTCTGATTCACTGTGATCTCTGAAGAACACCCGTGTCAAACATAACAGAAGCCTGACAAACCATGTCCTGTAGGCTCAGGAAGCCACATGACTCACACACACAAGACATGCTCTTACAAACAACCCATGAACATTCTGATGATTGAATTGAAATACATTTCTAGCGAACTCTGGCCTTCAGACAAAAATTGAGGTTTTCTCTATTCATGCTTGGAGTTGGTAAAGAACTTTTACTCTTTGCAGGGTGAGGTACTGTCTTCCTACAGCAGTTTCCCTCCCATGAGACTGTCAGCAGATCATGATACCTTGCCATCTCTACAAAAATAATGCAATAGGCAGGAATTTTGTGAAAATGCCCATCACTGTACACGGACAAAGAGCAAAACCCAGTGTTAACAGTAAATCTCCCTGTATTAGGACTGTTGAAGTATTCACTCTGCATTGGATGAACAGGGCAATGGGACCAAAAGGGCAGGAAACACAGAACAAAATGAGTATCTGGTGGTGACAGAAAACAGAATAAACATTGTGACCCTGCAGATCATGGTAGTGCATCATCTCCCTCCCCCTGGGATCAGAATTTGCCTCTAAACCTTAGAGTTACATCTCATGTGGCTGCAACTTTCTGAGAAAAAATGCCATCCTCTGGATCTTGCACAAGCATTCCAAAGGAAAGGTGGGCAGAAGGCAGGAAAGAAGAGTATGCAATTCCATTGCTGGCAAACTGAGTTTGGTGAAAACTGGTGAAAATTTTCTAGAATAAAGCAAAATGGTAATGCAAAAAGGAGGTAACATTTTCCCTGTTGCTGAAAATCTGTAGAAGAAACTCAGACATCAAAGCAGATGTCAGGAGAAAGACCAATAGATAAGAAATGGGTGAATGATAGAGTTAACTCAGCAATTTCAATATCCTCTGTGATCAAACAATGCAGGACAAAACGATTCTGCCTGAACAAGACTGGAGGCCCAGCTTGCTTTCTTGCTTTAAATCTGGATTGTCAACCCTTGGCAGGTCACATCAAAGAGGAAGGGCTGGAGGAAGTCCTCAAGGGGAAGCCTTAACCTTGCTTGAGCTTCCTTGTGTATCCAAAGCCTGTTGCCAGGGAAATCCCTACATGATGGGTTCTGCTACGCTGACCCAAGCAGCAGCATAGGTGCATCCAAGGCAGCCATGGGTGGGATACGAAGAGAGCATCTTCCTTGAGAGGCAAATAACTTGTTTCCCCATTCCATGAAGAATCTCCTTGGTCATTCCATAGAACCATACACAGGAATTAACTGCATTGACCTTAGCAAGACTAACAAAAGCCTAAGCCATACTGGAAAAGAAATATAACAACCTTCAGGGGAATTTAAGATCCAGTATGAGATACCTGGGAAAAGGGCGGAAAAATTTGAAGGACAGCAAATTTAAGGGCTGAAGCTCTGCAGGATAGTGAACAACTAGGTCAAAGGATGTTAAAAATTTCTTCTCAGTGGACCTCCTTCAACTCAGCTTGTACTCTTTTTAGCTGAAGAAGTCTAATGAAAAACATAGCATGGGCTGCTATGAAAGAAGGGAATCACAGAAGGGACGCAGAAAAGTTTTCTCCTTCTTTTGATTGCATCGGTTCAAACTCCTTGGGAAGGTACCTCCTTGGGAAGAATCATACAACTAGACTGCTGCAGGACCTAGGCACTGCTGTAGCACGTCACTGTGATCACTGATTGAGGAGTGTAAAGTCTGTGTAGTACCTGTGGGGAAGGATAAGAGGAAGAGCAGAAGGGGACCACTTACTGTTTAGAGACAGAAAAGACAGACTGAAAGGAACTCACCTCTCCAAGAGCATCACAACTCTCTCTAAAATGCCAGGACATCTTTTCATTCACTCTGTCCAGAAGTTAAAATATTGTAGCACTGAAGACATCATTCCTGTACATGATGACACAGTGAGAAAAGTACTGGGAAACTGGTACCAGAGCAAATGGAACTACTGCTGTGATTTCACGGTTATGTACCAAAGAGACCCAAGCCTAGGACACACAATACCACTGGCACTTGAAACAGGTCTGTTATAATGATGTCTGTGTCTTGCTTTCAAAGACACCAGAGGGGAGGAACTTCCATCACTGTTTTGGAGAAAGATGAGAAAACTTCTCGGCTGGATGTCTTTTTTGATGAAACTCAGAGCAGAGTGGTAGTTCACAGCAGCACTGTTCAGATATATGCAGGTAATTTTCATCCAGATTTAAGATGGTTCTCCTAAAATGATTAATATGAGACTATAATCTTCAGAGCTTTTTGAATTTTGGTTGTGTTTTGGGGTTTTTTAACTCTTAATTATGTGTTTATGGAAGATCCACCCTTCCTCCAGGCAAAAAGCACTTTTTCCCCCGCTGCTGCTCAGAACAGTTGGATCACAAAGAGGGGTGAGTCTGGCATCCCGTAACTTGTTTCCAACCTAGCAACTTTTTTCAGTATTCAGAACACGTCTGTAGTAGCAACAGTGACTAAAAAGATGGAGAAAAAAGCAAGGAATACAATACTAACTAGAAACACACAAAGGATTTCAGTCTGTATGTAATGGAGTGAGATCGCTCTGAGGCTGCTTCTGCCAACCAAGCTAGACTGACTACTCTGCCGTGCTGCATGCACGGTATGAAGGCACGCTCTGATATGGGACTGGGCAGCAGCTGTGCCCCTCAATCCCTTAAATTCTCCTGCAGAGAAGGACTTTCAAGCTCATTCACTTCTGGATGATCCCTGCTGGATAGGAAAGTCTTGGTTTCATGGGGTATATGTGTCCTGTAAGAGGGATCCCTGCAGACAACTCAAAGAGCTACTTGGGACTCTAGTGAATCCTCACACAGAAGACCTATAGGAATTTCCTCCGATAATTTTCTCCCCAAGGAAGAATTTTTAGGTCACAAGAGCCAAGAAAATACACAGATCCCTGTCTTGGGTGAAAGGCAAAAAAATCCAAATCTTTCCCTCTTCTTTCTTTCTGTATTATCAAGCCACTCTGTTATCCCCGTGTTCCATCAACCCTCTCTGAGTGCTGTGGTATGACTTGTAGGTACGAAGAGATGTGTTTGCCGGTCTGAGCGAGTTCCAAGATTCATTACAACCACAAAAGGCCATTGTCCTGCAGGAGATAATGGTTCAGTACTGAATATCTTACCCGGATCTGCAAGTCACTGAGGTCAAGACATCTGCACATTTCCAGGAAGAGCTTCACACCCTCCTCATCTAGGATTATATAGACTGGGATCCAGCGCTTATATGCTGCCTCAACAATATCACGGAAGATGTCCCGGTCCGTAAACACATCCATGACCACTGCAATAATCTGGAAACAAGAAGATGGTAGACAGACAACTGAATAAATCTTAGGAACTGAAAGGAAGGCCCGTCCCACTGGTGCAAAATAAAGGAGAGCATTGGTACCAGGTAATGGAGGAGAAGCCTATAGGGAGACAAAAGTACAGGGATGTACATGCCCAAGCACTACCAATAATTGTAATTTTCTGGGTTAGCTGCTGCACTTTGGAAGGAACTTAGTAAATGTCTATGAGAGTTCTTCTTCTTCCAGGGGAAAATTACTTATTTCAGCAGCCTAAGGAATGCCAAAGCCAAATATAATTTTTTCCTCTGTACTGCGAAACTTCCATTGTCTCTGTAAGGATTCACTTAAATGAAGAACACTGAAAATAGATTGAAAAAAAAAGACTGAAAACACAACTTTAACACTTAACCTGAAGGTGTGTAATGGAAAAATGAATGTGCAGAGGAATCACATCCTCAGCCACGATGCATAGTGCAGACAAGAATGCTATCTTCCTACTTTTTCCCCAATTCTCAGTGAAAAGTCTGCTCCCAGGGCTGTCTTCCCAAGGAATGATTTATAGAGCTCAAACATAAACACCTCATATTTCTCAGGAAGGGACTGGAGTGTGTTCAAGATTTGGAGGCAAAATGATCATTCCCTCTCTTCACATATACTGTTTTTCTGGTCTAAAACTAATCCTTCTTTCCAGGCATAGATTTTACATAAAAACAAAAGGTTTCACTGACGTGAGAGACAAGCCTGAACATTTATAGGATGAGTAACAACAAAACCAAGAAGGTTATGGGTAACTTTAATGCTGATCTTACAGAAAGGGAGAGAAAGACAAAACATCTTTTACACCAGTAGAAATACCAATTCATTTTTCTGCCTAATTTATTCTTCCCAACATTTTAAAGGTTATCAACGGAGGAAACCACTGCTTTCCTAGCCCCTCTGCATAACATCAGCGTGCCAGGTCAGAGCTGTCATGCTGAGAGTATGCTGGGAATAGAGTTGCCTAAATTTTAATTTCCCAAGTGCTGGGGATCACAGTAATAAGCCCAGCTGTGCTGGGGGTGGCATATACAGGCGTGAATGGAGCTAAATACTGAATCACACAGCAGGATTTTCTTCACTTGATGCATGGAAGAGGTGCAGCTCTCTTGCAGGAGCCCCCTAAGGAAGGGGGAAATAATTCTCCCCAGAGACCTCTTTCCTATGAAAAATGCCCTTGGACAAATGGCTTTTGGGAAAGTGATGCCACAGTAAACATCTCCCACTGTGTCTGCTGAGTCTCTGCTTGTACGGCCAGCAACAACCAGCACATCTGCTCCATCAGGCTCCTTCTGTCAACAGTGCTTACACCCGCTTTTCTTAGTTAGAAAAAGAAAAAAGAGCTGACGTTGTATTTATGCTCATCCTTAACATGTAAGTTCCTGATACAGGTGAGCTATGGTGGAGCTACATCATACTAAGTCCCACAGTAACTTCTACTAGGCAGGACTTCAGGTCCTGCCTTGGTTCTCTCTTCCCAGCAAGATGCAGGGACTGTTACCAGAACTGCTGAAAATTAAAATACAGTGAACTTGTGACACTTTGTTTCTGTATATTTCAACTTCATATACAGGCAAATCATAATTAAAGGCATGACAGGTTCATGCATTAACTCGGGCCTGTTATGCTCCCTCTCCCCCCACACACAATGGTATGGATGTAGTTATTTAGGAGCAAGGATGCCAGGTAATATTCATTTTAAGTAAGAACATTCACATAGGCAATGGATGGCAGAAGCACGAACTTCTTTTCTCTCCATCCCCTCCATCTGCAATGAGTGTAACGACTGCAGAAATTACAGCCCGTCCTGGACAAACCATTAATTCTCAGTACTGGCTCTGCAATGAGAAGGGCTGGTTCCTTCCAGGCTGTGGGGCCCTGGGTCAGTTCAGGCTTCTTTGCAAGACTGTGGGCCAGTGAGAACAGCAGTCAGAACTTCCCATGGGCAATGCCTGTTGTTGTGTTTGCCATCTCGAACCCCTGTCACAGCTGGTGATCTGTCAAGATCACCTAGGAGCATTCTCAAGCACAGCAAGTCAGAGCATGAGTGTCTACCCCTGCAAGAGGTTTTCCCCATTTCTCTTCCTATCCTATGGATAATAAACTTATCTGTAGGGCCCATAGGTGTGCCTAGCTCTTGGTAGGAATTTTTAGATTGGCAAGTTAATGCTTGCTAATCTCATTGCAGCAAGGTATCTTAATTAACATATGTTTGTAAAATACTGATGATAAGCCACCCACAGACATCTGTTACATATTACCAGTATCTGTTTAGACCCCCCTCGGAAAAAACAAACCCAACAAACCCCCTTCTCATCTGCTGATTAAAAAGCTGCTACCTGGAGACGTTTTTTTCCAAGGCCAGCTCACCTGAACACAATAGGCATAGTTATCTATGAAAAGGACCATTAAACACTCAAACGGCTGTTAAACATGAAACCAGCTTTGGCCTGGGAGGGGCACAGTTTGTCCAGTCAGTGAAAAAAATAAAAATCTACAAAGGAATTAATTATTTCTAGGTGCCAGGCGCAGCTATTGAAAGAAACAAACTTTCCCAGTTCTTGAACGGTCTATAGGAGCCTTCGTTGCAGTGCAAAGAGGAGGTGAAGTTGCACTACATCGGAGTGTAAGGATTTTACAGCTTCTGTCTTCTAAATGACTGATCACACCAGTCACTGAACAGAATTACAGGGTGTGCATAATTTCTGAGAGCAGGGAGCTGAGAAGATCACCCGCCAGATTAATGCCTCTCTGGAAAGTTTTCTGTGCTTCCCGGCAGATTCGGTTTGAACAAGTCTGCAAAAGTTGTGCATACAGTGTGTGCTGGCAGAGGGGAGCAGGTGGAGGAGGAAATAACTGCTGCATTATAAAGCAGAAAAACCAGAAAGCTGCAAAACCCAGCGCAGGAATGAAGCTTCTTACAGCGTTCTCCCCTTTACCCAAGGGGTGTGTCAACTCTGACAGGGATCTTTTCCTGGGTGGTCTTCCCCGGGAACTTCACCCACATCCGGGGTGGGTGACGAAAAACCTCGTGATTGCCCCCACCTGTTCAACGCAAGCTCTTGTAGCATCATGGCTGGGTTGTTTCCTTGCCAGAGGAGCCCTGTCACCACCAGCAGTCATTTCCAGGCAAAGATAAATGGGAGGAGCAGCCGCGTGTTGTCTGCATTTTGGCTGCTTGTAGTCCAGGCTGGATGGTGTTGAGACCACAAAAAATAAACCCTAAAAAAAGCACCATCCCATAAACAAACAGGCTGCCCTGTCTTTATCTAGGGATACCTGCACACACCGGAGGGGTGGCTGTAACAGCATCATGACCTGCCTTCCTCTAAATCCGGGAATGAGGCCGGGACAGGACAACGCGAACCACGGGTACAAAACCCCAGCTGAGGGGAGGTGGAAGGGTTTGCAGAGGTTTAACCCCATCACAGGCATCAGCTTTGGCAAAGCGTAACACGACCGGCAACAAGGCGCAGGGAACGCCTGGTGCCTGGGGCCGCCGACCCCTGTATGGCCAACGCGCTCCTCCTGCTTTGCAGCGAGGGCAGCCCGGCCGCGGCGGCTCCCGCCTGCCTTCCACCCCACACCCCGAGCCAGACCCCGGCCCGGGCGAGGCGGGCAGGGCTGGCCCCTCGAGGGCCGGGCCGTACCTTCTGTGCCTGCTGGATCATGTCCCGCACCACCTCCTTCAGGTGCGGCGCGCTCTCCTCCTTGCGCGGGTGCGTGAAGAGGGACACCCGGCTGATGCCGCGGTAGAAAGTCTTGTCGGTCCAGCCCAAGTCCAGCGGGGGCACCTCGGTGTCCGAGCACTCGGGCCAGTAGGCCAGCGAGAGGGTCTCGCCGCCGGGCCCCCGCGCCACCTTGCCGCCCTCACGGGGGTCGTCGTATCCCCGCCAGCCGCCCCGCAGGTCCTGCAGCTCCCGGCCGGAGAGGAAATCGCGGAGCTGCTCCTTCCTCAGCGCCTCCCGGTACGCGGCCTCGCCGCGGGTCACCAGCGCCTCCAGGGCTCGGCGCTGCTCCTCGCTGTAGTAGAAGCGGGCCTGGGCCTCGGTCACCTTCTCGTTGACGTGCAGCTCGTCCAGCAGGAGCACCTGGGACTCCGCCATGCCGCCGGCAGCCCCAGCGCAGCGCCGGCCGGCCGGGAGCGAGGGCAGGAGGGAGAGGCAGGGCCGGGACCGCCTCACCTGGCCTGCCCGAGCCCGCCCCGACGGGTGGGGCGGCCGCTGCCTCGGGCCCTGGGGACACGGCTGTCCCCGCCGCCCTGCCTCCCTCCCAGACCCGTGCGTGGCCCCTGGGGATGGGGCTACGAGTTGCGGGGAGAAGAGTTTCTGGGAAAAGAAGAACAACCTGACCTAAGAGATGCAGGATGCGATGTAAGGTAAAGGGAAGAGACTGGCTGTGTGGCGGCCTAAACCAGCTTCGAGGGATGTGGGGTAGAAATCTTTAACTAACTTGTCAAATTGTATCCTAGGACTGAACTTAGTGCATTGAAATGGGAAAACCGCACCTCCGAGGGAAGACCCTCACCCACTGAACACATTAATCTGGAATGCCCTGTACCTTTAAACCGAGCCAGAGAATGAGAAGACAGTAGTAGTTTAGCCAGGTAGTGATGTAGATTCATTATGCAAATGCTGCCTGAATAGGATTGTATAAATATGCTTGCATATGCATACATTGTATATGTATGTATAAATACGCTTCCTAGCTTTGTGGATTTACCACTTCGCACCCATCTCTGCGCAGACATGAAATAAAATCGAGTATCTCAACTCTGTGTGTGGATCAGCTTCCTCACTGCGTGAAAGAACCCAGATTTGGGACAACACCCTGGCATGGCTGGCACCAGGGTCATGACTGCAGTGCTTGGAGAACCAGGCCTGGGCCACGGGTGTATTTTGGGGTGCAAGAGCAAAAGCTTATGTAAGACTTTTTTCCCCCACTTTTTCAGACTTGGCAGCCAGCTGCAGGGTGCTCATGAGGAAGGCGGGGACACAACTGGGGCCAGGGAGGTGGGCAGAGCACCATGGTGGCCCCAGGCAGTGGCCTGTTGGCTGCAGTGAGCTGGTAGCCGGCCCTCTCCGAATCCGCTGGCAGCTCAGCGACTCCAGAAAAGCAGGCGGTGTGGGGTCCCCAGTTTACAGAGGGGAAGATGACAGAGTGATGTGCCAGAGGCCGCCCAGCAGGCTGGTGTCAGAGCTGGCAATAAAACAGCCCTGCTGCCAGTCTCTGGCTGGGAGCATGAATAAATACCCACATGAATCCCATCGGAGAGACTGGGGACTGTAATGTTAAATTACGATTTTTGCGAGGTGCGTGATCGTTGCTAGGGGCCCTAATCAAGGTTCCGGTCCCACTGCAGTTTGCACGCACAAAGGACAAAAAGCAGTGCTTCCCCACTGCAGCACAGGGACAGAGCTGGCAGGGAATGAGCAGGGAAACAAGGATAAAGTCAAAGGCAGGGGTGAAATACAAACATTCAGAGGTATTTGCAGTGCTTTACATCTGTGATTAGCCCTAAGTGCTCACATGAAGAAAAAACTATAAGAGGACCGAGCTTCTGGAGCTGCTCTTCGTTTCCTCTCCCTGAGAAATCACCTGCCCTCAGTGTGACTTAGTTTAAAAAAACAAGGATCAGGTGGGCCACCACAGCTCATCCTGTGCTGTTCCTCTCCTTTAGGTAAGAAGGATACTTTTAGTATTCCAGACTCTCTTCAATAGCTTTTTCTAGCATGAAATTCACTTAAAATTTGAAATTACACTTTGCAAAGGTCTACTCCTCTGCCTATCAAGTCTCCTTTAAAAATTAATTTCCATGTAAGTTCTTTTAGCCTTATTTCTGATAGAAATGAGACTTACATGGTCATGGTGTCTGAGTCTGTCTGCCTGTCTGTCCATGTTTCTAATAACTTTTGAGCCCACCGTCTGATTTCAAACAAGTTTGACAGAAGTGTAATTACATCCCTACAGATTTTGTGAAAAATAACAGGCCTGATAGTAAAAAGAGAGTCTATCACAGTCCCCAACAGTGAAAGTTACAATGTGGGTTCATGCCTTATTAGATTCCAGATATTCCATAAAATTGAGAATGCTAATAAGTGCCTGATCTGTAGGAAGAGCTTCAAATTAATTTTATGCCATCTTAGACACCATAGTCAATCAACCACAATACACAAATACACAGGAGATGTGACTTTCTTAGTTCCAATGCTCACTAAATTACTTGTTGGTTGTGGGTTTTTTTCTGTACCAGAGGCTGCCATCAGCTCTGCTATTTCATGCGGGGCTAAATAAAATCTCTTTAATCCTGGATTCTCTGTTCATTTGTAGCAGCACAATGTAATCTTTTGTGTTCACCTAAGGCTCCCACATGAAAGCAACAGTAAGTTCACAAACATATGTATAGTTTTGTATTTAAAAGCAAGCGAATATTTCCCACATCCAAGTAAAGGCAGCAGAGATTATTTTCACTTTGTTGTTATGAAATGTTTAGCCCCCACCACTCACTCTAGAAGACAAAGTGTTGTCTGTATGTTGATATGGTAAATAGGGGCAAGGTGCTTTGCCAAAACTGAGAGAGACCCCTTCGCAAAGCAAGCATGTGTCCCATCTCATCCCCCCTTGCCATTCTCACATCAGCACATTCCAACCAAGTCTGTTCCTGATACGGAGTTTTATAAGGTCGGACAATTCAGTTCCTTTTGATTTCCCCCAACCCTCCAGCTGACAGCCTCACCTCAGAGTGGTAAAAAGGGCTGTGCAAAGAAACTGCCCTCTCTGCCACAGAGTTAATCCAACCCTTCAGGACCGGAGAAGAAGAAACTTGGCAGGCAGGGTGGGGGGAAAGACTTGTACCTGGCTCTGCCCCTCTGGCATTAAGGAGTGAATTCCAATTTCCACTCTAAAAGAGAGTCATTACTGTGTGAGCTCAGGTTTTCCTCTCTGCCCGTAGCACTGGCTCAAGAGAAGCAAGAAAGGGGAAGGCTGATTTTGAATTGTGCAGAGGCAGCTGCAAATCTACACAGAACTACGCTATCCGTCACTGGATTGGTTTTGTTCCCGGGGATTACTCGCTGGAGGGGCTGCGTGTGCATAGGCAGGGTTGGGTCTCTTTACTTTTCGCCTTTGTTTGGGTGTCGTCACAGGCAGAGTCTTGGTTAAGGTCTTGCTTACTTTTCTGGTCTGGTTCCAGAATGTTTTCCAAAGGATGTAAACTAACCTATCAGGAAATATTACCTCTTGTTGTAACCCTCCCCCAACCTATTACAGTGTTTTAAATCTGCCTTCAAACACCTCCCACGGATAATCTGGTTATTTGGGCCTAATTGCTTAACTTTCCTTTGCGAGGTGGTGCAGGCTGTGCATTAGATAAAGATATGACACCTTATATTTAGCATTAATTGCAACTGCACTTGTCCTGAGCACACATCTCTCTTGCCAGTCCTTCCTATGTAATTTCAGTCCCTAAATAGCCCACCTCATGATACATTCTTTGATAAATTTCCCAGCAGTGTTTTTCGTGTGGCATAAACTGCTACAAGCTCTTGTTATAAACCTTTGAGTGCTCAGCTCTTTAGAGATAAAATCCTGATGCTTTCCCCCTCACCTACATCTTATTTTGCCAAGGAACAGTTACCATCTACATGCTAAATAGGAGTAAAACCAGGGGCAGATATTAAAATAAGTACCATTTTGTGATAAAGTGCTCAAGAACTGTATAGTAAAAGTCTTTTTTTGAGGAGTGGGATCCTCCAAAATGAAACAACATGATTTACCAAAATGTCTCTGATCCAACCATACTAATTTTTGGGTTGTTTTTTGTTTTGTTTGGGGTTTTTTTTCCTCCATAAAAAGCAGCAAGTGCTTAAACATTAGTTTTGCAAAGACAGCTAATTGTTTATGTGATGGAGGATACAAGAGAGTGTTTTCCATTTCTCACTGTTTCAGCTGCAGGTTAGTCTGAGGTGACAGGGCTTTGCTGTCTTGAAATAGAAGAGTAAATAAATAGGTGCCTGTGCCATGGTTGTTATTAAACACTGTACTCCTTCCCTGTGCTGGCTGGCATCACAGCAAGACTCACAAAGGCTTGGTGGAGATTGCACCTTCTTGACTCTCTTCTCTGGATCAGGATCCAGGAGTTTGTGGGGAGACTGCTACGTGCACAGCGAGCCGTGCTCCGCTTGTCCCAGGTCTGAAATCCCATTTGCAAGGGCTGCCAAGCCAGCACAGGAATGGGTGCATTAGTCATGTCCAAGTACTGGCAGAGCAAAAAAGCCCAAAACAAGGTGATTTCAGGGTGGAGAGGAAGAAGCTCTTGCTTTCCCCATTCACCCTCCAGCGACCCAAAGAGCTGCAGGCGGTGGAAGGCAGGTGTGTCACTTCTGCAGCAGCAGTGACAGACTGCAATCCAGAGGATGAAGAAATGCTTTCAGATGCTTCCTTTCTGTCACATTACACTGCCTTAGGGAGAAAACCTAGCTGCTGAACTGGAGAATTGCCGCAAATGAGTCAAGTGCTTCTGGCCTCCCACTCACATGTTTCCATGTGAGAGTAAATAGGTAAGAGAGTCCTCTGAAGAGAGCAGAAAGGAACAACTGCGTTCACAGGCTCATGTCTTGCAGCAAGGTATTTGCTGACTGAGCACACACAGAAAGACCTTTAGCCATTTTCCCTGGCTGCTCCTCTTCACAAGGCAGCACTTTTAGGCAGTTTCCTGTAAGAAATAGTGCTGACCCTGGTCTCTTGCTCTTTCAACACCCATACAGGCAGGGACTCAAACTGGTTGCAATTCAGCTGAGCTACCCTGAGGGGCCTTGGCCAAATCATCTGCTGTGCCTCAGTTCCCATTCTCTAAAATGAGGAAAATACTACTCTACTTCACAGGGCTGTTACAGAGAAGAGCTTAAAAAATAAACCCCCAAACCAACATCACCTACATTTACTTTGGTTTCTCCTGCAGGGGGGTAAGGGGAAGAAATAAAAAAAGACAGCTGTAGACTCCCTTTGCAGATGAGCCAAATCCTGGATGGAAGCTCTGGCTAAAGAAAACAGTGAGGAATCAGCAATGCAGCCTCTGAATAGGATGCTTAATTTCAGCTATAATTATGTAGCTCTCAAATCCTGGTGTGCTTTATAGACAAAGGAACACCAGGAATGGGGGCACTGAAAAACTAAGATAGCAACAAGTCTGCAGCATAATGCACTTACTTGTGTACTGGCCACCTGTCAGTGTGCATTGCTGTCAGCTCTCTGGGGAAGAAAATGCTCAGGTGAGAGCTAACAATGATGCCTTAGGTTTTAACTTTTATATTTTTTAAATCCTGTGCTACCTAGTGTGTAACTCTGAAGTTTCATGTGGCCTGTTAGCTGCTGTTCTCTCATGCTGGTTAGACATAACAAAGCCTCTCTAGGTTTGCTCTTCAAGGACACCTTGATTGTCCCAGGCCCCAAAATGTGTAAACTAAAAGCCTTTGAAGAGGAGGGGCAAACTTGGGGTAATTACATCATTAACTGAAGTTATAATTGGAGAATTAACCCTGAAATGCAAATGGACCAAACTTAAAAAAGTATGAAGAACCCATGACCCAGGGTCCATCTTGGGTGTAGCCTTTTGACTGCCCAAGGTGTATCTTTGAAAGCCCTTCAAATAAATACCTACTTTTATTCTCTTATTTTTGTCCAGCCTCTGTTTTTAGGTAGCCACTTCAAGGCACCAACAGGAAGAGGAGTGGAGCAGACAAGGAAGTCAGGGTGGGTGTCCCAGGCAGAGGCTGGAGGAAGGAGTAGCAGATTGGCAGGAACTGATTAATGGGACTATCCAGATATTGTGGAGCAGACCTCCAGCCAGTGCAGCAAGAGCAGGTGGGAGATGGAGTTATGTGCTATTGACAAGGACGAGATGTGCCAAAGTTATGTGGTGGGTAAGAGGGAGTCAGTGGAGGGGATGCAAGAGAGACATGAAGTGTTCAAGAGTGAACAAATTCATTTGAAAAGCTGCATATTCAGTGGAGGAAAGGAAAGCAGTTGGAAGCAGAGAAGACGCTCTGGTATCTACAAAGTTTTAGACATCCCAGAGGATGGCTAAAAAAAGCCATGGCAAAATAGGAAACTGTTTTTTATAAGGAGGGGAAAGAATATAACTGTGAGGCTTGAACAGGGGGGAGAGAAGTTAGAAGTTGGCCCTAAAAATACAAAAATGAATAGTTAGGAAGCAGTTTGGCCCCCACAATAAATGCAAAACTGTGTGAAGGGAGCAGCATAGGAAAGAAGAAGGGAACCCTCCGAGTGGAGATACAGAAGGCTGAAGCGTAGGCTCAGACCTGGAGATGGAACAAGTTCATCTGTGATTCATGAACATAAAGACAGATACAGCTAGATTTTAAGATGTGGTAGAAGTGTGTTTATTTGGTTTTGAAGATGCCCTTTACTGATCAGCATACGTGGGACTCTGATGTACATTTAGCACAAAAACATCCAAAGAAGCAATGCAAAGGAGAAATTAGCTGCTCATGACCTTATTAGAAGCACTGCTAGCTCCAGAGGATCCCTGCCTTTCACGTGCCAGTGCTTCTGTCCAGCAGTGCCACAGTGCAGGTGGATCGAGTGGGTGCAAGCGACTCCTGTGAGTCAGAGAAAGCAAATAAAAGGAGCCGACCAAACCTCCCTGTGGAAAGGCCGTTTCCAGACAGACGTGTTGGAGGTGTGAAAGCAAAACTTTACAGGAAGTCAAGTTCAAAATTTGCTGTTTAATCTTCTTTTTGCTTTATAAATGCCGCGCTAAGGTCATAGAAAAAGTACCAAGCGACATTCCCTGCCTCTGTTCCAGCTGCTCTTTGTGTGGCCAAACCACCGTGTGGTTTGACTGAGACATTGCACAGCAGCATTTATCCCAGGCCATAGTGTCGCTCCAAGTAGGGGTGCACTCTGGGCACCCCAAAGCCACACACGGGGAAACCAGCAGAGCACCTTCATCATGATATGGAGATGTTACTGCTTGGACTCTCAGCCAACCAAGCAGAGGCACGATGATGGTCCTGAGGCAGTGTCACAGGAACAGTGACCCGGGCTGTCCCTCCCTGAGTCTATGGACACCTGAATTCAGGCTTAGAATATCATAATTTCAGATCAGCATTGGCAACAAGATCTGGTTTCAAATTCTTCCAGAAGCAAAACCCAAATGCATAATGCACTCATGTTCCTCCAGTGCCTGTTTTTAGATCCATTTCTTTTGCAACTCAATTAATCGAGATTTTGCTGCTCATTTTAAAATAAATGGCATTTCTCTTAGGAAGGTTTATAGCTTCAGTCTTAGAGGTTTAAATATAATCAGATGGATTCTGAGCTAATCCAGATTCATAAACCATTCTCATCTGTTAATATCAGAACACTTTGATCATCATATTCAAGAGATTTTTTTTCAACAGAGGGGTATTTTTCAGACAGATTGTCCCGCAGTACTCTTTATTTTGAGGTTGTGGCAGGTTACTGTGCTGCACTCTCATGCAAAGCACATAGGAGGAAGGGAGGGGGAGAAGAAGCTGCAGCAGAAATAAGCCACAGCTCTGAGTTTACCCATATTCCTTTTCCCCCTTATCCTGATGATGAAGAATCCTTATCTCTCCCCTTGTGCTTAGCCTATCCTACTCGCCTACTGTTTTATATTTGCCCTGTCATACTTAGGTGGGTTCTTTTAAAATTCTTCCCTTGAGAGTGACCCTGGGCATTTTTCCTTTTACTCTTCTAGCATGGCTGGCTCAGGAACAGGTTTCTTCTTGCCAGACCCCCACACCTTCTTCCAACCCTCCTATATTTATATTCTTCTACTGGAGAAGCAGCTGCATCCCCTGGGGAAGAGTGCAGCCTGTGGCAGATCCCCATCCCTACCAGAGCATCTCTGCTCTGACAAGCAGAATGAGAGAGTCCAGTCTTCATGGCTCTAATTCCACTTTGTTGAGGCTCTCAATTAGTAGAGGAAGCAATGATTGGATTTATTTTTTTCCCTTCATGCTGCCAACTGACCTAAGTCACAGTAAATGCTATTAGACAGCAGATGATCTTGGGAAGGACCGCAACTAATGGTGTAACATTTTGCATATCTCACAAGCATTTAATTTATCCCTCTACTCTTCCTGGAAGTTGCATATAGGATGTAATGGGGTCCTATTGGAGCATGCTGCCAATTTCATGAGCTCAGGTAAGGTAATTACCTTGTGATCCTCTTTCAACACTGCAGAGCAATGTGAAAGGCAAATCACAGCTCAGCTATCACTCATGCCAGTGCTCGGGGTAACACTGTGACAAGCCATGTGTGGGATGTACTGGTGGCCTTGGTCACCAGGTAGCACTGTGGCTTTCCAGCTTCTGAAGGCCATTAGCTACAGCAAGGCTCTTTTGAGCTTGGGGATAAACCTACCATAGCAGCCTCTACAACATCCCAGCCTCTGCCCAACACCTCCAGGAACCTATGGCTGGCACCCAACACCGTGGAACGAGAAGCTCCACAAGTAAGTCCCGGCACGGGAGACTGGGTAGCCTGACACTTAGGATGGGAAACATTCTGCTCTGGGTGTCCAGGACGTGCTGGGGAATGAATTCACTCATCTGGAAGACAGTGAGGTTGGATTGGGTTGTTTGTCTGCAGCACTAGGTAACCTACTTTTGTGAACACTGCCTTGGCAAATTAGTTAGATCAGGGTGATTCCCTGCCTTCATCTTCTCACAGACCTGCCAGTCCCTCTTGTTCTGAGCTCGTCTGTGTTTGGAAGGTAAACACGTGGTACACCCATGGTGACCTTTAGAACTGGGAGCTTTTACAGTTTGCATAACACTGCAGATACATATGCCATGATAATAAATAAGTTAGAGCAATTATGGAATAAATCCTTGCCCCAAAGAGATACCCAGATGCAAAGGGTGGAGCATGCTGCCAAACAAAGTATGGCTCAACCATAGAAGCCGTAGTTTATTTTTGGCTGCAAACACCCAGATTTTTCAAGAGGAGGGAAGAAAGCCTAGCCAACATGAGCAGGCTCCAAGAGCAAGCTGAAAAAAGTCAGAAAGCCAGATGGGATGAGAAAGCAAGCAAAGGAGATGTTTAACCACCGTGTGAGGGTGAGGGCCCAAAGACAGGAGTTGAAAGAGGTGATGAAAAATGCCATGCTGGCATAAAGGAAGTCATGGAAAAGGAAGAGAGGCTTTAAGTCTGATACCCACAATTCTGCCATTGTCCTGCTAGGCTACCTTTGGCAAATAACTTCACCTTCACCTAACTTCCCTCCTCCTCTTTGTACATCATGGCGCTCTGACTTGCAAATTCTTTGGAGTAAGACTATAATTTCTACAGGTACAGGAAGTGCCCAGTGCAAATAGGCTCTGAACTCAGACGGTACATCTCTGTGGTGAAGGACAGGAAAATCCAATAGAAGATGCAAAGCTGTTGCATGGGCTTGGACACAGGCACAGCTCAGCTGTAAACAGGGACCAACAGCCTGCACTGTGGGGATGAAGGGGAACGGGATACTGGAGCAGAGAGGGCAGCACCAACCACTGAGAGCACAGCTTGCTCATGGCAGTGGGATAAGTGAAAGAGCAATGATGAGAAAGAAATGTTAAAATCATGGTATGTGGGTGGAGGTGGGGAAGAGACAGGCATTGGTTGGGTAGAAAAGGCAGGTGCTATTTTAGTCAGACTGTGTTAATTTCAGCTCTGATGTAACTCCATTTACGTCAATTTTAGTCAGTTGAATTACACAAAAGATTAATTTAGGCCAATGAGTTGAGGTAAGAGTGATTCAGCCCAAAATAAGTTTTTGGGGTGCAAGGGAGAGATGTGAAACAAGGTGAAGAACTGGAGCCATCCTGAATTTGAAGAGATGTTGAAGTAGGGAGGGTGGGGATGAGAGAGGGTGAACCAGAGGGAGTAAAAGCAAACAGGTCACAGGACCCTGCAAGGATGTTTGCCAGTGATTTTCATTGCAACCCAGGACAATTTGCAAAGGAAGGCAGCCTGCTCCCTGAACTCTGTGTGTGTTGGTTATTTACACCTTACTCTTCTCATGGTCCACCTCCCCTTGCCACTGCTCTGGGCAGCCTGCACACCAACATACCATACTCAGAGTGTTCATAACAATTAGGCTTTTGTCTTATTATTTTGGTTTTATCACAAAACATTCCAGGCACACTTTGGGTCAGGGTTTCACAGGGCAACAGCTACATTTAGCAGTGAGAGTGGCTCTGATTCACTCGCAGTGCAGCTTCACTGGAGTCGATGGAAATGAACTTGTTCCATTAATTCTCCAGAGACAGCATAAAAGCCAAATGAAACCAGACAGGGCCATTCTCACGCTGACAAATGCATCCACACCTTAACTCTTAACAGCCTGCCCATGGAACACATGCAAAAAGCATCTGAAATACTTGGCACTGTCTTCTAGATTTGCAAAAAAGTGCCTCTCAACAACCCATAGGAAATAAAAGAATTATGCCATTACACTTAACAAAATGAAAACAAAAAATAATTAAGCACATCTCTTGCTTCTTTCCCATTTCAGTCAATTTTTTCCCTGCATATGCTTTTCATCTATTGTTTTTGATGCCTCTTTTAAATTGGTGTTTACTTTCTCATAATTCCATGTACTAAGAAAATGTAACACCCATGAATCTCTGAGGTTTCTTTCCTTTCCTCTGTCCTCATTTCCCCTAGCTTTTATTCTTCCATTCATTTTTTTTGCATTTTTATTCTTTGAAATCATGATCTTCAATTGCATTTCATTTTCATTCCCTTCCTCTCTAGCTTGCCCATATTTTCATTCCTCTGTTCTGTTGTCCCTTGTTCAGCATTAGATTTAGTTGAGAGAAGAAGAAAGTCAGTAGGCTCCCAGGTTAAAGAGGAACTTTAACCATTTCTTTGACACCTACCCCAAACTTGGCTCCACCAGTTTTCCACCTTTCACAAATACTCAGTACTGCACAAGAAATAAACACCCACAAAATGCTTTCAACTCATATTCAATCACCATAATAAATACAAACTCTCTTCTGTAACATTCAATCATTATATTTAGTCTTAATATCATGCTTTTCATCTGCAAACACCCACACAAGCATTGGTTAATTTGTCCTCACAGCAGCCCTGCCAGGTAGGTAATTACGTGTTATTATCTCCATTTTACACATAAGGAAACTCCGGGTGAAATGATGAAATTCCTAACAAGCTCATATACCCACAAATCTAAGCAGGCACTAACTGAGTCCTCTGTAGACACACACAGTAGTCCACAAACATTTTAGCGTACACTGAAAATTAGGGACCACAAGCTCAGGGGAGGACAGGAGAGAGATGCTCGCTCAGCATATTACACCCAAGAAGAGGAAATTCTCAGACCATGAGATCGCCCTGGACAGCAGAGGAGAGGTGCAGGAAGCAAACTGCCAGCTCTCCACAGCACACTGTATTTTCTGGGCAGAATTTCATGACCTCCCGTTCCTGCAGGTGAGCAAATGAGCAAAGTGAGCTCCTCCTTGCCCCGAAGCACCACCAAGGTTTGATTTCATGTTTGCAGTTTCACCACTGGTGACTGCCCTCCCGCTTATCAACATTTGTTTCTGACAAGAAGTTGGGAAAACACTGTCATGCAAAACCCCCAAGTGAGCTCCTGACCTATTTGAATGCTAATGACCTCTTAATGCTATATCCCACTCGTTCTACTGCCTATCAGGATGTCAGGAGGAGAAAATAATAGACCTTCTGGACCACAGGCAGCCGCACACACAGACCCATAGAAATATGGAAGAAAGATTAGTGGGAAAGTCAGAGAACGAAAATGAAGACCTGAGTAATTACCTTTGGTCCAGGATGTCAGCAGCCCACGCCAGAGTATCCTGTGTGCAGCAACTCCCCTCCACCACAGGGACAGGATGCTCTGTTCCCCTCCCACGTGGTGCTCTCCCCACAGCAGCCCTTGCACAGCAGAGGCTCCAGGGACACCGCAGGGTCTGGCAGAGCCCATTGCAGAGGGTCAGAGGCTCAGGTGCCATAAGACATTGAATTCCCACTTGTGCAAGGGAGTTCCACTGCAACTATTAAGCATGAGATGCCATTAATAGAAATAAATCTGATGTGAAAATAAAGACCTGTGTAAGGATTTGGGCCTTTGTGACTCCATTTCACTGCCCTCCATTCAGTGTGACACTGAGGGTCTCATGGACTTGAAATCATGGTTCAATGAAAAATATCCTCTTCCCCCTTTCTTGGTCTTCCTGTCTTTTCTGAACCTGTCATAGCCTCTCTCAGTATAGAGATACCAGGGAAATGATTTCCATATTGTCTTCCTTTCACCTATGGTATTTCAGGTGTGACCAGGGACAAAGCTATAGGATAGAGTTTGCAAAGATTAACATACATTGCTTATTCTACAAAAATGGACTCAAGGCCCCTCTGTCTTCCCTGTATCAATTAAAATGTTGTTAAGTCTGTGTCATTGCTAGAGTTATTCCTATTCCAAATTTTCTTAAAATCCTTTACTGTTTTTAGTTTTTCCAGTCAGCGTTGTCCTTGATAGATTTGGTTTTCTCTGTCAGTTTTCTGCATTTCCTAAATTCTGCTTTAGAACAATTAGGATTCCTTTTTTTTTTTCTCCCTGGTTGACATATTTTACTTTTTAATTTCAAATTGCTGCCTGAGCTCTGTGACTAAGCCAGCACAGGCCGCTGCTTCCTAAAACTTGGACAATGACGCCAAGGCTGAAACTTCACAAAGTTCTGCCAAAGCTGCTGACTCTGGATTCCTGCATCTCACGTGTTCTCTCTGCTTCATCCCTTATTAATTGGGATCAAGCATTCACACCACAGGAGTCTCCTGGACTTCCGGGCTAGTTTATGACCTGAGCATCTGTGCAGATGGTGAGGGGAGGCTAGCCCTGTATTGCAAACTACAAGCTGACAAGGTGAGACAAAATGATTGTTCTCGGTAAGAATTGTGGTCCTACAATTGTGCTATTCCTGTTGACTTGCCTGTACACCCCTTATCACCAGCTGGAAGCTGCAAGAGCTCTGGGGCACAGCTGTAGTGCCAGCACTACAGGGCCTTGGTCTTGGCCTGGATTTAGCACTCCCAACTGCTTATAGCAACCTGGAGACAGTAAGAATAAATGCTAAAATAATACTTGCAAAACTTAAAAAATAAAATAAAACCCACATACACACAAAGAGAGAGAACTCTCATGTCCATGATAGGTGTAAGGAAATGGAAAGCAAATCTACAAACCTACATACTCTTGAGAAAGGAAGCGATGGGGACGGTGAACCTCAGGAACACTGTAGAATGAATTAAAGAACCAGTGAAGGATTTAAGCTGTGGATGCAGGATGAAGATATTAGAAGCTACAATGATGAAGACAAGAGGTCCCAGCTGCTGCGGTGTGGGAGTGCGAAGAGAGACAGTGGCATGATGCAAACAGGAGGCTGAGGTGACTGCAGTGCTGAGCCAGTCTCGCCTTGTCCATACAAGGAGTAAACTTCCTAGGAGAAAGAGTTTTGCAGCCATGCTCAAAGTAACAGAGTGGTCAACATAGATGTGAAGTTCTCATATACAAAAGACAGCCACATTAAATGAAACGTAACAAAATTAAATTAAATGAAATCTCAAGATTTCATTTCCTTTCGTGAGATGAAAATTCATGACATGAAAAGTCAAGGATTGAAATGAAATGAAACTTAACCGAATGAACTGAAATGAAGTGCAATGAAACGAAAAGAAATGAAAATGAACACAACAAAATGAAATTAGATGAAATCTCAAGATTTCATTTCCTTTCATGAAATGAAAATTCAATGAAATGAAGTGAAAATGAAAAACAAAACTAAATGAAACATCAAAGATGAAATGAAATATCAAAAATAAAATTAAATGACAAGAAACTTCATGGAATAAAAGGAAATTTTCATGAAGGAATGAAGTGAACTGAACCTTTATGTAATAAAAGGAAAAGAAATGAAATGAAAAAAATGAAAGGAAATGTAACAAAATCAAATTAAATTTGTCATTTCATTTCCTTTTATGAAATCTCGAGATTTCATTTGATTTAATTTTGTTACATTTCCTTTAATATTTCATTTAATTTAATTCCAATTCATTCCGTTAAGTTTCATTTCATTTCAGTACTTGACTTTTCATTTCATTTCCTTTCATGAAATGAAATTTTGAGATTTCATTTACTTTCATTTTGTTACATTTCCTTTAATTTTTTTCTTTTTTTTTTTTTTTTGTATTTTAAAATTTCATTTAATTTTCTTTGATTAAGTGAAGTTTTATTTTATTTCATTTTATTCCTTGCTTTGTCATTTCACAAGAGGAAATGAAATCTCGAGATTTCATTTAATTTCATTTAATTTCATTTTATTATGTTTAATTCCATTTCACTTAATTTCGGTCCATGAAGTTTCAATTTATTTCACTTCATTCCCCGATTTCTCATTTCATTTTCTATTATGAAATGAAAAGAAATATTGAGGTTTCATTTAATTTAATTTCCTTATTTTAAAATTCCTTTAATTTGATTTAATTTCCTTCCCGTAAGTTTAATTTCATTTGGCTTAATTCTTTGACATCTTTTTTTATTCCTTGAATGAAAATTCATTACATGAAAGGAAATGTCCAGATTGTTACGTTTCAGTTCATTTCATTCCTTGAAGTTTTATTTCATTTCACTTGATTCCTTGATTTTTGATTTCATTTCCTTTCCAGAAATGAAATCCTGAGATTTCATTTAATTTCATTTCATTTCGTTTAATTTCATTCAGTGAAGTTTCATTTAATTTCATTTCACTTCCTTTCTTGGAGATGCAAACCACCCATTTGTGTGTCTTGGAGCCCTAAATTCAAGGTGTTTATGACTGGTGTTCCGGAGTGTTTGTGACATGCCTGTGCTCTACAAGCCATGCACATTTTAAATGAGAATATGCAGCTATTATTCTGGTCAGCTGATGCTGAAGATTTAAACTGGTGAGCCTTGGCGTGCTCTCCAACCTGATAAACGTGACTGATAGCTGCACCCCACCCAGAAAGAAGCATCAGCAACAAGTGGCACTAATAATTCAGCGATTTCACAGGGCAGCGAGGTGTCTCTCGCTTTTATTCTCTTACTCCTGAAAACTGTTGCGTATGATCCATTCTCCTCAGAGTTAATGTTGATTATAGCTTGAATGACTGAGAGTTTGACTATTGTCAAATTATTTTCCCTGCTTCAATTTACAGTTAAAAAAACCCACACTCAAACAAAACCAAAACCAACCCAAAATTCTTACAGCTGCTTAACTGGAGCTTCTATAATCTTCCATGGAGGAGAGGTAGTGTCTGCAGCAGATCCGAGTTATTTGCCCTTTTCCTGCCTGCACTCCGATCTCCCAAACGAGCTTTAAAGAAAGGATCGCCTACTCATGTAAAGGCTTCCTGGCAACCTCCCTGCCAGGTACGTTTTCATTTTGCTGAGTCCGCAGCCTAGGACGAGGTGATCTAAGAGCTCCTGCTGCCAGGACGGGGAGGTTCTGCCTTACCCTTTCCCCTCCTGGCTGTGCATTCCCACTGCTCGCCCTGCGCTGGCCCTGGGCCTCTTTGTGCAGCCATCGGTGAGCTGACTCAACTCATTATCCCGGCAAAAAACCAGCGGATGGCTTTGTGCAGGGCGGCAGCGAGCTGAAGGACTGACTCACCCGCTCTGATGAAATCACGGCCATTGTTATTAGCAGACCATCTCCGTCCGATAAAGCGCAAATAGCTGCCCTCACAATGGCAAGATCACATCCAGAGACACGCAGCTACAGAGAGCTGGTTCTCTGCTGCCGCACATCCCTCTTATTCACACCTCTGCCAGGTGAGTGTGGAGAGCTGCTAATGCAGAGCGAGCTACACGCCCACTCAGCTCTGATGAAAGTGACTCTCGAAGGGGCAGAGCAAAGGGCAGTTTCCCAGTCCCTTGGTGCTGGTAGTAAACTTGCAGTTGATTTTTTTTTCCCTCCATAAATTTTGACGAGACAAAATTAACATATTGGCGCAGTCTACTTCTAATTCAGTATTTTGCAACCAAACTTTTGGTGTGTTGCAAAAAACATCAACCCCCCCCCCCCCACCAAACCCAACAACATCTACAACAGCAACAACAAAAAACTCCTGGCAGAAAACATTCAGCCATAAGAAGGGGCACCAAACACTGATTCCTGCTGTTTGCTATTACCTGTTGGTACTGCAGTAGTACTCTTCTTGGAATTTGACCAGGGAGAGGGACTGGTTAGTAGCACAAGGAAGTTATGACACATTCAATACAGCACAGACATAAAAGATACATTGCAAATGACCTCTAGATCAGGAGAGAAGGTACCTCGTATTTTTAATGGGTTTTCCTTTTTCTTATGCTTTTCTGTGGCTTGATATAGAATCACAGAATTCATAGATGTGCATGAATCACAGACATCGCTGAAAGGTTTCCCAGAAGCACCACTTAAACAGAGACTCAAACTTCAGTCATGATATCAAGACACTGTCACCATTTTATAGCTTTAAGTGCACAGTAGTAGGCTCAAGTCCTAAACTGATTTTCCCCCCCGCCATTTTTGCTCTTTTTTTTTGTTTGTGACAAACAAACCCACCATGGCTCTTTCATAAATCCTGGTGGAAACGAGCCTGCTTGGACTAGCGGGGAAAGCCGCAGGATACTTAGAGATCTTTTAATTTTTTTGTTTCTTCTTCCTCCCTTTGTTGCCTGAGCTAATTTTATTTCTGCACGTCTACAAGGATTCCTGCACGCCTGCCATTTGTGAAATTTTGCATTTTCATGTCGGCAGGCTGGACATGGGCCAAGCACCTCTCACTTGCACGATGGTTGCAGACAATGTGCTTTGAATTTTCTCCGCACGCAAAGGTCAGTGACCTTTCTTCATTCACTTGCCTGTTTCCGTGCTACTCTGTAGCTCACAGATAAGTCATTGACTGTTTTCAGCTGGCAGTTCTGCTTATGTAAGAAACTTATTTTGCGTTTGATGTGAATTAAGGCTCATGAGTTGTGTCACATGAAAGTTGCCTCTAAAAAATTGGAGAAATTGGCAATGCTCTGCCCTCTTTTTCAGTGCTATTAAAGGCTTTATCGTGCACTTGGTTCATGGTTCCCCACTGAAATGGGAAGTTTTCAGCAGCAAGGACAGGCTGGGTGTCAGAAGCTCTTTAGTCCATGCCTGTGTTTTAACCAGTAAATGTAACTGCCTGGATCACCTAGGGAACACTAATGGTTTCAACTGACCTCTATGGAGTTTCATTTAAAAGCACCTGAGCCAATTGCTTTGAACAAATATTTGAAATGAGATGTCTGCAGAGCACTTTCTGTGCCTCAGCACAGAGGCACAAGCTGGGCCATGGGCCCAGGAAGGACATGTAGGGACAGCAAGGTGGTGGGCTGCAGCTGCAAAGTGTGTGAAGGCTTCTGGGGCTGCACTGGGCAGGGACAGGCAGCATTGCCAAATACTTCTCACACCTAGTGTGGTGTAACCCAGGCTCCTTGGCAAGAGCTGCAGAAGCAGAACAAGAGTCTGAGCACAGCCCTAGCCCAGATAGCCACAGTTCTGTCCCACCAGACATCCTTGTTGTCCCTATAATATGACATCGACATTACTAAAGACCTGCTGCTTCCCACTCGGGGTAGAGATCACCCTTCACCTCGCTGCTGGACGACACCTGCTGGGGCATTGCTCCTGCAGTGCAAAATGTCCCAGCTGATGCCACATTGCTGTTCAAGGCCGTTCAATCCATGTGGCCCTGGCTGCTGGATCTTTCACTTCTGACATCCTTGGTTGCTCTCCACAAGGGCTGAAGGCAAAAGGGCCTTTCAAGAGCCTGCAGCACTGGGATCCCATTGGGGAGGAAGGATGAGAGGTGCCACTAAATTGAAAAAATCATGAACAGGTGGCTGTTGTGAAAAGCTTCAATTTTCCTGCACAGCCCACTGAAACTGAGAACCACTTTGCATTTAAAAAACAACAACCACCACCCATGAACTTGTTTTCCTGGCACGGAGGCTGGCCTAGCAGCCTGAGCAGGTGCTGACTTTGTGGCAGCCCTGAGGATCATCTCTCCGGTGCTCTTACCTGTGAGCAGTCCAATGGGAACCACCCATGATCCCGTGGTTTCTGCAGCACGCTCCAGTGAGCACAGCTGTTATAGTAAACATGGACACCAATGCAGAGAGACCTCTCTTTTGTGACACAGAAAACTGCCTGCACATCTTTTACGTGAAAGGAAATTTCCATTTACTCCTTTTAGCTCAGCCTTATTAATCACAGAGACATTTCTAAGCAATAATATGGATTTGCAGCAGAACATAGGCATAAGTTTCTTTCAGACAGGAGAAAGCACAGCTCAGCTGTGCTCATCAAAATGATTTTTCCATGTGCAAGTCCAGCTTCCTCTGTTTCATTTGTTATAAAAATGCTTGCCTTCCCACATACTTTTTGTACTTTCATCTCTGTTTACAATTTCATTTCTCATGAACTGTCTTTCTTGCTTAAGAAAAATAACAAAAAAAATACTCTTCTGGTTTCCCTCTTTATTCCTTCCCATTTTGGTTTCACACTCTCTTGGGATATGTTCTAGAGGTTTTGGTTCTTTCCAAAACACTGACAAATGTCAGGTGAGCTCAGTGCACTATCACCTTAAGGCTCCAGTCCTAGGTGGTTAATATGTGCCTCTTGCATGGGCAGTAGACTCTGAGGTGTAAGTGAATCACCAGAATATTAACAAGGATTGTGCTACAATTAAAACCTGTTGGAAGAAGGAGCAGGAAGGCTGGCAATGTATATGGTTAGAGGAGAGGAGTGTCTCCTTTTTCCTTATTAAGTGGCCTGATCTATGAGAGAGAGAATTTCATGGGCAGAAAATGGCATGGGGCACAGAAAACGTCTCCATTCCACAGCCCCTTCTATCCCCCTAAAATCCCCACTTTGCCCGGGGGGATTTTTTTTGCCCATGCCTCCCCTTGTATCTGGAGTCTCCACTGACTTGAGAATAGCCATGATCCTTAGCACTGTTGTTTTTCTGGGAGAAAAACAGCTATTACCGTGGGAAGGTACAAAAATGCAGGCTGACACCTGTGCCTCCCAGCTACTGCCATGTGCAGTAAATGCAGGCAGCACTGCCTCTGCTGGGGGAGCAGGCAAGGCCAAAAGCAGAGGCAAGAGAGACTGGGCATGGCAGCCCTGAGCTCAGCCCCTGCACAGGGCAGCAGAGCAGGGCACTGGTGGAGTTATCACAGATGTCGTGAGGCCGTCGCCTCCTGCTAATTTTGCTGTCATTAGGTGCTGCTCATAATGAGAAATCATGATTTTACTGTGGTCCTGGTATGTTGTCCATAATTAGCGTGCAGTCCTTTAATACTAATTACCTTAAGTATTAATTCCTTAAACATCAATTAAAAAAATCACGTGAAAACTTACCTCTTCCTCAAATGAATCATGAGTTAACACGGGGGTACTTACAATGCACTACTTAGACTTGCTTAATTAGTTAATCTCTGTAAAGGGGTTTCAAATGCGTGAAGAGCTATCAAACTGCTAAGTGCATTATCTTCAATTAATTTTGTGCAACTACATCTTCACTACCAAGAGGGTCTTTAGAGTGCTGAGGAAAGGAAAAGGAGACATTGCTTCTAATTTTAAAAGTAACTAATACAGAAAAAAAGGAATTAATTGAAAGATGATTTGACATGATGGGAATAATTGTGAATACACCATTTCTTTTGTTTCAGCCAGAGCTGAATATGAAAGATTCATCATTTTTATTCCTCCTTTGCTTTGTTAGTCTCTAGTTTCTTTGCTTCCAACTCCTCCTGGCCTTAATCCTCTCTCTCTCTTTCACTGAATATTAACCCTCTGTCTCCCAAATTTGTAACTACCTTAGCAAAAAACCAACCAACACACAAAAAGGTTAAAAAAGGACAAATCACACCAAAACATTCTTCAAACTTGAGTCATTGAGGTTATACCCTTATACAAATGATAAGGTATCTTGTTCCAAGAGAAGCCTCATGGACTTCCCTTCAAAAGAAGACACTAAAGGCCCAGAAGAGAGCTCCTGCAAGAGAACAGGGCCAAGTCCAGCCCAGGCAGTTGTATTCCCTGGACCACCGTGGTAGCCAATAAGTTCTTAATGCGTCTTTCAAAGTTTTCTATTCTCTTTAGAGCTTATATGCCTTGTTAAATATTCTCATTTTACTTCACCCATTAATAATCTGCATTTGATGGAGTTCTCTCAGAATGAGTTCTTTGTGCTAATACTCTGTCTAGCTGGCAGCTTTATTCAGGCCAGCTACATTGAATTGGACTTCACCAAGAACCTGCTTCCTGGGTTCTTTCTCACCCACTGGGATTAACAAAAGATAACTTTTTTTTTTCCCCTGAGTTTGATTTGTTTTGAGAGGTTTTCACTTGCCTTTTCTTTCTTTTTCAATAATGATTAATCATCACTTCTTGCTGACTGCTGAGGTGCCACATGTTGCGAAAAATTCAGGCAGCTTGTTTAATATCAACGTGCCTGAGCACTGGTTATGTAGTAGAGTCCCCTTCACAGGGTTTGGATCGTTTTTAATGTGCATTTGCAATAAATTTCTATCACATCTGGGCATTCACTCAGCAATTATTTGAAAACCTATTCATTTACCTTATTTTATCCAAAAGAAACTGGAACAGAGAACAGACTATTTGATGGCTACAGCTTTATTCTCTGCATACTGTAAAGTAACAGCTTAACCTGTTAGATGAGACATTTCTCTATGTAAGCCAGAGTTGTGTACATGGTGATCCTCAATACAGCAAGTTCTCAGGGAAAGAACTTCTGCTACCAAACCAGAGAAACGTCCTCTCTCCAATCCCTCTCCAATTCAGTTCTACAAAAGGAACCAGTGAGGGATATTAATTGTAATCCAATCCAGTGGATACTAATTTAGCTGAAGGGCCTGATCTGCTCTAATCAGGCTATGTAGCTGAAGTGTAGGTACCTAAAAGAGCAGTTTGAAAATGGGGTAGAGATGTTATGGGGTGCAGAAAGAAGAGCAGGACTATCAGAAGAAGCAAAGAAAGTGGCTTCTTTCTCTCCCATACCTTCATCACTTGTATGTTTGTACAAAAGCTTACAGGATTCTTTCCCTTCATCTGGTATGTCCATACAGTCCATACACACAGTATGAGATGGGTAAGACAGAAACTATTAAGAAAAGTCTAGATTGCCTCAACCTAAAGCCCCTTCACTTTCCTTCCCTAACTGAAGGATTAATGCGGTTGCCAAGGACCATTTAATTCACATGGGTGTTCCTCCTGCCTCTGAAAGAAGGAGGAGCCTGAAGAAATTATGAGTGCTACCAGATCCAAAATGAAGGGATAGGGCTACCTGAATACTGAACCTGAAGTTAACCTGAAGCCTGACTTTTCTGAGGGGCATTTCTGCAGAACAAACCTAATTGCAGGAACTTATCAATAGTTAGCCAAAAGGTGACAGGGCAGGGAGGACCTAGCAAAGTCTCAATGAACAGTCCAAGATTTTGCTCCCTCCCCTTCATGAGTGTGAAAAATAGGGGGAAAAATAATTCTTCTTCAAAGGGTTCTCTTTCATACCAGCATTTCAAAAGATCAATTGCCAATAAATTAAGACAAAACAAAAAACACTATATGTCCTGGTGGCAAGGGAAGACACACTCCTTTGTCCCTGTCATGGCAGAAGAGCAGCTCCAGCACAGCCCTCCGGGCCATACTGTGCCCTCACAGCAGAACTGGTGTGACGTAGTTGGCAGGGAAGAGACCCAGCTCCCCACGCAGACGTCCTTTCCACCAGGATGGGTTGGAGCTGTCCAGGACCTCTAAGATGTCTCCGCTGCGGAAGCCCAGCTCATCGTGCTCCATAGCATCAAAGTCGTACAAGGCACGGACCCACAGCGTTCGCTGGAAAGAAGAGACAGGCAGGGAACAAGGAGCCAGAGTCTTAAAGATCATCTTCCTGTCACCCCTCTTAAGCCCCAGTAAGTATGTTCACTAAGCAAGGACAAGCAGTGCTGAAATTTAGATCAAGTTGCAATTAAACCAGGAAGTGGCCAAGATGCCAGGAAGGAGGGACCAATTTACTGGGACACCCAAGGGACAGTGTTTGGTTTCTCAGCAGCCTCAGTGTATTTGTGGGTATTTGCACCATAAGGTGAAAAGTCAGACTGAGAGCAGGTCCTTAGGAAATTGTGTCCTCATGGCTCTGCTGCCTGTGCCATGTAAGGGCAGCCAGGACAGCCATGTCTGAAGCCCGTTATGGGAGCACAGAAGGGCTCCCGCCCGAGTCCTGCCAGGCTGTAACTATAAGGGAATGGCTCTAGGGAGCTGGCCTGGTGCTGGTATGGATATCAAAATGTGTCCTTGGCCAGCAGAGGACTGAGAGAGCCAGCACACAGGCAAGAGTAGAGAACATTGTAAAGAAGGATAAAGAAGGATACTTGCTCTTTCAGGCACTTTTGCGGCATAGGGGAGGGTCTTAAGCCTTCAGACTCTACCCAAGGTCAGGCTCCTGAGATCAAAAGGATTTAGGATCTGTTTGGGTATATCAGTTTATTTTGGGTGTGCACTGTAATGTGCACTATGGTTAGATTTTTTCCTTATGAGAACTTAATCATAAGAGACTTTGCAGTCAATCTCCCATTTTGGCCAGAAATCATATTTTAAAGGACAGAGCTTGAGCTTCTTTCTGGGAAATTGTTGGCATCCAAACCACAGGGCATGGATAATTTAGGAGGTATATCTGGCAGGGACAGATGAAATTATCTGTTTGAAGACAGACTAACTTTTGTTAAATCTTCCATTCAGGGCCCTGCTTAGACCTGGCTCCTAGTTATTTGGTCAGACATACAGATCTTCCTATAACTGGATTTGTGGCTTCTAGATCACTGATGGTATGTGGCAGGCAAGAGCATGTTGTTATTCATTGCCACAGCCTCTCAGAGATAAAAACCATTGTATTTTGAGCTGGATTACAATAAAGATCTGGGGCTTTTGCCAAAAACAGGGGTATGCCCCTATTTTTTAACATGTTCCAAATCTCCTAAACCACACACACTTGAGAAAGGTCTGCTGTCCTTCCCTTCTCTCCTTGGATCTAGGTTCTCTGGTTGTGGGCTAAGGTGTACATTTCCTCAAGGAAGAGCATGCCTTAGGTCACACTGAGCTGACGGGAAATACTTTGGAGCTGGCAGTGGAATCACAGACTGAGGCAGAGAAAGACACCATGTTCTATGTGGGCATTCACATAGTGGGAATTTGCAGAGTAGGTAGTTACTGAAGGTCAAGTGCCAGCTATGGATCCAGGTAGGGGAGTGGTCTGAGGTGTCTGCAGAGACACATCTGGATCATGCCCACATCCACCGTGCTAAGAGGCTCTGACAGCCAAGGGTGTCAGGTAGGTGAGTCCTGCTTTGATGGCAAAGTAGGTCTGAGAAGATGTGCCAGGCACAGACAAGTAGAGCTGGGTGATCTCAGGCCTTTTCAGGACTGCAGCAAAAATCAGTGGAAGAGACAGTGTGACTGCAAATGCGTTGCAAGACAGAAGGAGCACTGTAGCATGAGACAGCTCTCCATAGAACTTAAAAAATGTATTGCACATTTAGCTACTGACATCAGTCACTGCCTGGCTGTGGTGGCAAAGGTAATTCAAAGTCCTTTGCATTAATGGACATGAAGTTCTCCTAGAAGAGGTCATTAGGCTTTCAGAAATGTCTTCTTGCTGGACTGGACTCATGCTTGATCGAAATCCATGGGTGAGCTTGTGCTCATTCCAATGTCCCAGATACCTATTTTGCTGAGCTCATCCTAAGTTCCCTCTTCCACTGAGGCTGCATAAGACTGACCTTGAGAGCAGTTACCAGAACTATGCTTATATTACACTGTAGTCCTACCCTCAGAGTGCCCCAGAAGCAGATTCAAGTGGCTGGGATAGAGTCTTGAGACTCAGAAATGGACATGTCCTGGCAGGCGTTAATACACTGCTCCTCATGCAACTTCCATGTAGGTGACATTGTCCCGACTGTTTGGCCATTGCTAAAGGACCCACTGACTTGGGCAGATGAGGCCTTCCAGGTGCATCACCTACCGGTGTCTGCTGGTGCGGTGGGTCTGTGTGTCTCCGTTGCATAGCTCCTGCACTTCCTTGGCCATGATCCCTTAGTCCATGCAGCATGTCTTTCCTGTCCAGACTCCCACCATATCTTTCCTAGAAAGAAAACAGCAAGAGAAAAGCCATGTTGTTATGGTTTTGGCTGGAATAGAATTCATTTTCTTTGTAGTAGCTGGTATAGTGCTGTGTTTTGGATTGAGTATGTGAATACTGCTGATAACACACTGATGCTTCACTTGTTGTTAAGTAGTGGCTCACTCTAAATCAAGGACTTTCCAGTGTCTGGTCAAAGGGATATTCCATACTCTAGAATATCATACCCAGGATATAAACTGGGGGGAGTTGGCCAGAAGAGGTCAATAACTGGTCAGGGACTGGCATCAGTCAGTGGGTAACGAGCAATTGTATTGTGCATCACTTCTTTTTCTTGAGTTTTATTCCTCTCTCTCTTTTTGTTATCTCCTTTTAAAAAAATAGAAAATAATAATAGCGACTATTATTATTATATACTCTATTTCAATTATTAATCTGTTCTTATCTCAACCCATGAGTTTTACCTTTTCCCTGATTCTCTCTGTACTCCCACCAGCAGGAGGAGGAGAGATTGAGTGGCTGCATGGTACTTAGTTGCTAGCTGAGATTAAACCATGACACATGTGTATTCTGAGATGTATAAATGAGGGGATTTAAGAGTCATTAGTGGGCAAGGAGTCAGGGGCAAGCCCCCAAATAAATAATTTTAGATGTCTGCTTCCAATACAGTCCCTGTGCTCCAGTTCTGCAAGCAATGACCCTCATGGAAAAGGTTAATGTAGACTGTTCTATTTTGGATTTTACTTCTTAGGAGTTGAAAGTTGACTGTCCTCAGCTGTCTTTCACAGCTGCTGGGAAAAACAGTCAGAGAGGGGCTTTTTTGGTCTCTGAGACTTTTGGAGAAAAACTAAGGTTGTTCTAACTCACAGATGAAAAGCCATGTTTGCCAAGGGGACTTTAGCCAATCTGGAGTTATTACGACCCAGTCCTGCCCACTCTTTGCTCTTCCTCTGTCCCATATGCTGGTGGGATGTTAGTGGTGCTGATGCAGCTGACTGTATCTGAGGACTTGCTACCTTACCTTTTCTTGGGCTGCTCCATAGTGTAAAGCACAGCAAGCAAGCCTATAAATCTAGTAGCCAAATTAGCCAAAGAAAAATGAGACAAAATCAAGTTCAAAGAAAAGTAGCCATGTGACCACACATCTGAAGTCATATCAACACAAATTGGCCCAGGCAGACGGAGAGAAGAAGCAGGAAACATCTAGGAAGCAAGTTCTCTTTTGTGTGCGCAGCTGAGATGCAGATTTTTGACGAAGTGACTGTTCACTTGCTACCAAGCAAAAAAATGTTTCATGTGCCTGGGCTTGATGTCCCAGCCCCTTGTTCCTGATAGTACCTGTTGCTGCTGCAGTATGGGAATAGGATGCTCTACATATCTCCTGGATATAGAAGAATGATCTTCTCCAGCTGCTCCTCCCAGGTGGAATCCTTCCCGACCTATCCGTTCTAGGCTCCCACCACGCCTCTCCTGATGGAAGAAAGATCACAAAAGTGAGGTCAGGTTTTGCTTCCTACCACATCCTTGACTAAGCTCTGCAATCATTGCACACTGATCACTACCACTACCCTCTGTTCTGGAGGCTCTTTCAAATAAAAGATCCTGCCTCCCTGAACAGAAGGACAAATCAGGAATCCTGTATTTTAGATCTTTGTCATAGCCACTCTCCATCTGAAGTCAGGGTAGTACTGGGAGATGCTGGGCTGCAATATGGCCACTGATGTGAGGATCATCACAGAAGCCAAGCTCTTTCTTGAAATACTGCCCTTAGACTTCATTTGTCTCTGCACTGAGATCTATATATTATGATCATTTTATCATACGGCTGTAGCATGTAGAAATTTGAATTGTGAACAGAAACCCCACTGTGATGAGTACTAAACATACCCTGCTGTGCCCATCACCATAACAAATGTACAGAGTTTGCCAAAGCAAACTTGAGTTCTGTTCTTTCATTTGCCTGTCTGCATCTTGGAGCAAATACATCTCTTTCCCTTCTTGCTCACAGTCAGCCCAAACAGGTTGGTTTTACTGATATACATGCATACAGTCTTTCTTTCCTTCTCCAGACTATTCATCACTCTGATCTCTCTCTTACAGGTCCCAGAGTCTCTATTTTAATACCTTACTAGTGCATTTTTAAAGCTCTGTGTAAGTGGTCTAGAAAGAAACAACCCAAGCCCCTTCTGCAGACTGAAAAATGTATCATCTCTCATTTTGAGCCAGCAAGAATGACCCACATGCAGCCTATAAAACTTTACTGCTGCAGTCAGCAGGTCACGTACTTTCTGCCTTGCCTCTGCCTGCACATCCTGGTAATTTAATACCAGAATCCGTTTCCCAGTAAAGCAGGACTTTGGTTACTGCAGTGATCAGGCATGTTCACTCCCAGCTCAGGGAGTGCAATGGGTAGCAGGCTCTGCTATGTCATTTGCTTGTTCGCCTGGCACAAAACTAGGCATTCATTGGACTGGGATTTCTCTGCCTTCTCAAACATCAACCATACCTTCCCTGAAGGCACATCTTGTTCCCATATGTGCTATGTTCTTCTCAGTAGGACTTTCCAGTTCCTAACAACCAGGTTAACTGCTTCAGGTTCTGCCCTCTCTTCCTCCACATTCCTTTTACTGTGTTTGCTCGGTAGCAGAAGATGGACAATTCTTCTGAGCAGACAAACTTGCAGTTGTAGTTGCACTCTGGGTGTGTGCAAGGACACTAAGGAACCACACTCAAATTCTTCTCAGTCACAACCCACCAGTCAGTGCTGTACCTGCCCTTAGGAAATCCAGGCATTTCAATACGGTAAGTCCTGCTTTCCTTGGCATCTTAGAATTTCAGCTCTGAGGTCCTAACACAGCTTTAGCAAAGCACCTCTATTCAGGTTTGAAGAATCAAAAAATTCTGCTCAATTATATAACTCTACATACAACTGAATCCACTAAAAATCTGTGTCTCAGGCCCCACCAGTGTAGTGATGTGGCTGGGTTTCCAGGGACAGACTCTCCTCCTCCCCATCCCGAGACATTCTCATGGGATGAACTCCTTCTACAGAAAGGTTTCTGGCTGAGAAACTTCTAAGGACAGTTTGTGTTTACCTTCTCTTCTTGGCTGGTGTCCCTTAGGAAGATCTGCTTCTGCCTGGAGATGGAAGTTGTCTTGTAGTAGTCCACCAGCTTGTTTAGTGAGTGGAATTTCTCTGTCCACAAGTAATAGCTACCCTTTGAATCCCTCATCACTTTGAAGTGTTGCACATCATCTTCATGCCTGGATCCCAATGGAAAAGTAAGAGATCATCAAACAGATTGCACTTCTACTTTTTTGTAAAAGTCTTTTCCAGAAGGGTACAAAAACTTCTTCCTTGGCCAAATCTAGACTTCTGGAAAGTCATGCAATGGCAGTTCTTGTGCGTACGGGGCCCAGATGTGGCTCTATTTCAAAAGACTCATCAATTTGCAAACACAGAGTGCCCCAGGGCTGCCCAGTCACAAAGCACTATCAGAACAAAGCATAGGGTTTTAAAGTCTCTCTTTTGAAATAAAGGCCACAGGAGCTTCCAGGGTGAAAAAGTGCAGTTGTAGTCTACCCAAAGCCTCTGCAGGTCCTGTTAACATCCAGTCTGCATTGACTATAAGACCTGTAGTACACTTTTACACACCATGGGGTGTGTAATGTGCAGCCACACACTAAGCTTTAAAATTGTATAAAATCTAGTGTAGTGTAACATCATTACTACAGGTCATTCTCCATATCCAAAAGAAAAAAAAAGAAAGAGAAAAAAAAAAAAAAGAAAAATAAAGGAATTTTCCAGTGCTGTTACAAGCCAAATTAACAATCTCAACCTTCTGCCCCTTATTCCCCCTGCACCTCCCCTCCTCACCTCTTGTCTGATGTGTACAATTCCTCTTTGCACCAGATGTGATCTGGTTTTGGCACCCACCTCTTTGCTCTGCGCAACTCCAGGAACCCAAAACACTTTTCTCAGAGGCTACAATCTGCACAAATAGACTAAATGGGGACAGGCAGGTACTGAATGCTATCCTTGACTGCTACAGTCCCAAGCTGTTAAAGTGTTAGCATGGTTGTGGTTTAAACAGAAAAGCTCTCCCTTAGACAGTGCTGGGCCATGGTCAGGAAGACAGAACAGGCCAGAAACTGTTCAAGGGGAGCTCTTCTGTTTGCTGGGGTGAAGAGAGTGTAGCCATACAGATGTGACCTCTGCCACACTGCTTGACTTCAAGGCCAGAGAAAGAGCCTGATTGTACTTAATTTGTTGGTGTTCATTGGTGCAAAGGTAACCAGAATGTTCAAAGGTAACCAGAATGTTTCCCGCATTCATCCTGGATACTTTTTGAGCTGCCCGAATCAGCAAGTACACATCACTTGGAAAAGACATTGTTAATCATGACTATAATTTAAAACTGGTTATCAACTGTTTGACTGAAAATTGGGAAACCAATCATCATTTAAGAGCTCTACTTAGAAGCAAATGCTCTGAGAAGCATGGGGCTACAGCAAGTTGCTGAAATGCAGCTGGGCTGCAAGCAATGAAAAACCATTCCTTGTCCAATGGCTGTTTAGTGACCTGTGGGAAATAAGTTAACAATGTAATAATAATCTCTTAATAGGTAGTAGTTGAATTCTTGGATTCGGTAACCAGAGCTGTCAGGGAATTAAAACAAATGGAAGACACATGCTAAGCACTGTGGGAGACTTTCCCTGTACCACTCTGCTTTGCTGTAGCTCCTTCAGAGAAGGAGGTCACCAGGGGATGCAGCTTTGGAATGGGGCATTCACTGTGTCACTTGAAAAGAGGCAGAAACATTTGGGAATCAGATGCCTAATTTGTTCTCTTTCACAACACAGAACTACCAGTGACTGGCAGCACGCAAACTTCTCAAGAGGCCACATCACATTAGGAATCCTGTCGAGAGGAGGCTAGGGACACCATTAAACAGGAAAAGAAGCAGGAATATGCTGTGAGAAGCAGATACCTGACAGAGATGGAAAAGTCACCATGAGAGTTCTGACTGGCTCGGACAATGAAGCAGCCAACTCCTTTGCTCATGAGAAGGTTTTCTGCTTCGTGGCGGGATATCTTCTCATCAAACCAGCTGTCAAGTGGGAAAAATAATGGAGATGTGAATAACGATGTGAATTAAGGTGAGGAATAAAAAAGTTGAGGGTAGGGAGAATGTGAATAAGCAGGGTGGAGAAAACAAAAGGATCAGAGGAGCCCACATGGCTACTCCCAGTGGCCATGGATATACTAAGGTACAGGGGTTTGATGGATGCAGACCATTTTCTTTGAGCAGTAAAAGCATGTACATGCAAAGAGAACAATGTAAGCTTTGGCCTGCTAAGAAGCAACACTCAGCTGAAGCTGTAATTACAGGCACAGTACAATAAGGTGTTAATCAAAGAAATTTTAAATTACAAATGTGTATGTATACATATATACACACATAATTCTCAGACACATACATCAAACTGCTTTTTGGCAAACTGATTGAAAATTACTGGGCTGTGATGGATATATTGCATGGAAGACACATAAATTTTTAGCAGAAGCAAGCCATGAAAGTTTTAGTACTAATAAATTGGTTCCTGCAAGAGTTACAATACCACAAAATCTCAGAAGCACAGAATACATAAGCACACTTATGCAAATTTAGCCAGCCATAATAAACAATAGCATAAGGCACTGGACTAATAATGAGAAAGTCACCATAAATAGTAAAAGAATACAATGTCAGTAGAAATTTTTCAGTAGAGAAACGAAAAATCACATACATTTGCATATGTCCATTCCATAGCTAATAAGATCTACAATCTGCAGTCTTTGATTTTATGTAATTCTTAATTGCCTGTATTGCATTAAAATGAAGGACTGTTAATTTCCTAAGGTCTGTAATTTCTACTTTGGAGTTTCTTATTATCATCACAGTTTACCTATGTATCATTAGCAAAGGGAAATCAGACTTCAATGAGCCTTGATAACCAATCTCAATGATTACTTGACGAGAAAAAGATGGGCAAAAACAATCCATCAAAAATAGGAAGCAGCATTCTTCCCTATGTCTAGTTCTGTCATCTGGCCTGAACTGCTTCAAAGTGCAGATCTGGCGCTTAGAAAAGTGTCAAAGTGGAAATATTTCTTCGCAGCTCTTGCACATAGAAAGCAACACGAGAAAAATGTGTGTGAAAAAAGAAGCTGCCAGTGTTCCTGAGTGATGCCGCAGCCCTGTGAAAGAGTGAACAAGAACAACTGACTGGAAGATCTCATCCCCCTGAGGCCCAAAAGTACAAGCCCATATTTGCACAGCAAACTAATAATGTCCTTCAGCTCAGCCAAGCAGCCTGGCTTATGTCCAAAAAGGCCAGTAAGTGCCACCTCCAAAGGGGACAGAGGCACTTATTTGTAACCTCAAAATCCCTGTGTGCTCCCAGTATGACTGCTCAGGGCACCAGCGCATTACAGCCACAAGTACCAGGCTTGGTGTGTGCCCTGCTTGTTCACCCCTGAAAAGCTGCAGCACTTTTGAAAAAAGAGGACAATGAGAGGTGCTTCTGGGAGCATTTCTGCTAACTGAAAGGTTGTAAAAATCCCATGCGCTGTCATATTTATGGCATGGGCCTGGAGAGCACATTTAACATGCATTCCAACACTCATCAGTTCTTTCTGAAAGTGCAGTGCTATCTCCTCAGCGGGAAGAGAGAAATGCAGGTACGCCTGTCCTCTGACAGATCTGTTTGCGTGTGTGTGTGTGTGAGAGAGAGAGAGAGAGCAGGGCGGCAAGTCTGGTCTATCAACTCTGCCGATCCAGGAGTAACACCAGCTGTCACAGTCGCGTAGCATTGCACTGACCTCTAGCGCACCGAGAGAAACTCACAAGCACTTGGAGGGGGGAGGGAATGCGGCGGCAGGGTGGGAAAACGGAGCCAGTGTCGTTAAAAAGTCGAAGGGGGAGGGGAATTTCTTTTTTATAATTAGTTTTCAGAAAGATCTCTTGCTCTTCCTTTTGTGCTTAGCCTCTGTCTCTGTTGCCAAGACTTCACATCATGACTATTCTCCTTCTCTCTGAGGACATCTAAATGCAATTCCTGCCACATCCCAGCATCCCTCTGAGCAGCAGTAACAAAAGAGTCACTTGGGAGTGACAGCGATCATCGAGATCCATTTATCTCTGGAAGAACAGAGGATGCTTTGGGGTAGAAATACGCTGTGCTGGCAGAAGTGTGTGTAGCATTATGACAATCCTTGCCAGCCCCGAAGTGTAGGATGTTATACCCAGCACTTCCTCTCTCCTGTCCTCTTCATGCACACGCACATGTGCTCCTGACAGCACTCGGTGGGAATATCCCGCGGTGGTGACACCATTCCTGTCACACTTACGGGGGAACATGGAAATCAATGAAGTTCTTAGGAACGTAGCCCTCGTGACTTCTGAGCTCAGCCTTGTACCACTCTTCCTGGGAGCTCAAAATCTGCAATGGAGAAATGGATGGAATAAATGTGTCTCCCGAGAAAGGCAAAAGTAACCAAGATTCTGGCAGAAAGCTGTAATGCCTTGTAAGAATAAAATAAAATGGTACACGTTCTCTACTTCCCACCCACAGTGCAACAAGGTTAGTGGCTGATGACCACTCCAGAGCAAGCAAGCAATAAAAAAGCCCAAGTAGAATTAGACAGGTTGCTTGTTAACTTTACCCCTTTGTCTGACTGCCTGTCCGTATGTCCCTGATGCCTGTGAAATGGAGAAATTCAGCTTTGAAATACTTAATAGGGGTTTAAGTTATTCTCTGTGCTGCCTTTTATAGTTGGTACTGGAGCATCTCAGATTCACAAGGGAAGAAGAAGCTATCTGTGAAAACTCCTCTGACATATGGGTATGGAGGGATATGCAGCTGTATCTGTGTGCGTTATGACTGCACAGATGTTACCATGTGCTCTCACATGTCATTTCACAAGAGATTCTGTAGGGGGTTAAGTCTTCAGCTGCACCAAACTTTGCCAAGGTAGATAAAAGAAGGAGGCAAAACTTGTAATGCATTTGAAACCTGATAGTGTGCCCCAGCCAAACCATCTTTAGTTATTCTTATTAGAGCCCTCAGTGTTGTACTATATTTGCTGGATTGTGGGGATACAGGAATGGGTTGCAGCCTCGAGTTTGATAAGTTACAGCTGTATCCCTGGGAAGAAAGAAAAACAACTTGGAATGCAGGTGTGTTGATTTCTGCAACAAGAAGCATGGGAGTGCTATAAGAGAAAGATATAAAAGGTTGTGTTGGAGGGTAATAAGGTGGCTTCTGCGAAATCATATTGATTTGTTGTTCAGAAGTCCTCAGCTCCTGCAGGCAAAAAGTATTTTCAAGACACTATTATACTTAAGAGATTGTAGGATAGCTGGAAGTGAGTCCACATCACACGCTGGAGCAGCTTCAAGTGTCCTTACATTAATGTTAACTGTAATGGTCCTTAGAAACTTCACTGCTGACCAGGGAGGGCCCAGATTCATGACACCCTGGCTGATGGCCCAAGATACAGCCCTAAGATAGAGGAGAGAGGACAGGAATACAACCACACTGGGATTTTACTGCAAATGTTGTAGTCTTTGGTGTTTTGTTTGATATTCCAACTCCTGGGACAGGATTCTGCTGTATGAAACAGACCATATTTCTGCTCTTTCTGGTTTTGGAGACAAGCCTAAAAGCATGAGCCACGACAGTTTTAAAAGGAAAAACCAAGTGGAAAAGACTTAATTTAAAATCTATTGTTAACAGTAACAATACTTAGTTTGTGAGCCAGTCTCACGGTTTTGGGAGCCTAAGGCACATTCTAACTGCTTCATATTGGCAACAGGATGTTACTGTCTCTGGAGCCAATTCTTCATTGCCTTCTGTGCCACGTAGGCCTTTTAAAAACATTTGGATTCAGAAAAGTTAAGGAATAGAAAGCTGTGGAATTCCCTATTTGTATAGTCACCGCTGTTCTCATGCCTGGGTGCTGGGTTAAGGATCTTTCTTCCCTGCTGTGGCCAAACACAGGGGATGATAGCTACTTCCTGCTCATGCTCAGGCCCTGCTCTGTTGGAAGTGAGGTTTCCAGGAAGACCCACCTGCTGTTTGCCACTGCAGGGCTGGCAGGTTTCTCTCAGTGTGTCATCCTCTCAGAGAAGGATGTGTGGGGGGGTAGGAGGGTGGATTTCCTCCTGTCGTTGCTGGTTGAGGGCCTCATGTTTCCTGTTTTGTAATCTCTACATCAATACTTCATCTTATCTCCTTTATAAATCAGCAGGTTGTTGCAGGCAGCACGAGGGGGCTCATGATGGGGTATGAATGTATGTGTGCCGATGCCAGAACAGAGCTGTTACTCAGGCTGATTTACTGCTACTATGGCTCAGGTGGCTAAGGTATTATTTTGTTTACCTCAAAGACATTAAAGCAAGAGGCAGTTTGATTTTTCTGGTAGTGAATTCTCTATGGCAACTAATAATAATAAAAGTGGTGTGTAGCATTGACACTTTTTATCAGTAGCTGCCAGTATGCTTTGAAAGGAAGCTCTAGCTTATAACGATTTCACAGGAAGGGAAAATGAGGAACAGAAAGGAAAGTGATCTGGCCAACACCATCACCCCAGCCAGGGACTTGATGGAAGTCTCCTGAGAAAAAAGGTATCAGTAGAGGTCATGTGATAGTAGGGACTGACTGGTGAAGAATTAGGAATATGAGTGTTTATCTGTGCTGAAGAGAGGCAGTGATTTCTCCAGAACCTTCTCACAGCTTTGGAAAAATTTGGTATTAAGGAGTTCTGGATGCTATCAACTTTGTCTAAGTGCCAAGAATTAAAAGGCCAATAAAATAAAAAATGGTAGTGATGGAAAAGGCAAGGTTGATACCCAATATCTGATTATTAACTGGAATATCTGTGACTGAACAGAGAGGTAGCAAAGGCTCCCTGGCCAAACAAGGGTTTAGATCCTATTGTTGTACATCATCCCTTTGGACACTGGAGGAGTTAAGGCCTTAGAGAGGAGTAATACTCAGGCATTTGCAACTGAAACAGAACATCTGGGGCTGAGAAGTGGATAAGTAATTAGGGTGAAACTTCAAGTGACTTCATCTGTGGGACTTTGGTAGTGTTAACAAGAACTGTTCTATCATAACACATACAAATCAACTTTAAAGAGACTTCCAGATGCTCTGTATTGTATATGATCAACTCTACTTCTGCCATTGCCCCATTGCTAAATTCCTGCAAGGGTGTATATAGGATTATTAGACCAGGACCTCTTGAACTATTCCATTATGTGAGTAACAGACTGTCTCGTGGACTTTTCCTCTTCTATTTGTAATTGCCCAAAGTCCCTACAGCATCTAACAATAATTACTAACAGTGAAAAGTTAGATACAAGTTCTGTAATGGATAATGGTTATCTTTTAAACAGTTTAAGAACTGGAAATAAGGAAGACAGCAATCCCTCTGGACAGAACTCATCCTGCCTGCATTTAGACATAGTCATCGTAATGTAGTCTCTGTGGACAATTTACCTGGTCAATGAAAACAGACAGGACCCTCAAAATCTGTCTACCGAAGATCTTGATCTCTGCCCCAGCAAAGGTACTTACCCTTCCCTGCTGACTAACAGAGGACTGCAGGGCAACTAAATCCACAGTTTACGGACATAAAATCAAGAAAAGCGGACACAGACTCGGGTAACCTGGAAATTGTTGTCCTATTGCAAACCCTATGGGAGATGAGTATCCTGCATTTGTATCCTAGTTTATAGGTGTGTCTTCATCTGTTTTGTCAAGGCAAATGGAAGCACAAGAAGATCTGGAGGCAGTCTCAGAAATGCTGTTTAGTCAAGCCTGGGACTGTACTTACCTTCAACATATCCCCAGCCTGGAAGCTCAACTCGTCTTCTCCAGAAGCAGTGAAATCAAACTTGGCGATGGCTTCCATACTGAGACTTGGGGGCAGCGCAAAGCTGGAAGAAGTATACACTTGTCAACATCTATGAGCTACTGGAGTCCAGCCTCTGGAAAGCTGATAGGCAGTGCTGTGATTTGTCTGTGGAGAAGCACGCACCAACTATGGGCAGCCATTAGTTACTAGACATGGGAAGACATTAGCAGCTAGAAGAGAGGGCATGGCTGAGGCTATAATTAGTTGAAGTCAACCTATACTGTATGCTTATTCCAACAGATCTCTTTCTCTAGAGCAATCTCATGGGAAAAACCTGTATAGACCGACCATTTCGCTGTCACAGTTCCCAATAAAGCAAGTGACTCTGTCCTGCAACAGAAAAATACATTTGCCCCCTGTAGGTACTTATTCTTTACCTCAAGAGTGAATCAAATTGCGGACAAAACAAACAGGGCTGCAATAAAAATTTTTTTTTTCTTGGACAAGGGCCACAATACCGAAGGTTGAAAGAGTCTTTTCTTTGTGTTGGCTTAGTATGGGTGACCACAACTTTCAGGTAGGAAAAAACTGTTTGAAAAAAGGCTGTATCTCTTCTTTTGAAGCAGGCAGAGAGTTAGCCTACCTCAGTGTTGGCAACCAAGAGTCTGAAATGTATCAGACAGCCTGCAAACCAAAGCCTGCTTTTCAGCACTAGAGCAATGTGGCAGGGGAAGTGGCAAGATGAGCTTTGCTCCTGCACCACTTCCTGCTCACGTAACTCGGATTTACCCCAGCAGGACCATTTTTATAATCAAGAGTTACCAATTTCCCATGGCTGGGTCATGTACCCCACAGCCCAGGGGTGAGGCTGCCAGTGACAAGCCAAGAAATAGCCAGGCAGTGCCACATTAAGCAAGTGCACTGCTGGCAGATGCTCTTGCAGCACAGCTTCTGATGACCACCAGACAACTCCAATATAGAAGCAATTTTTACGATTTCTACGGTAGGTTCATCTGGGAACAAAGATCCTGAAGCCACAGGTTCCACTACCTAATCTCAATTCTCACAAAAACACCCCATCTTTATGGCTTGAGAGGAAGTGCCAACTTGCCTGATCCAAAACATTCTTAACTAGAAAGCTCTAAAAAGACACCAAACGAATGAACAACCCTACTTAGGGTTAGATATTTCTTGTCTATTAGAACTAACACAAGATCACCAAAATATAAAGTGTTGATACTGAGCAAGCTCCAGAACTTTGCCACTTTAAAATCAAAAGGCTGCTGCAACCCTCCTTCTCTGTAATACATGCTGTAATATTCCTCCTTTGACACAAAATCCAGGGATTTAACTACCTATGTAACAAGGATCCACGGCCCAGCTCTGATACAGCACAACTTAAACTGCTGAGAACAAGCTGGGGAAAACCTGCAGGGCAAAAGGTCTAGGGCTGCACCAGCATTAGCCCAGGGATTCCAGAGGAAAACCACCAACATGGGAAGATATAAAATCTCAGTGGAAAACAAAATCATAGTTTAGTTGGGATAGTCAGTCTAGCTGAGGACCTGTCAAGAATCATTTGGGTCACTGAGTTGAGTTGCCAGTGCCATCGGTCCTGACCCAGCTGGTGGCAGATGGCAACCATGGAGGTTGACTCTTCACTTCTGATTGATGCCTGCAAAGAATCTTTGGGTGCCTTTACACAGGTGAGGAGTATGCTAATGTTTAGCCTATTTGTTCTTAAAATCCTAACTAGGTTCTGTGTGTGTTAACTGTATAAAGCAGTTACATATTGGCTAAATTGTCTATTTCCTGCTTGCAGAGTCCCTTTGCACTTGACTAAAGATCCCTGAATAAAGTGATCCACAAGAGGGGCCATAACATCACTGGATATCAGTTCTGAGATTTGTTAAAATCACTTCTAACTATAAAAAGATGTTTATATGCTTCCTAGTGGGTTCTGTTAGCACTCTCTTTTTTGCTGCTTATAGGTGTATTTATATATATGTGACTGGTGAGAGCTACGAAAAGCAAATTTTTGGCAGTCCACAGAGAGTCCTGCTTATTCAACATGAATCTGTTCTAGAGCAATTGGGGTTGCTTCAGTGTCAGGGCCTCCCATGTAGGTCTGAGTATGCAGCTCAGCTGGGATCTGCTGTACGCCTGCTATTCCAACCTACTGCCTTAGGCTTTCAATACACATCAATACTGAACTGTAACACCCTAAAGCACATCGGTGCTTTATTCTCAGGCTTCAGCTTTCCAGCTGTTCCAAACATTTTCACCCCCTATTCTCCCTGTCGATCTACTGATGCTCTTCAATTGTTACTTTTGATACCTTTTGCAGATTAAGGTCACCCTCTGTCTTACTTTTATTCCAAGACACTGGTGTTACCCTGCAGGTGCAGCTCAGGCCTGATTTGAGAACTGTCCTCTATTCTTGCATAGACATTTTTGGAGCTCCAGTCTGTAACCCCCACAGACAGTGTCAGCTCCGTTGTGTGCTAACAGAGCTTAAGGGTATTAAACTGGAGGGGAATTAACCCTTAAGGGAACTGGTTAAACAGTGATACTATTTCATGGAAGACACTTGAAGAAAAAGACTGAAGGAGAATTACTTTAAAAAGGGCTGTTTTTCAGCATTTTATCTTGCAGTGGTGGCCTGCTGCAAAGAGATCAGAGCCAACAGTGCAGATGGATCCTGGAACTCCTAAGTGCAGACCATTAATCCCAGCTTGAGGAAAAGAACACACTTAAAAACAATAGACTACTTAAATACAAATCCTGTCTTTGATTCTGTCCGTTAGATACTGAAGAGACAGTGGGGGTTCTCTCTGCAGGGGGCAAGAGAGTAGAAAACCTTTCATTTTTCAATATCCCAAATGTTAAAGGTGCTACTGGAATTTGGCCCCCTCTAAAGGAGAAGAGTTTGTGAAACAGTTAAAATCTTCCCTTTCACTTTTCAGTTTCGGCAATCCCAGCCTCAGGGAGAGACCAGGAGACAGATACCTCTTCAAACAATCTAACACATGGATTAAATGTGCCTTTCATTGCCAGCGGCTGGATTTAGAAGTGGCTCAAACACCATCCACAGTGTTGGCTGTGTTGATAAATCAGCAATGCAGTAATGCTCTGGCCTTAAGCTCTTCCCCCACCAAATACTAAAGCAACACTAGCCAATAATCCTGTCTTTGAACTCTAGCCTACTACTTTCCAGCACCTGAACTTCAAACCAGTTCTGTTTTTCTGATCCTGTTTCTCTCTCCATCTGTAACTTGAGAATCCCCACTCCACATGGGTCAGTGCTGGGCCCTCATGAAAGCTCCCCTGCCAGGAGCCCATTCTTTCCCTCTCTGCACGCGTGTGACTCCGAGCACCACCCCACAACGCTGAGAGACAGGTAGTTTTTCACTATCATCATAACTTACATTTCTCAAGCACCTTTTATCCCAAAGGACAGTGCTGCAGTTTGCAGACTGAGCGACAAATTCCGCTTTTAACTGTGTGGTGCAACTCCTTTAAGCTTTTGATAACCAAAGGCAATTTTAGACTGTGCATAATGTCATCTGTGAAAATCACCTTTGCAGAGAGTTTAGCATGAAACATACGCAATGTTCAAAGAGGGATTTTTCAGTTCCGAGTGTGAGTTGGCCAGTACCCTTCATTTTGTGCTGGCTTTCTGCACGCAGGTGAATTTTCTCTGTGGTTCACCGTTTTAAGAGGGCGGATCCAAGGGGCATAAGGCTACAGCCATTCTATGGGACCAGTGCAACAGAAGGTTCGCAAAATGAAAGGTGAAAAGCAGCATGGCTTTCAGAGCACAAGGTAGGCATTTTAGTTTGGTGGAACGCCATTCCCTGAGCAAGAACATCAGCATCTCTGTTGATGGAAAGTGCCATGGCCTAAAACATGTCAGCGAGCAACACAGTCTGACAGCAGAGTCCCGAAGAGTTTAACACCGTTACCCTACACTATGTTGGTTCCAAATTCAGCAGTAACAATGCCAGGGAAGGTCACCACCTATGAAGAGTTCATCACTCGGGGACTGCCCAGCCTCAGCCTTCCCCAGTCTCACCCATTTACATCAGAAAGGGAGCAAAATTACAACAACGCGCTCGCTTAACGGAGCTTAATATGAAAAAAAGTTTTTATTTGTATGCCTGTAGCATAAAAAATAGCCCACATCCCCAGTCTGAAGCTTCATCCACTGAGGTTTTGTACCAAGATATACAGCACGAGCTACTGTGTCTTTGTTGGGCTCTGCAAGAACAACCTATTGGACTGATGAGAAGTCGGGGACAGGATTCAACCCTGAACAACTGTACAGAAACTCCAGATGACATTTCAGCAGAAACAATGGAGCAGAGACCTGTAATCTAGAAGAGCTGTGGCAGATAACAGCTTTGTTTTCACCAGCTAAGGCACATACAAGTGGCATGGGAATATTTAGCTCCAAAAACACAAACCTCTTGCTACGGAGTTAACGGTGCAGCTTCACTGACTGTCAGTGATAAGAGGGGAAAAATTTATAAGGGAGAACAAGTCACTAAACCACTCAGAAATGTTGCATTTAAGTCTTGGCTATTCCACCACTCACGGCAATGCAGAGCATTTGGGCTGAGCCTGTGTGCAAACAAAATAAGCCGCCTAGGAACTGGATTCACAGAACAAACAAACTTTCAGGACTCTATAACCAACAGCAGTTGGTAAGAAACGCCCCAACCTAGGATGATGCTTAATCTCCCTCGGGAACCCATGTCTTCTGTGCTATTTCCCATCACGACAGAGTTGAGTTGTGCAGCAACATGGGAAGCTGGTGCAACAGCAGACCCAAAGAGAGGAGCACATGATACTGTACGTGATACAGTACCGCATGATACTGTGACAGCATAAAATCCAAAAGCTTTGCTGGAAGGGGGAGACTAGGGTAGGGGGGAAACACCTCTTTTTTTTTGCTTCCCTCCTCTCTCAGGTTCCAGCCGGTCAGATTTGGCAGAAGCATAGGGATTTGTCCTGCAAAAGCACTGTCCTGTTGTGAAAGCTGATAAACAAGATGGCCCTGGCATCCCATGCTCTGCCCCTACTGCGCAGTACTTCACCTTTCCTTCCAAAAGCCCCCTTTGCTCCCTTGCACCTTGTCCCACCCAGCTGCCCCCACTCCAGTCTCAGAGCCGTGCTCAGCCCATACCTTGCAGCAGCTCTCCTCTCCGCTGGCACTTTGCTCAGAAGCAGGAGGTGCGTTACCACCTTGGGCACGGAAGAGACGGAGAGCTGGGGCCCCTCCCTGCAGCGTCAGTGTAACACATCAGTAACGGGTCCACGTGTGGAGACAGGGACAGTCGAGAGTGGGCACGGGGGACACAGGAACAGAATTGTGTCTGTCACAGGACAGAGTGGGGCATGGACAGTTTCCAGTCTCTAACGTCAGAAATATTTGGTACCCTGAATATTTAAAATGGTGGTGTCAGTTCAAAAGCAGCTGCCTTTGGCTGCTGCTTCAGCACAGGGTGGTTTAACAGATGAATAAAGGAGGGTCCCTCAAAAAGTGCAAGTTCTACCCAAATAAGGAAAACAGAAATGAGCACAGATCTGCTAAGTTAACTGAGAAGCCGTAAGTCCGTTGAAAAGCATATCTTGAGGAAGAAGTAGCTAAAGACATAAAAACATGTAATAAAATTATTTTCAAAGACAACAGAAGCGGGAAGCCTGCCAGAGTGTGTCTGTAGGGCCGACAGATGATTGAGATGTAAAAAGAATGCTCAAAGAAGATAAGGATGAAGCACAAAAGCTAAAGGAATTCTCTGCATCCATGCATCTTCCATAGGGATATAAGGAGGTCCCCACACTGGCGGTTTCTTGGCAGAGAAAAGCAAGGGGAACTATTTCAAGATGAAGAATTGGAAGCAAAGGTTTTAGGAAAAAACAATAAATGAACAAGAGTAAATTCAAGGATTCAATATTTTAGAAATCTCGACTGAAATCCAAACTGAACATGAAATAATGAAGGCTGAGCAATTAAAATGCGGCATACAATGCTAGACTTAACTCAGCCTCGGTACTAGGGAAAAAGCAGCAAACACAATGCCAATGTTTGAGTTGTGTTTTGAGGGGATGCAAGGCACAGGTCTGACTTCCATACGCCTGAAACGGGTAGAAAGAATAATGAAGAAAATAATTACTGGCCCTAAGAGAGAAATAACATACCAATTCCTCCTCACATAACTTTTGTAGAAGGAAGTTGTACGGCACAAATCTGAGTTCTTTGAAGGAGCTGATGAGCATGTGGATAGAGGTGATCACTTGATATAAAACTTGCATTTCTACATCATTTTTTATGAAGTCTCTCACCAAAGACTCTTAAAAAAGCCTCCTAAGTTCTCAAAGAATAGGAGGGAAAGTCCTATAGAGGATTAAAAGTTAGGAAACAATTTGAATGTGCTGTTCAAAATATTAATAAATTATCTGGTAAACACGAAGTGACAAAACTTACTGATGAGAAAAAAACCAGGGTAGTACAAATTAAATCTGATCACAAAGCCTTTCAGATGGTTTAAAAAATACTGTTGAAATGCAAGATGAATCTCAGTGCTCATGACTGCAAAAGCAATGGACATGGGACAAAAAAAACGTAACTACATGAACACAGCAATGAACTTAAATTAGCAATTCCCACTCAGGAAAGACACCTTTGAGATGCCGTTTGAGTTCTACCAAAGTGTCAGCTGAGCAGAAGTCAAAAAGGCAGGTTAAGAAGTGTCTGGAAAGCGATAGAAAACAAACCAGAAGGCAACATCTTACCACTGTACAAGTCCCTGGGGCACCTACTTGAATATTTGTCCCTTGAATACAGCAGCTAGTTCTCATCCCTCCATCTCAAACACAGAGATAGTAGCATTAGAAATAGCAGATGGAAAGCAGCTAAAGATGACTGAAGGAATGGGAAGTTTCTGAACAAGCAAGGACCAAATCAAAGACTGGGATCCTTCATCCTTAAAAAAAAGTTGTCAGAGGGATAAATGCAAAAGCAATGTCGGAAATAACGAGAATCATGGAAAAGGTAAACAGGAGATTTTTATCCATCATTTCTCATAACATAAGCACTAGGAGTTCATTCCAAGAGCGTCAGAATCTGGGAGGCCATAGGGAAAGAAGCTTTGACATGTACTTGTCCTGTTCTTACTCTCCTTCCCCAAACAGCTGTTGCTGGGCACAGCATCACGGACTGTGAGGAACTTTAACCTGACCTTTCTCATGAGCTGTGGCACTTCACCAAAAAACACCACAACGTGCTAGTCCAAGATGACTGGTCCAGCAGCAGGGTGGTAGGTGGCAGTCCCTACACACACACACTGCCTTTTGGGGAGGCAGTAATCTCCCCGGAATATCTGTAACTTAAAACAGGGGTAGTGTGAAAATTATGAAGCACTCAGAGCAGTCAGGGGTAGATACAATGAAAACTCCCTCTGAAGGGGATAATCACCAATATATTTTGCTGAAAAAATATACAGGTTCAGAATAATTCAGGGGGCTAAAGGAAGAGTACAGCAGTTAACTCTTGCCATGTTGTGAAAAGTTTTATGTGTGGCTATCAACACATGAGAAATATAAATTTCTGTACAGGAAGGTGGGACACCAATCTTCACAGTCTTCTCGGGTTTAAGCTCTGTGCTTTCTCGTGGTCTGTGAATGGCACGACAGATTACATTACGTTACACACTGGAAGAACCTAATTTCTCTGTTTTCTACCATGATGTGATCTATGGGCCCCCCAGCAAGAACGCTGCTGGTGACTTGTCACTCATGCTTGCTGCCTGACAGTGTCACAAAACACTGCATGGATTCCTGTTATGTATCCAGAACTATTGCATTATAACATTAAATCTACTAAATGTCAAGCCTTAAGAGATGGGGCTTTCTATACTATAAACAAAACACTCAATACTGGCAAGCTCCCAACACTGAGAAAGGATAGGAAATAGGATAGAATAGGGAATAACTCTCTTTTCTTTCTTCTCCATTTCTATATATTCCTCCTCTGTCACAGTGACGGTAACACATTAACCTCTTCACCTTGCAGAATACATCCATCACAGCTATGCTGAAAAATATGAAGAAACATCCAGATACTTCAGCCATAAGTAATGGAAACAAACCTAATGGGAAAGACATCAGATTCCATGCATCTGTGTTTTAGCCAATCTCTATTAGACAACGGGGTAAAACCCAGCCCAGGCAGACAGGTTATTCCACAACTACCTGATTCTTTGTCATCATCTACTACTGACACAATCCAGACAGGATGGCCAAACCATGGCTATGATACAGTCTGAGAAGACCTGGATTTAAAAAGCTTGATGCGGATAAACTTACACCTGCTTTTGCAGTTACGTGAGTGACCCAAAATAGATGCGTATGCAAACATGTTTGAAAACTGCCTAAGAACATGCTGTCTTACAAAAATCGTAGTAATTTCTTGCTGGCCTGAAACTTTCAAGAGACCAATCTTTTTCCAAGACATTTTATTCACTTTAGTTTCCATCTGGGAAGCATGCGAGCAGCCAGAAAGAAAACCAAAGGGAAAAGAAAAAGCAAAGAAAAAGGAAAAAAGGTTACTTCCAACAAAACATATACATCAAATATTTTGTCTATTCTGAATTGAGTTGATAATATATAAAGAATTAAGTGGCCAGGTTTTGTTATCCTCAAGATAAACTATTTCCCCATGTTCTTAGTTCACTTCCAGAAAGTAACACTGTCAACAAGGGAAACAGAAGTCAAAGTGTGGAAGCAAGGGAGATTTCAATTGTTGTAAGTAATTGTTGTGATAACTCAGCATCTGTGGAATTGGGAGCATCAGGACTGTAAATCCACATAAAGCTGAATGTTATGAATGGAAGCTGTCTAGTCTTTCCCAATCTCCCATCTATTCCTGTTCCCACATTCAGATATGCTGCACACAGAGCAATTCATCCTCTCACAGCTTTGTTCTCTGCAAACAGCTGCTCAGGCTGTCCACAGTGACAGGTCATTAGTGGGCAGTTATTTTTTTCAGGACTGAGTGCACAGGAGTGGCAGTGCTATAAAAGCTTCCCTGCAGAGCTCCATGAACTGATCTGGGAAGAGCTCTTTCCCAATTTGCTGTGCTTCCTGTTAGCAAAAATTGTCTTGAAAGCTCTGTGTCTTGTTGCTCACCTGCAACAGTCCTCTTTGATCATGTCCCAGGATTTTCAAAAAGCTCAGTCATCAGCATCAGTTGCAAAGCTATTGCTATTCTAGTGCTGATCTTGTCACCATCACCCTCACAAACCACATTCAGTTTAGTTGATATGACTACACCCTACTGTGCTTGCACAAGTGGTACAATTATTTCAATTAAAGGCATGAAGCCAATTCTCTTACAGGAATAAGCTTTAACTGTAAGAGTACTGTTCTCAGCTATGGTTGTGCATCCACCAGGAGAGTGTACAACTTAACTGCCTGGTCCCATCCATGCAGCACCATTTATTGCAAGGAGATGGGGCTTTAATCGTGAACAACAGCGTTAATTTGCTATTTAATTCATACAACGCTTCCCATCGTTCTGCTAATTGATCACCAAAGATACCCCCTACTGCTTCAGCTGAGGAACATCTCTGCACTTCTGAGAGATTTTTCTTTGGAATTTTATGGCTATGATCCTCTACTTTCCTATTCTAAAGAAGTACTGGCAAACTTCATGATATTTAATATTTTTGTCAAATCCTTTCAAACCTGCGAACTTTTTCCTCTACATCCCCTACTCCATAATTCCTGCTACTGAATTATTAGCATTTCTCTAGCAGCTTCTTGATTCTAATCAGTCAATTTCTCTACCTTCTGCATTTGTATGGTGATTACACTGAGCCAGTCTTGTGACATCCCAGGTTATCATCTTGACAGCAATTACAAGACCACAAGAATTGAACTGTCACAGAACCGACTGGAGTACCAGAGGAGGAAGGAGTAGATTACAACAGAAAAAGGGAAGTTTGACTTAATTTTCTTCGCTACAAAATAATTCTTCTGGATTTCCACAGATTTTCTTTAACTGCTGCACTGCTGCCCAAGAGTCCAGACAGGAACAACTGCCTTACAGCTTCTGTGTTGCCAGCTGCTCTGAGGGCACACAGCCAAAGCATGCCTGCTGTATTCTGTAGTGTTCCATGTCAGACATTTCCAGTTTAGGCCCATGAACTGGACTTCAAGGATTGGCTACTGGGACCAAAGAAGACCCAGCTCACTGTCAAGGAGGCCTCTGTTCACCGCACAGCAATTTGTACTTTTTGCTTGGAAATCTGGATGAATCTGCAAGCCCAAAGAAGGCTGGAAGCCACAGAACAAGATGGACAGAATACATTCCTTGTAACAGCACATTTTCCGAGCCTGTCCCACATTTATCTCACCTAAGAGCAAAAAAGGGCCAGTTACTCAGGGCCATAGATCCTGTAGCCTGACCTCTGCTCTGGAGCCTTCTAGCAGCAGAACTAGTTTCTGATCTTCCTCAGCACTGAGAGAGGTCTAAGAAAACTTTCTTCTCCTTGCTGGTCTCTTGGGAGCCAAAACTTTCTTCTCTTTGCTGGTCTCTTTCAGAGACTCTTATGTGTTAATCAGACGATCTCCATCATCATCTGTGAACTATATTAAGTTACAACAGCATCAAATTTGGCACATCTCACTATATAATACATGGTGCTAATTTTTCTTTACAGTGTTCAAATCTTAAAACACAGAAGCACTGCTACTGATAAAAAAAAAATAACATCTTCCAAGACTTTACAATTTATTACCATCCCTTCTGAACACTAACAAGTACCAAAGTAAGTCCTAGAAGCTGTTTCAATGGTACCCTGTGCATCCCTGAAAGATAAGCATGAAAAGAACACAGGAGTCAGAGGTCTAGGCTATTACGATGATGGCTGATTTTGAAATAACACTTAAAATATGAGCTACAGATAAGCTAAGCAAGGGATATCAAGCCAAAATCAATGTGGGTTGCATGAGCTGCTGATTCTGCTGCTCTTCTTTGCTGCATGCAAAGACAGTAGATGGAGAAAAGAAGAGAGAAAAAGAGACTCTACTTCAGTGATTTGAATCCAGTGCTGGAATGTTCAACAAAACACTCCTTTCCAGGATTTAAATTTTCCTTTGATGAGCACCTTTTGACTCAGTGGGATTTGCGAAGCTTCCATTTGAAGCTAGAGAAAAGTAATCTCACTCTTTATTTCTTCTCCCTCCCTCCACTACACCCCTCTAATCATGATTAATATATCTAAACACGCCTGATTAAGCCAGACAGATGATGGGCCCCTAATCTGAACTGATCAGGGCTCTGGAGCTGCCAAAGTGAACCTGCTGTCTCTCTATCAGACTGAGCAATAAGGGGTCGGTAATGCAGCCCCATTAACTGCTTCCTACAGAACGAATTTTCCCTGACTGCTTCTTAAGAGCAGACACTTGAGGAATGCCGCCTGATGGGAAGTTGCTTTGAATCGTTTCTCTTAGCACAACTGTCGAGCAGCTCCTTCTCAAGCCCTCCAGACAAACAACTAAAGTATGAAAAATGTAGCCACTTCCTTCTATACTACTTTCTTTTAAATCTCCTCATACCTTATCTTGCTAACTGCCTCTCAATTTCTCTCATCTTTTCTTGGTAAGCTTCAGCACTGACTGATATATGGTGTACTGCAAGTGTGTGGTTATCAGAAAACCAACCCTGTTCCCACTGTACCTGTGTGTGAAAGCAAGCAAGGGATCTGCTTCTGTGTACAGGTGGAGCTTGCACTTTGCGAATTCATAAAATTGAGGGCCGCAACAGACCGCTGTGATCAATACACCATATCAATATACCAATGAACTGTCTGCGTTCAGCATATTTGCACTCATACTGAACGTTCATTGAAGGATAAATGGATACAGGGCAGAAAAAGAGCAAAATGTACACCTCTGAATTTGTTCTGGAATCTATGCACGTGTACATACACCTGCTTTTACGCAGATGTAGCCCTTTACAATCTTTATCCTCCGAGATCTACTTTTAGTAAAAGACTGCAGTCAAGAGGGATCAAGTGGGCATCAGACCATGTTTGGGCTCTGTGAAATCTTGTGACTGTTATCCAAAAACTGGTCTTTGGTATAGTTTCAAGTACCTTCAAATCTTCTCTGAATCACACCAGCTGTGAACAGCTCCGGGGAATTCTGCTAGCTGCAAGTCAGATAATGATACTTCTCAAATCGATCATACAAGAGACTGGGAAGAAGAGTAATGACATATTTCACACATTTATGCTATCAGGGAGGACTTTTCAAAAGTCACTTCCAAAGCAAAAGAGTAAAAACAGAAACAAGAATCTGGTACTATCAGATTTGATTAAAAACAACCAACCACAGGCAATAAAACCCACCTACAATTAGACACAGATATTCCAAGGTGCTTTCCTTGTGTTTGGGTTTCAAAATATGGGAATTTTGACTCAAGATTCATTATTTCCAACTTTGACTGTCAGAGAGAGGATTCCAAAAAACATAGTTTCCAGCATGCTGTTCTGTAAATCTGAGCTCTTGCACTGTAACTAAGAGCTGAGGAATTCTGGTGTTCATGCAGGTCTGCATATGAATACACACTGGATGTGCACGTGAGTGTTAAATCCCCTTTGTCTATGTGCAGTCAGGCACTTTGCAATGTGAAATGGAAATCTAGGGAGAAAACCTGTAAATATTTGTGCTAAAATAGGAGTCAGTTCACCTTATGTCATTGGTTCGTTTCCACAGCATTTATGAAACTCCTCTTTTCTATGTAAAAGATGAAAGATGCAACAGAAGGCTATAATGTCTTCCGGGCATCGCACAGCCTAGAGAATTCATTACATTAAGGCATTAATCCAATCTAGTAAAAATAGTTTTTAATCTTATATTGGACTCTGTATTGGAGCAATACATTTGAGTGGGACATGTGAACAAAATGCTATGAAAATCTGCTAGTATATACAGCTAGGTACAAAATACTATGTTTCCAATCAGCTACTGCATGTTTCTTTGATAAGGCCAGCTGATAAAAACTTACGTAAAATGGGCAGAAGAGCAAGATCAGTGATGAAACTGTTATTTTCCTTGCCCCTCCGCCCCCCTTTTTTTTTTCTTTTTTGTAAGATTAGTCCTGCCATCACAGATAACTGTGCAAAATCCGGAACTCTAGTACTAAAATTAAATTGTGTGCCAGCAGATATGATTTTGCACAAAGGTAAAACTACACTTAGCTCACTAAGAAAAAGTAAAGTTTCTTTGTCCTTTCAAAGATAAACCCGTATTTGTACAAAATTTCAGCTGACTGCACAATTTGTGGGATTTTTTTTATGGAAGTTTGCCTTGCCTCTTTTCCGTTGTATATTTTTCCTCTCATCATGTGCTTTTATGAAAGAATGAAACACAAAAAGTCTAGTTCAACATACACTTAGCTATGATATTGTAAACACAAACATGGGAAATCTGGTAACTAGATTTTCATGGTCCTCTTACCTTGGACATGTTATACATAATTGCAGCTCAGCCACCTTTGTTCTGAGGAGAACTGACAAACGGATGCACATACAAAGCCTCACATTTAGGTAAGGACAGAGAAACTGAAATGCTACTAGTGGAGTCTGTGTTGTGGTATAATGAGCACGGTTGTGATACCTTCATTGCATAATGGCCCAACTTGAATATTTCCCTTTGGAGCCTCTTTGTTGTATTAACTGTATTTTTTCTGCTTAATGGGTCATCACAGCTCAGCTTCCATTTAAACACAGAACCTCTTTTACAAGGCCTAAGTGCTACAAAACTGCCTTTCTATAAATTAAAGTCAGCCCATTTGCATCTGCATTTGGGAATGGTTCTGAAAGGGTTTTAAAAGAAATCAATTACAATAATTCATACATATAAAGATGCAACTACACCAGCCAATCCAACTTTTCTTCTCATTATAAGTGTGAATGCCAGCTTGTTACTATTCCTGGGGTTTTCTCTGCACAGTGATCATACCATTTTAAGAAGAAGTGTGGAACATATTTCATGTTTGTCAATGCATTTTTTAGTTCACTTGGATTATGATACCTCTGAAATTAAAGTGCAGCAGCAGTTCCTGAATGATTTAACATGTAGACATTTTTACTCTGAATTAGGTTCAACTCATTCTTGTTTACCTTAACCCAAAATTGAATTACATTAAATTAGAATGGGTTCTTATTAGCTGGAATAAAACCACCCGGGTCATACCATAATTTAAGAATATTGGTTATTGAACTAACATGTAGACTGAAACTTAATTAAGCACAAAAAGTTCTTTATAGGTAGGTCAAGTCTGACATCCTACATTTCCCCTTCCCACAGCATGGGCACCATCATGGCACCATTGGAACCTCTCTGCATAACCCTTGCACACCCTGCAACAATAATCATGGTCCCAGTCCTTTAGTGAGCAAGTAATCAATTGCTGCTCTGCAGCAGGGAGCCACACAGCCTTCAGACTACTCAATAGATTGCATGTGGCAAAAAGAGAACACTGTGCAAAGGGTGTGAATGAGTCATTCGACATTTCAGGTTGACTGAAGTCATTCTGCTACGTTTATTTCTAATCTTGATGTGCTATCCACATTTGCATATTAAGCAGGATGGGAAGAAAGAGGTTTAAATTATTTGCTACAACACATGCATGGAAAACAGCAGACTGCATGTGTGTGAGAATGAGAGATTACATGTGTGAGCGGGTGAACACAGCATCAGGTGAAGTGCCTTTTCTACCTTCATAGAGGAGCAGGCATTCTACATGCAAGCTTGAACACATCTCAGCAAAAGTATGTTTGAACCTGTGTATCTCCAGGGAACTGATTATAAAGGAAAGATGTTAATTTGCAGCATGCCTGAAGAGAGGAATAGGGGTCCCATGAACAAACTTCAGGTGATGTGTGTTGTGTTTTCTTTGGCAAATACAAATCTGAACGAGCTGGTCTGTGTACACTTGAAGGGTAGGTATGTGTGCTGTGTGCATGTGGGTGACAAGGAGCACCCAAGAGCATGAGCAGGTGTCAGATGAAGCTGGAATTTATACATGTCAAACATCGTTAGTAGTGAACCACCTGCTTAGAGATTTCCATGGAAAGAATACGTGGCAACCTCTCAAAGTATGATCTGGCCTATGCTCCTTCACTCCTGTTCATGCTTCCAGTTTAAAGCACAAGTTCACAGGTAGTCTGATTTCTTATAGCTCACCCCCAAGTCTGTTTGATCCTTGCATATTTAGCAACTTCAAGCATTAAGCCATTTGAAAATACAGGCTCACCTCTGAGGCTTAGGAGCCTCAGTTAAAGCACTTGGGTTTGAAACTCTGGACAAAGACACTGACTCAGCTCTCATTTAAGAAAAATGTACCTTGCCATGTGGAGACAGCTTCTGGTGAAATGCCTCACAGGAAACATTTTCCGAGCATGATGCAGCAAACATACTTCATGAGATATTCAAGTCCATGTGATATGGACTCAGTACTTTAAAAAGAAGATAATCTTGCTGTGAATATGGAATGAGTGGGCCACACATGAACTAATTCTTGAGAAGATTAAATATTAGTTGGGTGGGGCAAGCAAAGTGGTGAAATCTTGCTTCAAGCTAAAAACAGTCTGGCTTGGTTTTGTACAGAGCCAATGATACATTTACATCTAGAAGAACAGACTTGCAGCATGCTGCATAGGTAAAGAGCACCACCAGGATCCGTGTTGGGTTTTTATTTTTAAATGTTTAAATCATTGTGTCCTTGAAGTTGTTAAGATTTGCTAACTGCATAAAGCACTGTAGATCCCCCCCACTATTCTGCAAGTTATTGATAGCACACTCAATTAACCTTGGTGAGAGGCTATAGAATGGACATTGTCTCTCTCAGTTTCAGTCATTTTTGCTCGGTGACACAGTTTGCATACAAACCACTGAGGAGCGGTACTTAAATCTCCAAGCAAAAGTGCTTTAATGAAAACAAAAGTGCACATTCATGACATTTGTATTCGTATTAAGCCTTGTATGCTTCATTATCTGAAAGCCTAAACACTGGACCTAGTCATTGCAGATTATGTCCCATTAAGTAGTGAGTGCAATTCTAGTTCAAAAAGTTTAGAGAAAATGTACTCTTAGATTTGTTTGGCTGGCAATTGCAGGCATATTATTGCAATTCCAATTTACCCACTGTGCTTGTATTGGCTTTGTACAGAAGATAAAATGGAATGAGATGAAAATCCAATTTTTATTAGTGAGTCCACTTCAAGGCACACTTCTTGAGGAAAAGGTCTAGCAAGCACTGGAACTTGTGATGCAATTAGGGGAGACTCCACACTAAAAGCCATTATAAAACCCAGGAGGGTCTTGAGCAGCAGTGGGAACTCCAGATGTGCTGAGGATATCACAGCATAGGTAATCAGGGCAGAGGCACAACCTGATCTACAACAGCTACAAACCAGTTCACAGATCCCCTGAGAACTGGCTTTGGTCCTACCAGCTCACTTAAGCATGACAGTACAATTGTTTTACCTTGATTTTGTCCTCAGACTGAGAAATGGGTGTGTACATATTTAAAGAAGCCCGGTGTTGCATTCAACATCACATTATGGTCTATGAGGAGAGGAAAAAATGCTATTTCTTCCACAACACAATAAAACATCATGCATGGTTGTTCCTACAAGATATGCTCTAGAATACACTGTGCTGATATCAGTGTTGTCATCTACGAATCATCTCATGATGAAGAGTTGAAAGAAAAAAAATATCAGGGAATTGATGTCTTATTTGTTGAACTCTCTAATATACTCTGCTGGACTACTTACTGTAACTGTGTTACATCTTTTCTCCTTAGCCTTTCACTGTCTTTCTTATCCATAAGGCAAATTACTTGAGGCAAATGGCATTTTTCCATATGGTGCTCCATAACAAAAACCAGTGGGTCAGAGCTGTCTGTGGAATCCTACAATAAATAGATTAAAAGGGATTTGTGGCAATCCCGCAGTTCAAGCCCCTGCCCACAGCAGGGTTAATTTTGAAATCACACAAAATGAGAATGTAACCTCATCTTTCTACAGTGACTACTCTAATGAAACACAAGTCTCATTCAGGCAATGATATAAATCGTACACATGCCTAGATCAAAGACATACAGAAATCACTTAAGTAGAAGATCTGCATTAAATTATTTGAGATTTCCTTTCAATACGCATTCATAAGATGGTATTGACTGCAGTGTTAGACTCCAATTATAAAGCACATATTAGCAAAACACACACTAAAATGAGGCTATCATTACAATCATTATTTCCTGACTTCTGTGTGCTGAAGACCTTCATTACGTAGTTTCAAAAATCTGATTATTTGTAGACGGAATTCAGGAAACAACGCAAAAGAGGAAAGAAGGAGAAAATTCCAAACTGGGAAAAAAGGTTACTTTACTAGGCACAGTGGAAAACACTACATGTCATGTACCTCATACAGCTTTCCAGAAAGTGTTTGTCTTCTACATACTTACAAAGTCTTCAGAAGAAAGTTTTGAGAGCCACAAACTGTAGGAACTGTGCAGCTCCTGCCCTTCAAGATTTCATTATGAACATGGTCATGGCTCTGCAGTGAGAAATCTGCCAGGGGCAGGAATTACTCGTCACAAGACTTAAACAAGGCCCGTGCACCACTACAAGGAGACTTAACACCGCAAAACAGGGATTCATGTGATTACTTCCGTGATGAATAAGATGAATTTTTCCCAAACTTTGTCAACACTGCAATTCTGCTTCCATACAAAAAAAAATCAAAACCCTATTATGCTCACCGCACTGCCATTTTCTGCTCTGGTCTCTATACTTGTATAGAGGTTTCTTGTATCTATTTTCCTTGCATTCAGATTTAAGGATTACAATGTTCAGATTCATTACTACTGCATATCTTGCTATGTTTGACTACAGTAGGCTGCCTCTTTTGTCTTGATGGATGAGCCTGGCTTTTTAGGTTAGCTTTACAAAAATGATTATACTTAATAAAGTGATCATCTTTGTAAAAGAAGCTAATCTACAAATATCCAGAAAGCATTCACTGAATTTTGGGGTACTGTTTTCTTGGTTGCTCTGTCTGATGGTGGTTGGACTTTGCTCATCTCTACAACTTACAAAGGAAAGCGGTAGATGCTCAGCCCTTCCGAAGCTTGAGTCAATTAAGCATCTAAGATTGCAGAGCAGAAGTTGATGCATTCAAAACCACTTCCTTAAAATATCATGCCAGGATTTAGACTGAAAAGGAGAACAGCATTTCAAAAGAACATTCTGCTCAAAAGTTAAAAAATATTTCAAGCAATGAAGTTAAATTAAACATACAAACAAAACTGTTCAAAACAGCAGTAATTCATTAGGAAAATAACCACTGCTCATTCCAAGAGATTCCCAATGCATTTCACAAATCATGAATTATATTCAGACTCACATTGTGTATCTGGTATCCTGGTAGGCTCCATCGGGGTGGGGATGCAGCAGTGCTGGGCATGGACCACACACTGCTGTATAGCTTCTCCCTGGTGTATTTTAAAGAATTACAGCTGTTCCTTTGCCTTCACTTGCTAAAACTACCCAGCACTTTCATTAAGAAGCCCTATTATGAGCTCTGGCATTTCTTCCTGCAGCCTCACTGAAAATAACACTTCTCTGGATATGCCTGGTATGGGTTAGCTGAACTGGTAAGTCTGAATGTTAAAATATGATGACTGTGTCCTTTGACCCCAGCTCTGCCCTGGAGGGCACCTCTAGTTTGGCTGCTGCTTTCCCTGATTCTTTATTCCTTCACCTAACAATGAAATCCATCCTCTAGTGCTTTTCAGCAGTGCACAGCAGGTTAGGTAGAAGCAACAACTGCCCAATTAAAATCGAAATGTCAGATATGCAGAAGGCAAACTGTAATCAAACTGACCTGCCTGGGTTATCAGGGCAAAATGCCTTTAGGCTTGTGCAATTAGCTGAAGGATAATTGATGACCACAGGCAATCAACCTACAGATGTGGGTCTCATGTGCAAGAAATGTGCTTGGGCACATCATTCAGTATTGACTCAGAGAAAAGGGCTTGACTCTGAGTCACTAAAACCACCTCCTAAAGCACTGAGGGTTTCCTTAGAAATCTCCCCAAAATTACCAGCTGAAATCACAAACTGCTTAGGAGACTCAAAGCCATGGTTACAAGTGTGCTACCATTCCCAGTGTCTCTTTAAGTTATGGTATGCAAGGAATGGTAAAAACTGTTTAGCTGGTTGTGGAAAGGAAAGGATCCTTCAGTTAAGGGTGGTGCCCTGATGATGTATTACTGTGAGACACTTAAAATAAAAGCAGGTGTGGGGAGCTTCAAGGCACTACCAAAGAGACAGAAATCAAGCCAGAAAAAGGAATTTTTATTCTGGAGTACTGAAACAACTGCCCTGGGATAACACTGGGAGAGAGCTCCTCATCCAAACAAGCCCTTCATCTTTCCTCCCTTCTACTTCCCACTTTTCCTTTACCCATCTCTTTAGAATGAGAGCTTGCTGAGGCCTAGGTTTTCTTCTGCTATGACTTTGCATGCATGTCAAGAACTGATGTGTTTAGTTGGTTTTCTTTTTCACATCGAGACAGCTACTGCTTATTAAATTCCCAATGGAATTACTACCTAGCTGTTAGAGGTACACCTCCAAGGAGGCATATTGCATTGGCCACAGCTAGCCACAATGCCATGAAATCACCTGTGCCTTCTCTTCCCTGAGATTCCATACTGAACAATACACCTGGAGTAAACCACTTGACTATTAAAGCACTGCTTGGTTTTGGCAGTGAAGATATAACCTGTAGGAGTACAGAGCATCCAATGTCAACAGTGTCTGAAAGTCAGTTGAAGCTTTTCTGTAAAAGAACTAATTAATAATAAAGCTCAGGATGCTTAAAGAACTGACCCTCAAAAGCCCTGGAGATTTAAGAAAGTATTTCTAAACCCATTCCCCAGTCGCAGTTATTAATTAATGATTAATATCTACAGACATCATCTTGTGCTTGCTCCAACCCTGCTTGCTCCAGTGACTTCAACAGTCAAGGGGAACAGTCAGAACAATGTTGAAAACTAGTAAAAAAATAAAAATAAAATTAATTAGTATGCGCTATGGAGGTACTTGCCATGCCTGTGTACCTTCAGCTGATCTGAGTTTTGAAGTTAAAATACAGATTCAGTGGTTTTCCTATGTATGAGAAGCACAGCATACGTTAAGAATTACAGCATTAACTGTACAGGCACATAATGAATTTCCTGAAACGTTAGACGTATATTTATTGATTAATTTACTATGTAAAACTATTCCTAAATACAGGTTCTTTAAGAAACTTGACACTTTGGTTTGATCTTTCATTTGTTTTTATAGCCACAATAATGGAAGAATTGATACAGATTTTTATTCTACTTAAAGATCACAGAAATCTTGTGTAGACAATACATGATGATTTTTCTCAAGTTTTTTTTACCTTTACGATACTTTTTATTATAAAATTTCCCTTCAAACAACCCCTGGAGTTTAATTTATTCCTTCAGATGATGCTACAAATGGAGATTTCAAGACACCTGAACAGCCCACAGTTAGAATGGTCCTTTCAAAATGTTCATCCCTTCACACCAGGATTCTCAGTAGACAGAAGAACCTCCACCGTCTTTCAGCAGGAACAGTTGGCTCCACTTCTGTTGGAAACAGAATGAAGCAGCTGCTGCTCGCAATGAGGAAACTCTGTGAGCAGCAGCACCAGCCCCACTGAGAACTGCCTTGCAGTGATGTCGTGGGAAAGGAAAAATATTTTCTTGAAGATCATTTAAAGCTAATCTGACAACACAAACATTCAGAGATTATCATTATTGAATGGGCTTGTTACAGCAAATGGAGAAGACAGCATTAAACCATTTAGGCACACAGTACAGCTGCCGTTACTTGGGGTGCAGGACATAGCAATACATGCTATGCCAAATCAGTAGGCAAAGGATGCAGGTGCTGCACATGGCCCCAGCTGAGGGTAATGACATGATTACAACAACGCTGATGTAGTTTTTTGCAATGTAATATTGCCTGTCGTTCATCCCCTTCTACTAAGAATGTAGCAGTACTTGATGGCTTCAATGAATTAAGATTCCTCTTCTGTCTAAGATGGGAAAGTATTTACAGACTAGGCTCAGTTCTCTTTGAGAGCTAAGTAAATTGGGAGGTTTTTTTGTTTTGATGTGTTTAATCTCAGAGATCTGTTACACTATTAGAATTATCAAGAAAGCGCAGTCCAAGCAGTGTATACTTGATAATACAGCTTGAAGCTTGATAATACCACTTGAAACCGTAAACTAATCTCCCCGACAGAATTAGAAAGCATTTGTTTCATCCCCGTGTAGAGCTCTGCACACTTGGTTCACAGCAGGTTTGGTCACCTTTCTCAGAATCAGTATTTTTGACCACTACTGGGGAAGGGTACTGGATGTGGCAAACAAACAGTCTGATGTGGTACAGCAAGTGCCATGTACAAATAGTGAGAGAGAAGCCTCCAGTGTCCTGGCTTTAGACACTGTACACTTTGCATGAAAAACAATTACCAGAGCCCCATTACCACAGAGACGATTTCAGAAGTTGGTTCACATCCTAAAATAATCCCCGTTTAGATTGCAAGGTTATGGAGAGTTTCTCCTGTGCCAGAACTCTGTTGTATCTCTGACTGCCTATGACCTGGAAACATGATGGTATTTATGTAGCTGGATTTTAAAAATAAAAAAGGAATGCCAGAGCTCTGAGGGTTTAAGTTTGTACTCTATGAGTTACTGGTGGATTTTTCATTATGAGATAATAAAATGAAAAAAAACTGGGGAACTGGAAAAGAAAGACTAGAGAATGTAAGGCATAGAGTGCTTTGGGGGGAAAAAATGGCGTGTTATTAGTACTGTACACTGCTCCAAAAAGATAAAGCCATATATAAAAAAAGACTGAGTTGGGGAGAGAGAGGAAGGATGGATCTTAGAGTTCCAAGAGAGGTAAAAAAGAATTTCATCATGTGTTAGCACATGATGTTCATTTAGGCATTCAACTAATTTTCCTCTGTCTCGTAATATTTTGCAGTACTGACCTCCGATTTTAGTGCCAGGATAACGTGTCCATTCTTAGCAAGCTTATTCCTCAAAGATTAGTCCCTCCTGCTCAGATATTATTTAAAAGGTACGTTAGCATGGTTCTCCAATCAGCAGAACGATTAAAAAAAAAAAAAGAAAGCTACAGAAAGAATTCAGACCCTTCCAAAACATTTTTTTTCATTCTCACCTATCTGAAATCCTTCTAGAAACAGTATTGACAGCATGCTTCAGAGATAGCATTCTGGGTTAAAGTCAAAAGAAAAGAAAGATGCCCTTCCTCTCCACCAGATTACCCAGCTGGGTAAGTTCAACATCCCTGGGACAGTAGTGATCAAACATCAGAAGCATTCGAGTACAATATCAGCCCCCTAAAAGGGCTGTACCATGGGAATTAGTTTGTGTCTTGAACCATGAAAATTACAGTACACACATTTGTTAGCCTAGCTGATGTCACCACCAATTCTACTCATGTTTGTGCAAGTCTCTTTCCCTCCCCCCCCTTTAAAAAAGTGCTCATTTGAAATAATTTTAAAAATTAAATTATCACTATAAAATGCAGAAACAAGTCAGCCTTGTTTAGTGGTGAAAAAGGAAGAGTAGGAATCCATTTTCCAAGTCCAGCTCAACTAAAGATTTGCTGTGCATTCCTGGGAAGTCACTTCACCTCTCTGTACTGCAAGACACATTTAAAAAGTGCAGTGCAGGCATACATGGAGATATTTCAATGGAATGGGGTGCCAAAATCCATAATATTGCCATCTCAGGGGAGCAGTTTATTTTTGCAGATTGTCAAGTTAGGCTGGTACAGTTTTAGTGCTTCTGTCATCTCAATGTCATCACGCTCATGTACATGGGCCTGATTATATTTATAAAGTGAGAGCATTCACACTCACCTGTCTTAAAGGCTGGGCAAAATGCCCATCAGTAGGCAAAAATGTGTGTAGACATTAAGATGAAAGGCTTGTGGAGGAAAGACAAAGTTACTGATGGTAATATACTTCCTTTCCTGCTGACCAAATATACAAAGAATGGTGGAAAGCTAAGCTAAAAAGACTTTGAAGACTCCTTCAAGGGAGCTACAAAATAAAGATTTTTGAAAGATATCCAGGGAGTTATGGACAACATTTGTGCTGACTGCAATATGGCTGGTAGTCAGCCCTGAGCTTTAGATCAAGTGTGATGCAATTATTATATTGAATATACATGTGGCATTTTGGGACATGGCTTAGCAGTGAAAATGGCAGGGCTGGGTTAATGATCAGACTCGATTTCAGGAGGCTTCTCCAACCTTAATAATTCTATGATTCCATATAGCAATTTGAGGAACTGAAAAAAGACGGGATTGGTACATTCTTCTTAGACCAAAACCAGACTCTGGAGATGAGGAAGAAAGGTAGAAGAAACAGGGCCTTATTATATTATAAAAATCTAAGCAAACTAAAATGAGCCCCAAAGACACAGGCATATCAACTGTTGGTAGCAATATTTCCTTACTTGTCAAACATATGGCATTTTGTCAGCCACAGTGCGCAGGTTCTTCCAACTAATACCAGAGACTGAACTTGCCAGTGAGTGTATTTTATGGTGTGTGTGTATATATAGATACATAAATATATCTATATATATACACACACACACACACATACATACACATATATCTTACAGCTCCACTAAGAGGAGAATTTCAAGTGAAAATACTGTTAAGGGAAGAAACACGGGGAAGAGAATGAAGACCATTTTCATTGTAATCAGACAATCAAAATAAACCAAAGCGACTGCCTACAGCAGTAGTTCCAGATCTGTGGCTTAATAGCAACCTCTTGCCTGCCAGACTTTCAGGTATGGCTTGTGGCTAAAGAGAGCTGCTGTCGAGCTGCAAGTTGATTGGGAAGGCAAAGTGTAACATTGTGCAGAGGACATTACAACCGCACTGCCGGCCCTTGAATCAGCAAAAACAGAGGGCATTGGTGTATGGTTGCAAGAGTAAATGTAATCATGAGTTTAAAAAAAAGAATTCCATGTGACCAGGTAAAGGAAGACAAAGTTTGAAGAGGAAAGTGATGTCTCTTACTAGAGTAATGGCTATAACTTACAGAAACCAGACCTGCTATACCTTACGCAAACTAAAGTAAGAAGGCATAAGAGATCAGGACAAAGAGCTTACTTGAGCAGCAGAGCCCTGGTTTTCTGAAAGTTGCCTGTTCTGCCCAGGCAGATCCTGCAGTCTTAATAATTTTAGGAGATGTGTGCAGAAGGGTGTGGTAGAGATGAAAGCAAATCCAAAATCTAGACAACAAAACTAAGCTAAATTTAGCTGTGCGCATTTCACATTGCATATCCATCCATCGCCAGGTTATTCTGCTTTCTTGATAAAAACAGGAATGACAGTGCTATTTTGTGCTTAATCTCTTATCCGTGGGATTGTCAAGTTCGAATGCAAGAATGAAATAGAAATAAATGTCACTAAATAGGAAAGTAAAGGGAATTGCTTCACTGCAAGAGCAACAGCATTTGTTCACTGAGCCGCTGCTAAGGAAACAGGTTTCCTCCCTATCTGTTCCACAACTCATCTTGCCGTCACATCATAGCCAGAGGTTTTGTCCTATTCTGAAACCTGGGAGCAGCGGCTAAAGCATGAGCCTCTCTCTTCTCCAATTTGAAGTGGATGACTGGCACTGCTGGCTGCATCACCTACGGTCTTCCATGCCCAAACGTAACTCGTAGGCAACTCTTTCGCATCACAGTTCCTCCTGCCATGCCCATTTACTAAAAGCTCAATCATTATTAAACCTTTCTTCACCAGACAATTATGAATGTGACAGGCTCTCCTGCTGCTGCTGAAGAGAGTTTAGATTAGTGGTTTTTTTCTAAGAAAATTTTGTACTGATAGGATGCTACTAAATCGTGTCTTGGAGACTGATTTGTGCTCCTTTTGCTCCTACAAGACAAGTATTATGAACTTTGTGCACACAAAGACACATGAAACACATGCAAGACCTTGCCATACAGCTCTATAGCACTCCAATCTAAAGATGTGTCTCATAACAATATTGCCTGTTATGCTTACAGTGCATCAAAAAGCTTTACAACAACATTAAAAAGCAATTGAGGAAAAATTACACTTGTGTCTGACCCCTTGAGAAACCGCCACATTTCACAGAAGACGTAAGAGATCCGGACAAACAGCTTACTTTCGCAGCAGAGCCCTGGTTCTGACCAAAAGGAGGGTCGACAATACCAAATCTCCAGTTGCCAGAAGCATTTTTCTTTATAGGCATCTTGTGCCTTTCGGTATGATCACAGTGGGTGTCTCAGAGACTCAATAGTCTGATCTCTGCCAGAGCAACCTTAAATTTTCTGGGAAAACTGGTTATTTCTTTGCTTTGTGCTTGTGACTAATAAAAAAAAAAATCCCATTCATTGTTCCCTTTGCTCTGTTCCAATAAATACACTCCTACTGAGCACAGTCCTGATCCCCCACTGACACTGAGATAAAGCTGATGCACCTGTGGTGGAAAAGAAAACACACCGAATCTCAAGCCTTGCAGCTAAGACCTTACTTGTTTAACTGTAGAAAATGCGATGCTAGTTTAGCCAATACTAAAACCCATAAAACTTCATAGCGAAAGAAGCAAGCACCCAAGCAGATCTGTACCTTTGTGGCAGATGGTTACACTCTGGTCTTTCAGGACCTGTGATGAGACAAAACAGCAGGGGAATGGCACGAGTCTCATAACAACCTGTCTTCAGCACAAATGCTTAGCAAGGGCCAGAGTCTGCGGAGACATGCGGGACACACAAGTCTTCAGCCCAGCATCTCAGCCTCTCCCTCATGAAGTGCAGCCAATCAAGCTGGTAGGGTACAAACCACAAACCACGCAGGAACTCACAGTCACAGCAGCTAATTGAGCCGGGTATGGGACTCAGCTTAGTGCGGTTTTACTCTCTTACTGCGAGGGAAACTGCTTGAGAGCAGTTTCTCTGAATGCTACCGCTGTGCTGGGGCACCTCATAACTTGCTCAATGCTCAGTTGTTTAATCTATCTTTCTGGAAAGCGCTGGTCCCTTCAAATATTAGTTGTGACCCCCAAGAGTGAGCCACCACAGGTGTTGTAAAATGCACCCTCTTCTCTGTTATGGGAGGACAGCAGTGGCCATAAGCCATCAGCACGTGAATTTGTGGAGCACCTCTCCTGCCACACACCCCCTGTGACGTGACAGAGTCCGTGAGTGGATATACGCAGAGCACCCGTGAGCTTGGATCTCCGTAAGCAAATGCAGGCGAATGCAAGGACCATCTTGTGCCTGTGTAAGCACAGGCCAAGAGGGAGTTGATAGGAGAGAGAAACCAGGATTTCACCAGATTCTGCAGTAAGTGTAAACCAGGGGGCTGTGAGAAAAAGAGCTACAAAAATGGGATTCTTACAAGAACATAGAAAAGGCACATTTGCTTATTTAGTTGTTGCATCAGTTTGGCTGCTAGCAGGAGTGTATTGCAGTGGCCTGGACAAGAGTGACTGCTGCCTGCCCAGAGTAGCAATGATCTGTCTGGCCTGTCATTACTATCCTTCAGATGGTAAAATACTTAAGGATATAAAATAAAACTTTCTTCTCAGGTGAGAGCGGCTGCACTCCGGGTTACTGCGCTCAATGCCCCCCTCAGAGCCCTACCGACCGTGGAGGGGGTCTCCCACCCCTCACAGCAGGGGCTGTAATGTGGGGGCGGGGCCTGGTGAGTGACTGACAGCCCCTCTGGCTGCAGGTACCCTATGGGAGAAGGGAGGCAGCATTCTGATTGGGCTAGGAGAGAAAGGGGCGGAGCATGCACAGGTGATTGACGGCAGTTTGAATCTCCCGGGGCAAAGGGGCAGAATAAGGTCAGGGTGGCCATGGTGGTGGGAGTCCACGTGCATCTACCCCATAGTTAAGTAACACCAATCATTAATTACACAGGCGTGAGAATTACCCCTGCCCTACACTCATCCTGCCCCTGCTGGGCCTTGGCCTCTGAATGGCAGTTTCCCACCCATCTTTTATTTTCTTCCCTCTGAGCTCCAGTCCCTCCTCCTGAAGGCAGCCTGAGGGCTTGCCAGGGGTCAGCAGGGCTCCAGAGAGAGAAGGATCACCAATGGTTGGAAAAATGATTTCTACTGGAGAGCAGAAATCTGCCTTAGGAAACACCAGCCCCTGCCCTGGCTCTGCCTGGTGCGGTGCCTGCCGTCGTTAACATGAGGCATTTCAGAGGAAACAAAAAGGAGTTGACATCAAGTGAAATTTCCCCCTGCAGCCACCAGTCTAGGACCTCTTAAAATTATAGCCTAAAAACATCATCTAAATTCTGCCGGGTAGCTGTAAGCCGTGAAAGGGCCATTTGCTGCAGCTGAAGCAGATTCATAAATTACTGAGTTCCTGAACGAGTGAGATCTACATGCCCTGAGTTCTTGAAGCCACTTTTCTTTGTACTGTTTCCTTGGATATGGTTCAGAGCCTGGCCAAATGGCCTATGCTTTTTCCAGCCTGTTGCTCAAAAGCAGCACAAAAAACCCCCCTTTAACTCCTAATTACTGTTGACTTTGTAGAACAAGCAACCAGGTTGCTGAGGTTCTATCTGTGTTCTTCAAAAGAGCACAGGTGTTACAAACTGAAATGGGCAAAATTTTATGGGTAATATTGAACTATCTAGTATTGAAAAAAGCGTTCTTAATTATATCTTCAAAATGTTCAAAAAGTTACAGAGACCAATTAAGGTGTTTGATAATTGCTATTAAATTACTCTTTTGCCATATTTAATAGTTTAGGTACTTCCAATATGAAATGTTCTAATTTTCCAGCTAAAACCAATTCTCTATCTCACAATTTACTTTGATTTGAATAAAAAGGTAAAAACATGTTAAACAATAAAAAATGCTTTTGGGAAAAGTACAGGTTACCATTTGGCTTAAGATAAAATACTCTTAGCTATTCAGCCAAAAAATGTTTTTTGTTTTGCATTAGAGATGTCAATCTTGCCAGCAAACTAAAGATCAGTTATATATGCACCATTGTAGCATTGTAGCTCACATGGAGCTGGCTCAAGAACAGAGACACAGAATGCAACAATCAAATCCTGATGTCTTGTCTACTAGCACTAAGACCCATACAATGTTCAGCTTCATTTATATGGCATGATTTGTCTAACATTAACTGACAAACAAAAGCAAAAGACTGGAAATAAGTATATGGCTATATCCAGGCTTCAGGCTTTTATAATCTCAATGGCTCAATTTGAATATTACTTAAATGCAGACATCTACCAAATTTTGTATTTCAGGGTGGGATTTTTTGTTTGGTTGGTTGTTTGGTTTTTTTAAATTTTATTTTCAGAGGAAGATCTTTTAGGCTAATAACTTTTTTTAATTATGATTCAACTATTTTGACAACTTGCCTTCGAAATAGTGATATTGTAATGCTATGTCAGTTAGTATGTTCTTTTTACACCTCTGAAATATTCCTGAGATCCTGAAGTGAGGAGGAGGGGTATGCTGGCATTGTTCATGTTGTTCCTTTTGTGTGTGTATAGACCTTCAAGCTGTCACTCTTGAAGTTTTCACCATTTACTAAAAACAAAGAAACAGAAGGAAGTGTGGCATACACATCAAAATCCTAGACCTACAAAAATCAAACCATCTGTGGACCCAGCTAAGGAAAACATGGGTACCAAGGTTTTTGTAAAGCAAGACTTGATTGCAGGAGGATTAGCTAATCGACTTGTAAAGCAAAGCAAATCAATGTATCCTGCCATATAACCAATGTCACAGTGCAACTCTGACAGAGAGAGAGAGAAACATACAAAGGGAAAAGAGGCATCTCATGATTGAAGTTTTTTAATAGCTTCATTGAAACACATGATAAAATCAGATTCTCTCAGCAGGAGATAGACAGACAAAAATGGACTCCATTTGAAGTGCAAACAACAAAAAGACACAGGGAGTTGTAAACCATGCAGCACCTTCCTCATAAACATCCCACTTTCTCTCTGTTCCAAGTGTTTGCAACTGTCTCTCCCTGTGAAATCTTAATTAAACCAGTATATTTCCCATTTAAGTGATTTGGAAATGTGTGTAGTTTGATAAAAAGGTTAATTAGCTCTATTCTTTAAAAAACTGAAAAGGTACCATTTTGATCTTTTGCTTGAAATTCATGCCAATCCTTGCATTAAAAATATCACTCAATCTGGACTGTGGTAGGTAACATATAGGAGAAATATGTTCATAAGGGGGGCTGTGGGAAGGGGGCTCAGATGGAAAACAAAATTTATTATGAGTTTTAATATTTTTACTTTTTGTTTTTATAAAGTATATTATGGACTGTCTCCCTTCTTGAGGCTGGTTGGTTGTCAGGGCTTGAAACCAAATTGGTACATGATGAAAATGGACCTTCTCTGGTGACTCAGCTGGAAATTGCACAGAAATCTACTCAGCCTTATGCTAACCAATAAAAGGAAAGGATAGGCACAGGAACATCTCATAAAGCTGTGAAATAACAATTCACAAGCATAATTTAAATCATTTGGAGGCTGCATTCCCTTTTTATGCTACTGCTGCATTGACCAAAATGCACCTCCTATTGAGTATACGAGCTGGGAAAGCTGACGGATCCAAGCCAATTGGTGTAGAAAAACTGGTGTTACCATTTAGCAGAGCAATTCAATGACAAATTGAGGCTCTTCTTTTAATTCCTTCGCCTCTCTGCTCTTTCTTAGAGCCCTTCAACAATCCTGTAAATAGAAGGGTTGCACTGGACTGACACGAGACATTTCCTTCCCTTCTCCCTAGTTGCACATACTGTTCTTTTTCTGTAACGTAACTTTCACTGACTCTGACATTTGCATTTCGATCTTGTTATAGGTGTGATCGAAATGCTAACTACATTAGCACCATAAGCCAACTGAAGCAGTGGTTTAACAGTTGAAGGTGTTAGGCTGTGTTTAAACAAACTTTCTAGACAATAAAATTATCCATTCCTTCTTTTACTTGCCGGTGCCCTCCAAGCTTTCAGTTGACTTTTCATAGTGAAACACCTGAATATTGTGTTTTTAACCTGTAAATGTCAAAGCGCTAAATTATTATGGTATACATTATTGAGTAGAATGAAACCACTTTCCTTCTAGTTAGGTATCAAACTGTAGTCTTGCCAAAAGGAGAGGCTAGACATATTCTCTCTGCTTTCTCCTTGGATCTGTTATGGTTGCTATATTTTTGCTTAAGGACAGTTGAATGGGACCATAAGGTTATTGCAGAAAGCAATATCTCCTGTTCATTAATTTTGCTACCATGGAATCCTGATCTTTCTTACGCAGATGAGAAATGGAGGATGAAATTATTCCTGCCTCTGCTTCTTTGTCCAGAATTTTAAGTAAATGCTATCACAGAATTGTGGATATCATGAGCATTTCTGCCAGCTCCCTTAGTATCCTTGGGTGGATCCCATCCAGCCCCACAGACTTGTGTGTGTCTAAGTGGTGTAGCAGGTCTCTGACCATTTCCCTTTGGGTTATGGGGTCTTCATTCTGTTCTCTGTCCCTGTCTTCCAGCTCAGGGGTATGGGTACTCCCAGAACAACTGGTCTTACTATTAAAGGATGAGGGCAAGAAGGTGTCAAGTACCTCAGCCTTTTCCTCATCCTTTGTCACTATGTTTCCCTCTACGTCCAACAAAGGATGGAGATTCTCCATGGCCCTTCTTTTGTTGCCGATGTATTTATAAACATTTTTATTGTCTTTCATGGCAGCAGCCAGATTAAGTTCTAGTTGGTCTTTGGCCCTTCTAATTTTCTCTCTGCATAATCTCACAACATCCTTGTAATCCTCCTGACTTGACTGCCGCTTCTTCCAAGGATGATAAACTCTCACTTTTTTCCTGAGTTCCAGTCAAAGCTCTTTGTTCAGCCTGACCAATCTTTCCTCCTTTCTGGCTCATCTTTCAGCACATGGGGACAGCCTGCTCCTGCACCTTCAAGGTTTCGTTCCTAAAGAATGTCCAGCCTTCCTGGACTCCTTCCTTCAGACCTGCCTCCCAAGGGGCTCTGAAAACTTGTATAATTTCATGATTGCTGTGCCCAAAACGGCTTCCAGCCATCCTATCACCCACCAGTCCTTCTCTGTTCACAAACCACAGGTCCAGTGGATGCCTTCCCTAGTTGTCTCCCTCACCAGCTGTGTCAGGAGTTATCTTCCACACACTCCAGGAACCTCCTGGACCGTTTCCTCTCTGCTGCTGTTACCAGCAGACACCCGGTAATTTCAAGTCCCCCACAGGAACAAGGGCCAGCGATTGTGAGACTTCTCCCATCTGCCTATAGAATAATTTGTCTGCCTCTTTACCCTGCTTGGGTGGTCTGTAACCGACTCCCTTGTTGGCCTTCCCCTCGATTCCTGTCTGTAACCACTCAACCCTGTCGTCATCATCGTTCAACTCTAGACAGTCAAACAGTCCCTAACACACAGGGCTCCCCCACTGCCTCTCCTTCCTCACCTGTCCCTCCTGAAGAGTTTACAGCCATCCATTGCAGCACTCCAGTTGTGTGAGTCATCCCACCATATTTCTATAATGGCAACTGTGTCCCAGTCTTCCACTTACTCGATGACTTCCACTTACTCGATGGCAACTATGTCCCAGTCTTCCACTTACAAACACTCCTGCAGTTTGTTCCCCGTGTTGCATGCATTGGTGTAGATGCACTTCATCTAGGCTATTGATCCTGCCACCTTTTTTTGGGAGAGAAACCCTAATTCCTAATTTGAATTGTTACATTTGCAGAAATGTGTTGAGTTTTGTGATTTGGAGAATAAAATAAGCACTACGAGAAGTGTCTGGCATCATTTACTGACTCTAACTGCAAAATAACTAGAAAAAATTCAAAAAACTTTATAAAAAATAAATAAAAAAAGTAAAAGTGAGAAAAGCAGCCTCTAACAATTCTTGGGGCCTCCCAAGTTCATTAATGTGAGAGATCACTGAACTAACAGGCAGTTAGTTTCTGCTTCTGGATTATGGACAAAGTTATGCCGCTGGATGAATGGCTGCAGAAAGACCTGGAGGTTTGTGTTCAAGTGCCTCACGTGGTTGGACTATTTTATAAATAATGCATCAGAGAAAGTCAGACACCATTATAAACAGGGCTTCTTCAACACTGAGACATGGCAAAATTTTCAATATAAGGATAACACTGAAAGGAGTCAAGGATGACTTAAGAAGGCCTGTCGATTAAAATTTGTAAGTTTGGAGTTGCTTATTTAAACTAACTGCTCAAGGAAAAATTAGCAAGTAATTACAGCTGCACAGTAGAAAAAGTGTAAGAAAAAACAATTTTCCATGTTATTTTCAGAAAAAAATACTTAAAAATACCAACACCTTTACAAGTAAGAACTTAGGAAAGACGGCATCACTGCTGGTTTTAGGCTTACATGAGTGGAAATATTTTTGAGTTTAAACACAGATGAGCTGGAATGCTGAAAATTAAGAAGAAATTAGCATCCATTTGTAATTTCTGAAAATTGGTGGCTTGAAAGTAAGCAAGACAAACTAATATTTTCTGACTCTAGAGCACATATTAAAATAGATTGGTCTTTATATTACTCTCCCATAGCTGTGTTTTCCTAGATTAATGAAGGGAATTGGACCAAAGGCAGTTAGAAGTAATTTTTGTATACAAATTCCTAGTTACATGAGTACTGATAGGAGAATAGGATAATTAATGTGACTGCTCAGTGCAATGAGAGCCCAGTTAACTCAAGTTACTAAGCAGCACCCCCAGTGTCTGTCAGCTGGGAAGCAAATGCTGAAGCAGTTTCAGCCAGCAAGTTTGCTCATTCTGCAGTTGTGACGGATGCCACAGGTAGAAACAAGTCTGTTTTGAAGCAAATGTGATATTGCCAAGAAATCATACTGAAGATGCCACAATGCACATAAGAGCACTACAGCAGTGCACAGAGTCAGGCAAAAGGCCCACTTGGCCCAGTGTCCTCTAGCTGGGAGTGCCAACATGATCTATTTACAGAAAATGAGCAGGAAGAAAGGAAACAAAGCATGCCTTCTAGACATTCCTTCCAGGAATTCTTCACTGCAATGTCTGACTTGACTTGTTGAGCCAGAGATTGTCTCTGAACAATTATTTTTAAGAGCCATTTATTTTCTGTAAATTTATCTATGTTTTTGTCCTTCATTACATTCCGTGGCAATAAATGCAACAATTTACTTAATGCATGGTATGTAAGAACACTTCCTTCTTTTTGTTTAAAAACTCTGATAACTTTCATAAGTTTGTTCCTCCTGGAAAAGTTTCTGTTTGCTAACTTAATGGACTTCAGGTTGGTAATCCAGTGAAGGTTATGGTTAAAGACAATACTTAGTATTTACCACTCAAATACATTTACCATTGACATTTAAGTAACTTCTACTTTATAATTAACAAAATTGGTTGAGAAACTTAGTGGTTTAAGAGATCTGTAACAACATATAAAAACTGTTATCTTTATTTTCAATATAATATCTAGACATTGATTTTAACTCTGAACCTGCAAGAAGTTCTAGATAATTACTAGTATCTTTATAGAGAAAAGAAATGGAAATACCAATCAATTAATAGTAGAAAAGTATCCACACTACAAAAACAAGTATCCAGTTCATATAAATGATTCCAGCTGCTGGAAAACCCCAGAGAGAATCTGAACCTAAAAGGGGCCATGGCAAGTAAACTTGCTACTGTTCATTCTACTGTAGAGTGTTTTTTCTTACCCATTGCTGATGCACTGATGGAAGAACAAGAGTCATGTTCTATTCTCACTCCTATGATAATTGGTATCTACTAGCTAGAGGAATTGTGCATTTTCGATATTGTCATCTGGCATGTTATATCAGAACCAAATACTGAAAACTTTTTCTAAAGAAGCTTTTTCTAAGAATAACGGAGAATGAAGCACCAGAGTTTTTGTTAAAAAAGAAATCAAGGTAGCTGCTGCCTATATTTTCTATATAACAGATTTTAAAAAAATGTTAACAAAATATCTTGCAACAACTATCAGAAAGTCAAAGCCAATCTTCTTTTCCCTGCCCCATGGCCACTGAAAACACAGCATTCTCAATTAGAAGTAGGGTTATTTACATAGGACATGGAATTGCTTATCAAGTCAATTTGCATTCTGGGGAACAAATAGATGGATTACAGTATTATGTATAAAACTTATTCCTGCTGTAGCGATCCATGAAATTGCAGTTAATTTTGCCAAAATGGAACATTATATTTTTAAGTAGAAGTGAAAGAAAACGAGAAGGAGGAGGTAACCCGTAGGAGCTGAACTTCGAATACAAGATTAAATTATTAGGAAGAACATAGCACTGCTGGGAGCAGCATGAGCTGCTACATGAAGCCACTGACCTGTTGACTTTCAGACACAATCAAGTATCTTCCTTGCCATAGTAAATTAGATGAGTTATGGGTAGTGATCGTCCTGTCACATTGCCCATTCCTGTCCTCAAGTGATGTATGTGAAAGTGAATTCCCGCTGATACAAACTCCATGCATCCTGTTGGCTCTGACACACCAGCAGCATGCATCTGCTCTGTGCAATGAAATAATTGTATTGTGATGCTTCTACAGTACAGCTGCGCATAATGATTTTCTTGATTTTATACTCATGAGATAAATTCAAGACTGTTTAGTGACTATATAAAAATCTGGGGGCTATGGGATTAAACTAACGAAAACTCTAACTGTACCATAAGAATTTGCATTTCAATGCCTTTTCCCCCCTCTTTCAGCAAAAGAAGGCACGTGCTTCCACCTCCACTGCTTAACTTGAAAGTACTATGTGGTTTAATGTGGTTTCAGAACAAGTCAGAAAAAACCAACTAACATTTGGTCACTCAGTTTTAAGATGCTGTCACTGTCTGAAATTGCTATTGCCCTTTACCTGGGTTTTGTTAACTGACAATACACGCAGTCTTACTCCATCCTATTTGTGAACTAAAATATCCCAACTTCAGAGTTCCTCTGAAAAGGAATTTGAAAGCCCTGTACTCATCAGTGACGGAAGTAACCACCTGAATTATCAGCTACAAACTCATTACATTTGTCCATAGTGTCACTGTATTTAGCTCACCCCAGACCAGAATTAATTAGTGTAATGTTGTCAGATTCAGGGCTTGTAAAACTTAACAACAGAAACCAGGAATGAAAGAGGAAATCAAAAGTTTCACAGAGAAGGAGATCTTAGTACTGAATTTTCAGGTTTACAGTTTCAAGAGGGGAGGGAACCAGAGGTCTTTCAGTGTCTGCAACCTGTCTCTTGAGGCATTTTATAGCATATGTTAATGTCTTTGCTCAACATGCCAAACCGAGGAAAAATCTGCCTTATCTTCCCTTTCCAGTAGTTTCTGACAGTATCAGAAGTAGTAATACGACAAACAGGCATCAAGATAGCTAAAACGTAATTAGAAGTTGTATCTCTTATATTATGCTAAGAGATCTACTATCAAAGGCTGCTCACCAACATTTAATTTCTTTTTGCTCCTACCAGACTTTCTCATTACAAACTTCAGCCTAAACAACTCAAGCTTATATTTTAAAACAATGTTTGCTAAAATTTTTAGTCGATTTAAAATGAAAAAGCTTTCCATGCTAAGAAAAGTGGTATTTGTTAAAATAAAGGTTAAAAATCCACATAATGCAAAAAGTAAAAATTATAGGTCAGTGGCTTTAGAAAAAGGGGAAAATGGAAGTCTTTAGGAATAAAATAATGGGTCTGATATAGTACTCTTTTGTCACAAATAGGGTTGTATTGTGGGTGTTTATATTTAGCAAACATTTCTCTGTTTCGACCTGTTTTTCTGTTGTCTTAGTCCCTATTTGATAAAGCTTGGTTTGACGAAAAGATTTAATTAAAAACTGGAATGGCAGGGCCTATTGATGGTTTGTCTTAAAATATCTTGACAGAAAGTGCACTGGGATCCCACAACCAGAAAGACAAAGTCTTGCTTTAGGTCAGGACTGAGGTGCCTGTGCAGAACTAGGAAGAGAGCATCACTAGGGAATAATAAGTAATCAGTGTAATGGACTCTTGTTCGAACCGTGCAATAGCCCTGGGACTGAAAAGTACTAGAAGAACAGACATGCTGCAGAAACCATGGATTAAATGCTCTGAAAAGGTGGGTAAAGATCAATAGAGTGGTTACAGCAGATTTGTAACACAGCTTTCTTTATGCTTTATTCCAGCTACAGATGTCTTATAATTTAGACTACTGGTATTCGTACAGACTGTACAGGATATATAGGTAAAAGGAGAAATTAATTCTTTGGGGTCTAGGCAGGATTCAAAAAAAGTCATCCACTTTCCACATGTCAGATGATATTCACTGTGGAATAACATGGGAACAGGATGTCTGTGTTAATAGGATGCTAGTGTTAGCTAAATCAGTATAGCTCTGTGCCACAGAACAAAGAGAAATTGCCCACTTGTACCATATTTTCAGTTATTTTCGTGCAGCTTTTGCATATATTGAATACTACAGAAAAAAACATCAAGGCTATTTACTAATGAGTAAATAATTCTACAGAACATTTAAACTGTAAAATGGAAGAAGGAGAAACTTGTGAATACTTAGTATTAGCAGACATTAGTTTTGTTTGGATAATCTTCTAAAATGATGTAAATTTCAGTTGCGCTAAAGTTGCAGTAGGAAACTTCACAAAACAATCCAGTGTTCAACGTCAGAAAAAAATTACTCAGAATTTTTGCCTTGATTTTCTAAGACTGAAATGCCAGATATTGAATACAAAGTTACAGGACATGACTATTCAAGTTGACATACCGTCCAAACCAACCAAAGTCACTGTGTACAGCATTTAGTCTGTTGCTGCATTTTTGAGCCTGACCCATCAATCCTAAATATTTTTGTATTTTAGATGCAGTCAGTATAACATAAAGGTTGTAATGTTGTCTAGTTTCATCAAGAGAAAAACAGAAATGCTGCAATTTTTGGACAGGGTGAGAACAAATCTCTTGTGATGCGACAAACTCATTTAAAACTGAAGATTGTATCTGGTTTTATTGGTGGGGGATGTATGGTATGCTTGCTGCATCTCTTGTGAAGAGAAGTATATGAAGTCCTTTCTGGGCCTTCCTCTGCAGTAACATCTAAGATTTATCTGTGTAGCAAATCCAGGTGCAGGAAAGCAGGAGGCAACTCTGTGTTTATGTCAGCTGCAGCGTATGGTCACCAGTTGGCCAGCATGCTGTGTTTAGGCGTTGTGAGGTCTTCAAACACCACTTAATGTTTCCATACCATATGTACTGTAATATCTAATCACCATGGGAGTACAGTCTAATGTTTCAGCACAATTTATTTGTTGGCTGATAATGTATTAGCTAACACTCAAAATGCTATTCGTTATTAGTCTTTTTTTTCTTTTTTTTCTGTTTTTCTTAAACCAAGGCAGAGAAAACCACTATGACTTGCAGCTTTTCTGCCTTCTGCCTCCCCAAGTTGCTTTCTTTTTTTCACCAGACATGAGCTGCAACCTTCTCCCTCTTCCAGAAAACAAACATTTTCACACAAGTAATTTCAGCTGATCTGTTTCTTAAATGTTTGGAACACTGTGTGGCTCCTAACAGAAGAAACTTCAGAAATGCATTTTCTATGGGAGATTAAATCATCCTGATATAAAAGAAATTCCTAACATCTTATGTAGTTTTTTTTGTTGTTGTTGTTGTTGCATTTCAATAGTTCCATATTGTAATATTAACTTCAAATAGACTTGCCTGGGAATCACCGTAATCTTGGAAATGATTAGATTTTTTTCTCCCCACACTGAATTCTGTTTGCAGTTAACTGGGGAAAAGCAATAATATTCCAAAACGAAGAAACTGAAGAATCAGAGTGCCTCCAGTGTGTGCTCCACAATGCCTTAAAGAATATGTGTATCTCACTCATATCTCACTGTGACTTTTTCCTCTCCAAAGCAAACTGATGCTGGAAGATACATCTATGCGCTTCTCAAGACAGTAAAGAAAGGTTTCCTTTTTTTCCATTGTGATTCCTATGACTATGTGAATAATCCAAATATATTAAAGTTTCTACAGGGAATCATCCCATTCCTTCCTCTCAGCTCCAGCTATGCACCTGTGCAGGAGGTTGTACTCAGGTAATGCCAGTGGAGAATCTAATAACTTTTAGAAGAATCAATTATTTTTTTTTCCAATGGTGTCTTAATCTCAAAGCTGCACAGGAATCCATGTTGGGGAAGAGGAGAGGAGAAGGGAAGTTGTGAGATTGTCCACTTCAACAACTGTCAAACACTGAATGAATTTAGCTGTAGTGCTAAATGCACTACAGCGCTAAGTGCACCCTTTTGCACGGCTCTGGCATTGACAAGACACTTTAAGGTGTTTGTAAATGGCATTGCCTTTTTATGCACTCTAAGAATATTTTACATTGCCAGACCTACATTAAAAACTACAGTGCAAATTAGAAGTAGACCAAACACATACATTGTTGATTTCAGTTATCCAGATCTTCCTCTGAGCAACTGTCTCTATGGAAAATGTGCTGGATGATGACAGTTCTATTCTAAGACTCAGAAGTCCTAGAAGGTGGTCAATTTAAACTTTTTTGGTCAGCAGAGTCCTAACGATTGCACAGTTAAGTTGCAGTTTTCTGCCCAGAAAAAGTATGATACCACCATGATGGTGGTAATCTTACTTTTTCAGAGCTCTCAGATCCCTTAGAAGCAGATGATGCAATTGGTAGATGTACCTTGAAAATATGGATGAAAGATTGAGAACCCCTTATTAGAGTGAGTTAATATAGCTAATAAAAGTTGCATCCATTTTCTTCAACATTCTACAGCGGTTTCAATATGGATGTGCAAGTCCTTCGTAAAAATCTCACTTGACCACATTGAATGTTGTTACAGGGTCATTCTCACTGGAGATAACATTAATAATGACATGTACTCACATCACAGTGCATGACAGCTGTCTCCTTCAGAGCTATGCACAAAATGTGGTCAGCTCACCCAGCAATCCCAATGACTGGATGTTTTAACAGAGACAATGCTTGTATACAATCTTAGCAATATATGGTTAAAAGCTGAAGGAAAACGCAAAATGAGAAAATTTTATTTAAATAACATGACTTTTGTCCTATTTTCAAATATTAGTAGTTCTGCTTTAAACTCCCGTTGGAACAATAAGTAGAACATTTTTTCCCTTTTGTATGTTTAGCTGTATCTGTAGTTTATCAATCTAAAGGGCTTTAACTTCCTGTAACATGGGTGTTATCATCTTCACTGCATACAAGTTTTCTAACTTTTCATAAAATGACTGCGTGAAGACAAAGCTCAAAACACAGTCTCAAGTTTCATTAAAAGGGGCTTGGCTTTCTAAGACTGGCTGCCATCAGAGATGCCCAGCAAGGGTTAGCTGAAAATCCATTTAATGGCATTTGCCTTTCATCAAAACACAATAAAAAATGTAGATTTCCCCCAACAGCCAGAATAATATAACCCTCTCCATCTATACGTGGGGGGAGTCTTTCATCAACTTCTCTACTTTGGCTGTGAATTGTACCAACAGCCCTCCTTTAGTGCCTTGTAACCCTGAAAGAAGATTGGCTGGTTTTATGGTTGAGTCACTGCACTGAATGCAGGCCTGCTTTATTATTTGTATCACAGAATTCCTGTGTAGGCTTAGATAGATAATCTCTTTATTCCTCTGATGATAAAACAAGGCTTAAATCTCTCAAACTCATAAGGATATTCTGAAGATCAGTTGATTAGTCTTTGTGACATTACTCTGATATTATTGTGACATACTCTTATTTTGAAGAGATGCTTCAAAAAAGCCAGTAAATATAGAGTGATCTTTGATTTCTGGTCTTCCACAGCTTTTGTTAAAAAATCCCCAAAGCTTTCCACTTAATAAATCCCAGCTGGATGACTGTTCTTTTTTCACTCAGCATCTCTCACATTACTTTTCTAAGGTGGAGCCCATTTTCTTCCCTTCTCCTTTTTGGAGCTCCTTACCCTTTGCAGATTTAGTACAACATATGCTTTCCAAACATACTTATTTGCTGCTTTTTATGCTCACATTCCCGAGTGTCTTATAAATGCATGTATATAAAAGACTTCAAACAAAGAAATAAGACTGCTGCAGGGATACCACATAGCAAACAGACAAACAAGCTATTAAATAATTAGCTATCTGGTCCCTTCATTATCATATCCGAGCACCCACCATGGAAAGTCTTGGAAAGAAATAGCATAAATTCTGTAGAAACTAGAGGGAGGAACCTTTAATGGTGTATAATGTAATATTATCAGGGTCTTAAAGTTAATCTATTATTCTTTTAAATTTAATTTGGGATAATTAGCCACTCGAAGTAATAAGTATTTTGGGGTTTATGTCTCATCCATAGTTGATTCCAAGGTCAGCATCTTCTGTGGATATTGGTGTAATAGAAACTCAGAGAAGTAGTCTGCATACTAAATTGTCACAACCCATTGCAGCAAAGTTTGGCTTGGGGACTCCTAGCTTAGAACTAACAAGACATGGTCCTAATAGCCTAAGTGAAATATGGAGATAAGAATCCAAAATAGGTGCACGTACAACCTATGTCAGCCTATGTCCCCCCTGCTGTACACCTCTCTGCTGAACTCAGTTCTGCAATGCAGAAGTATACAAGGACTTCCTGCCTTCCCTAGGAAAGACACAATGATTCAGAACACTGTCTGAATGAGAAAACTATTAAAAGCTTTCATGTAGCCAACAAAAGAACATGCAGACACTAAATAACACCAACATCTTTTCATTTTCCTTCTGTATTTTTTTCACATTTGTCTTATGAATAAAGATTTCTCTCAGGAAATTTCATCCTTAAAATTAGTTTTTCAGCTGTTCCCTACTCTCCTGTTTTGCTCCATGTATTATGAAGCACATGTGTCTGACATAATGCTGCAATAGCATTAATTTTAAAGTAGTACCTAGAAGTGGAGGTGGAGGGCCTGATCCTGGTTTGCTGAGTGGAGAATTTTTACACAAATGAGCAAACCAACACAGCTTCTTATATTCATGTCTCCCTGTTAAAAAGGGAAGCAGGCTGCAGACACTGGGGATATAAACACAGAAGGCAGCAGGTAAGAACAGGAGGGCCAGGCTGAGCTGTGAATCTGTCTGGCTTGGTCTATTACTGTAAAGACTTATAAAATCTGTTAGTATTCAACTCCAGCCACTGGCTGTTGGCATTGCAGTTAATGGACCGAATGATGCCTCAAAGGCATTTTTCTACCCGATTAATTCCAGGAAATTTAACATCTGTGTAAAAAATATCACCCCTTCCCCCCCAATAATTAAAAAAATATTTCTCATCAGAACATTTTCCAAGGCAGCATCCATGTCATATCAAAATCAGCTTTCTCCAGCACCCAGGCAAAAGCAGCAGTAGCCCAAGCCAGACAAGTTCTCTGAAAATGTGAAATCAGCAGAGGCTATTTTATAAGTAACATTGACATACTTAGAAGGGAAGAGCTGATGAATATCTAACAGATTTATTAAATCATCATTCTATTCCCCTCTATTACCTTCCAAGTAATTAACTAACAAATATCAAACCGATAGTATTAGCAGTCAAATACTTCAAATAAGGATGTTTCTCAGGGGGAAAGTTGTGGGACCTGAACAACTAAAATGAAGGTAGTGATTTCATTTGTCATCTGTTCCCTCTGGCTTAAATGCAGTAAGAAAAGAATTTAAGCATGTCTTCATGAGTGACTACCATAATACTGAATATGAGGGACCAAGGTAGATTCCTGCCTGACTTCCCCTGACAGGAATCAAACATGTATTGCAAAAAATGTACAAAATTACCATTTAAAAATTGTGTTCAAGATAAACTCTGTAGTCTGAGCATAAACACTTTATCCAAGTCCTCTGTTGCTCTGTTGGAACTGCAAAGAATGATGTGCAGCTCAGAATACTTCAGTACAGGTTTCACTGAGACATTATGGTATCTTGGGCTAGAGTTCATTTTCTTTCACATTGTAAAATTAGACTCTGAGATCCCAGTGAGACACCTGTTTTGAATTGTGCCCTGTACTCACTTGTGTTTAGGACTGTCTTACATCAAGGGTAATCCTGCTTAAATCGACCAGGTACTACCTAATATGAATAAAATATCACCGTTTGACCCAGCAACATAAACAAGGGATTAGGCGAGTTGACTAATCTGGCATCTGGTTACTAGTCAGCAGAATTGAAGCCCTCTAGAACGTAAAATGCTCTCTAATTTTCAGATTTACATTTAATAATAGTGAATGAATGCATAATAATATACAGCTATAAAGTTGTGTGGGTATTCTAGGGAAAAACTCTTTATCCCCTTCCTGCTGCATTGGATGCCTGGGTTCTAGTTTCTGCACAAGACTATTTTTAAACCAGTTAATTAGTATCTGTTATCACTGTCTTACATCTGTCATGTGTGAGAAACATTTCACCTAGGTAGTTAAAATGTTCAATTTAGAAGATGTTTTATGCATAAATACATCATCCATGTTACTCAAGGTATGTGCATAATAACAGAGTGCTGAAAGACTTCAAAGCATTGAAGAACCAACAGTCATCACCTAAGGCAAACTTGCCTGTGTTCCTCCCTTAATAGCAAAAATAGGGAAGGACACTGGTATGACCTATATTGAAACTAGCAAACTGGAAAAAAAAGAAAAAAAAAAAAAAAAAAAAAAAATCTATGGATTTATCAAGCAGCTACTCGTTCCTTACAGTTTTTACTGTAGAGAATACGGACCATGGCTGGATCTGAATTCAGACATTGGGTAAATGAGATTTTCAGCCATTGAATTGCAGAGCAGTAGGAGAAGAGAGGAATAAAAAAAAAAAGGGAAGAAAATTCAAACCCAGAAGATTTTTATCTGTCCTGAGAGAAGCACTTTTTAAACAAATTGTAACTGTTTATAGCTCTACGCTCCATGACTCTGAGGACACATTCTCCAGCCAAGGCAGGTAATTTTTTGTGCACTCAGGAGGGGAGGAATATGCCCCCAAATATTTTACAACATCTCATGAGGAAATGGAGGGCAAACTGATCTCTATGTTATTCCTACCTGCCTGTGATGATCATTTCAGTGGGCTTTGTGAAAACCTGCTGCAACCGATTTGCCACTTTCTTGAATACAAATAATTTCCTATAAATTGTGCCTCCTGCATTTCAAAGAGGTTTGGAAATGATTTTTTTTGTTTGTTTAAAAAATGTTATTGTATTATAGCAATATTCCACCATGTTCTTGCCAAGTTTCTCATTCGTATCAGCAGCATCCAACACAATCTAACTCTTCCCTCTGCTCAGCAAGCTGCCTTCTCAGTGGATGATGAAACTTGGCACGGAAAAAGAGTAAATCTTATTAGTGATGCCCACACGTGCTGTGCAAGAACTCGTACGTGATCAATAGTGCCGGAGGAAGACGTGCAGACTGATTACAAAAGGGGATTTTGTAAAGGTTTCATCTCTATGGTTGCTCAGTCAGCACAGGCAAAGCTTCCACATCTTTCTTTTTAAGTGGCTTGTGATAAAATCTGCTTCAGTCCATCTTGATTTTCATGCATAGGCTGCAGGAGTTTAGGAAAGCAGGGCTTTCCTTTTTGTAGTTTTTCATGCTTTGGAATACTAATATTTAGCATTTAGAAAGTACTTTACTGTTTCAACTCCTTGTCTGATTAAATATCACTGTGACATACTAAGTCCCCTAAAAATACAGGAGTTGTTCAGGCACAGCACTGCACAATGATATCTGATGTTTTGCACTTCTGTTCTAAAAATAGGAAATTGCTGTGATTTCTCACAATATGATAGCGGCAGGGAAACACTGACTTTTTGACAATAATGACATTGAGTGGTACTCTTCCTGAGGTTAGGGGCCTAGTTCTTATTGATGGGAGCACTACTGCAAGGCAACATAAAGAGGTTCTTTTGTGTTTGAACGCTACCAGGTAGTTTCATTCCCACTTTTGCATTCTGCGCCAGGTTCCCCAGCTGCCTAACCTGTCTGGAGGACCATCTGGTTCAAACCTAACCAAATGCAGAAGTTCTCATAAGGAGAGTCTGATCCCATTTCAGGTATGACTGTGGGCCATGCCTAGAGCAGCCTCTTCTAATGTGTCCTGACAGCCCCTCCTGGTGTGCCTCAGAGCACGCATGAAATGCTGTCAGCAACAAACTGCTTGGTTGGTTTTCTTGCTGGTAAACTAAATATCAGCCTTCACGTTATTCGGAGCTCTGCCACAGAATCACAAAATGGTTGAGTTTGGAAGTGACCTCTGGAGGACCATCTGGTTCAAACCTATGCTCAAGCAGGGCCACCTAGAGCTGACTGCCCAGGATCATGTCCAGGTGGCTTCTGAATATCTCCAAGGGGGAAGACTCCACAACCTTCTGGGGCAATGTGTGCCAGGTTGGTCACACTCACAGTAAAAGAGTGTTTTCTGAAGCTCAGGTGGAGCCTCCTGTATTTCAGTTTGTGCCCATTGCCTTTGGTCCTGTCAGTTAAAGGAGATGGAGTAGCTTGCAGGGAGTCAACTAGGTGGAAGCTAATCCATGGATTTCATGCCAGTTTCCAACTGCAGTTTGTGGCACAAGACAGTGCCTCACAAAACCTCGGGTTCATTTCATGGGAAGAAAGGTGCAAGTGTTGCAGTTCATGCCAAAATGTCTTCAGCTGATGACATGAAATGTATCAGTTTCCTCTGGATGCAAGGTTTGGCATCTGCCATATCTCTAATAACAAAAGTGTAAAGCATTGCCTTCAGTCAACTTGACAAGATTTTTTCTTCCAAAATTTAGCCTCCAAACTCATAAATCTCAGCAGCAAGTGTCACATGATGACAGCAGTGAGGCTGCAGCAAAGCCAGTGCTGCTGTGCTTTCACTGCCACCAAGCCTGTGGTATCAAAACTTGTGCAGCCAGTGACATGCAGCCACAAATGCTGCTTGCCATGTGAGCATGGATAAACTTCCAGAAAAGCAACAGTGCAGCTGTAGAGTTGCTGGGCCATAAAGAGAGTAGAGGAGGAGACAGAAGCAGAACCTTACCCAGGCGCAGTGCTGATAATTGCATCCACTTAAGGAGAGAGTCTTGCTCACATGGGTCCAGATTTTTAACCCCCATCGAACAAAGTAGCTCTGTTGAGATTACCACAGTGCTGCTTCATGCTGTACGAGGACCTTCCTATTGGCATAGATCAGCCTTCAGAAATATAGGCTCCAATTTATTTTGCTTACTCCTGCCCCAAACACGACTGTTGTTTTAGCAGAGCCCTGCCTATCCCTCTGGGGAGCTGCATGGTCCTGTGACCACTAAAGAGCACATGAGCAATTACTGCTGCAGTGGGATAAGAAAGATGTAAAAGAAAAATTAGAAGTTACTACAAAACAAAAATGCATATCCTAAACCTTCCAATTAAGGACAAACTATAACCACTATTTAAACCAGCTTGCTTATACTTAAATTACAGCACACCAGCGTTTTATTCCTGGCAAGCATGAGTGAAAATTCTATGCTGTGGAATTTTATAAGATATAACCAGAGTGAGGAAAATAGCTCTGCTCAATAAATGTATGAAAATAACCCCAGCAGGAAATTACCATTAATAAAGTCCAGTTAGAAAAGCATCTTCCAGATTACTCAGGTTTCCTTCTCTTTCCATTTTCTTGTTAGTTTTTAGAAATATAACCATCTTTTTTCAAAACTTCATACAAACAAAACTTTTCCTGGGACCAGCAGTTCCTATATTGCTCAAGACCAACGTGTCTGCTCTGGTGAGATCAAATGATGTCAAGGAAGATGAAGTCCAAATCTCCAGGAGATAAATCACTCACTACACTTCAATATAGGAACAGGTTTCTGAGCGTACTGTCAAAATGACATCATTCAGAGAATATAAGAATAATGGCACAAAATTAGACCAAAGGTTCCCCTAGTTCAGTATCCTCTGTTCAGCAGTAGGAGAACGTAAGTACTATTTTGGGAAGGACTACAAAAAGCAAGATAAATTCTGGGTGATCTTTTCCTGAAATAATCTTGTAGCTTCAAGCCATGTAATAGCTTTAAAGAACTGACACAAGGGGTGAATGTAGAGCATCATGTTCAGTAGCCACAAACGCATTTCTGCTCTGAATTTGTTCAGTCTGGTTTTGACACTCATTCTGATCTTGGCCTCCTCAAAACCCTGTGGTGCTGAGTTTCAGTTATATGCTGTGGGGAAAGGTGTTGCTTTGAGTTGGTATTAAAGCAAATTTATTATAGCTTTTAAATTCACTGGGTGTCCTTTACTTCCTGTGTTGCAAGAAATAATGAGTAGTCATTTCCTATTCACTTTCTGTACTCCGCATGTCTTTTATGGATCTGGATAATATCTCCTGCTTTTTTTCCCCAAGCTAATGAAACAATTTAGTACTTCCTCATGTATAAACCACTCTATACCTTAAATCACACTTGCTCTCCTTCTCTGTAATCTTTCTAGTTCTTTGCAATAGTTGAGGTTGAAAATGCACCAGGAATTTCGACAGTAGTACAATGATGGTTTCTGTCCTATTCTTTTCTTTTCGTAGTAACTCTTAACATTCCCTTTGACTTTTTCATCTCTGTGCAACACTGAGCTGATGTTTTGTAACATGGACCACTGGAGACTGACACTATTTATTACCAGACTAAAAATTATGAACAAAGGAAAAGGTGGAAGATTAGAGAGGAAAAAGAAACCATGGTAGGAAAGGTATCAAGAGAAAGGATTGTTACAACAGGAAGTAACAGAAAGAACATTTTGGACAAATTGTTTACACAACATTGTATCTTTAAGTATATATACCATGTAGAGTGACTAATTAGCTGTTGTTACTTCTGAAACCACGTTTAAATTTTTCTTGATGCTTAATGAATGAAAAGAAGTCTGAAGCATGTTTTACTGGGAAAGTGATATACAAGCAATGCAGAGCATGAGTGAGCAAAATCATAATGTTTTCTAAACTGCCAGCACCAAGCCATGAAATACACATTTTAAAGTATTTCAGAGATGCTCATTAATTTAGTATAAAATCCCCCACTTCAGCAGTGCAGGTCTCAGAAGACAAGCTGAGAAAGAAAGGGAAAAAAAAAAAAAGTACATGCAAACCAAATATTTCAGCTTAAACATTAAGCTGTAAAAGAATACATTTCAACCACACAGTGCTGGACCTACAACCTCACCCCTGCAGATGCTGAATTTTGAAGAAGATAAGCCCTTTTCCTTACTGTCTGGAACATGCCTTTGCTTTCTTGCTGGAACCTTCAAAAGTAAATGGCTTGAGAGCCTCTGTGTTGATTAATGTATTTCCTTAGGAATTCTGAAAATGCCTCCACACTGAGCTGGAATACTAGAGCAGAAGAGAAGGCTATTTTGCCACAAATGTGGAATTAGCACTTACAGGCCCATAGTTATTTTACTGATAGCAGACATCTCAGATCACACATGGTGTGGCACCTAGATTTAGAGGTAACACAGATATGTACGGAAAACTGTACTTGGACTTTTTCTTCTCAAGCCTGTTGGGGATGAGACAAGATGTAGTGGACAAATAGGACGGCTTCAGGCAGAAGAACAGAAATAATGCTAGGAAAGTGCTGGAATGAGAAAGAAATGCAAACACTGACCAGACAACTCCAAAAAGAAACCTTCCACAGACACATACAAATTTAAGCAGAACAAACTACGGTGCTGAACTCAAACAGTTTAATTGCTGCCCAATGCATCAGTCTAAATGAAGGCAATGCTACCTGATGGATGACAGTGTACTCCACAGCTCTTGACAACCATCCACTCCTTGACAAGACCTTGGAGAGAACTGAAATTGCAGGAAGATGTTCTTCTGAACATGGGAGATATCACTGGTATTGATCTTCCTTGTTTACTTTTGTAGCTGGCTTTGCAACCACTGCTTACTTAAAAATCTCTAAGAATTCTTTTGCTGACTTCTAAGAATTCATCAGGTCAGAGAGAAAAGTCAGAAGTTTGGACTTAAAATCTAGAATTAAGCAGCTACAAACATGCAACAAACAAAAAATTTAGACACTGGGCAAAATATTAAGTAAAAATACCTACTACCTATCATTTTGTAATTATATCAGTTCTTTTGATTGGTTTAACTACAACAGCTCTGCACTAAGACAGACCTTAAAATACAATGTGATTTCAATCCCAAACATTGTTAATTTATCTTTTTTAGCCTTTCATAAAAGTTGCAGTCTCCTTTGTATTTTTTTTCTTCTGGCAGATCCTGACAGGATCAAGCATGGCTATTGGAATAATATGTCTATCAAGTGTAGCCTGATTCTCATTTAGAAACAAAACAAAAGAGCAAGCCATTGTCTTAATTTGGAATGAAACCTAAACAAATAATTTCAGAGACTCAAGAATGATTTGTCATGTTTTCCACTCATTTTTTATTTCGAAGTTCTTTGTTTTCTTTTCAGTGTGAAACAAAACACAGAAATGCTGGAACGAATCCCCCTCTTCCCCCAGTAATTCCGGTCTACTTTTTCAAGACTAAGAGGAAGGGGCAAAACAGAGATCAGACAAACTTTTAGATGCTTACATGGATTAAACTACCAAGACTTTAAAGTTCTGCCAGTGTGAGAGCAGTGTGAAAGAATTTGGACTTCTCTGATATGCTCGCTCTTTGTTGTGATAAAAAGGAGCAGACAAGGATGTGGGCTATTCTTTTTTGGTTTTTTGTCAGCTTTTCTTCTTGTTGTTATATTGTCTTGAAGAAAGATAAACAAAGACAAGACAAGTATGAATTTCAGGGCACTTCCTGAAGAGCTTTGTGTTCAAACTTGCATCCTGTGCATCATCAAGAAACTGCTTTCCACTTCTACATGTCTGTGTCTGTTAATCCACCCACACTGCAGTCCTGTAAGATCATACACATTTATGTCACTCAAAATTCTACTGCTTCCAGTTATATGTCAATCACAGTTACTCCCTGTCTACCCTGGGTGGCTGTCAATCTGTTACCAGAGCAGAATCACTTTCACCTACTCTGAGAATTTATGCTTTTCGTCATGAGTGCAGAACAGAAATATCCTTTGCTAATAACAGGCGTTAGCAGTGTAGAGTCATAGAATGGTCTGGGTTGGAAGGATCCTTGTCCTGACACACTCAAGGGTTATTTACCATTGCTTCAATTGTATTTTCTTTCTCATCATCCTCCTTTAAGCAAGTTACTTTTATTGTAGTATAGAAAAAGAAGCCCGATTTCCCTGTTCAGCTGCTGTCAGCAGTGCACTAATGAACCCAATCTATATAAACAACTGGTGGCTTGCTGTAGATTTTAATCCTTTTCTGTAAAGGGACATAAACATCTCAAATACTACATGCTTGGATACTAGTTGTGTGTGTTATCAGCCAGTCCATAAGCAGAGAAACCCGTTATCAATTTCTGTTTCTACTTTTAAAAACCAAACCAACTCCAGGGGGCAGTTAACTAGAAATTCAGTTTAAGAAAACAGGCACAAATTGACTGACTTCACTGGGTCAATACCCCCTCATTTCACATGAAGACTTGGCCTACCATTTCGACAGAGTTAAGAGATATCAGACCAGTCTCTGCATGACTTCAGATATACTTCACTGACACAGGATGAAGCTTCCGTATCAGGTATGAATTTCCTGATAAAGATTATATTCCCTTCCTTAGGTACTTGGGATGCTCTGGGTGTGATTAGAAAATGTCTTCTCCCACTCCAGCTATGTCTAGCCCTTTCATAGCCTGTTACACAATAGTGCAATGCAGCTCATTTAATTTAATTTAATTCTTAAGAGCATTAACACAAAGGATATGATAAAACACAAGGCATTAATTAGAAGCACTATCAACAGCAGTTAAACTGTCAGTTGGATAAAAGACAGCCCATTTTAAAACTTAGCATTTCAATAACAGTTATGGAAAAACATTACAAATATTCTGTATTTTTTAGAATAATTTTTTTCTAAGCACAAAGATGCCCTTTAGTTGATCAGGTCTACTAAATAGGTCCTCTTTTTGTTTTAAAGGTGATCAGAGAAGCTTGTGAGTGCTCACTGAAGGGTGCTGTCTTCTTGCTCTAACAACACAAAGGAGGAGCAGCTATAGTTGCAGTAGAGGCACTCGTGATATTACTACATGCTGCAGGGGAAACATCCTACTCCTCCCGAGCCCTTGTTGCAGAGGAGAGAAAGAAACAGTTAATTTTTTTGTGTGTGTTAAATATCCATGTCTCATCATCCGAACTTCTCGTGGCTGCACAGGCAATCATCTCCTGTCTCAAGCATTTTACAAACATTGGCACTTAGGCCAACTGGTTCATTACACACAGATACCAGTCAAATACGTTGCAATTTGCAACTCCCTTGCCCTTCTTCCTCCTCTTACAGCTTAAAATGGATGAAAAGATATCTTCACAACACTCAGAGTGACTTGTGTATGAACATTCACTGTGTCATTTATCATTTCTGTATTTCTTTCTCATCATGACTCGGTAGCGTTCAGTGAAGGTGAGCGGAATGTTTCCACTCCCACAAGATCATCAAACTGTTTTGCCAGAAGCTCTGCAGATGAAAGGCCACTGGTGGTTAACAATGCTGTCAGTGGTGCCTGGAGCAAACGTATGCTCTTTAAAACGTGCACAGCTTGAACAGGACAAATATCCTGCTTAATGCAGGATCTTCAGCTTCCTGAAGTATGTCAAAATAAGTCTGTTTTTGAAAGTTATTGATTAATGAAGTAGTAGTATAGATAGCAAAGCAGGTCCTACCCCATATATTATGATATCTATTTAAAAGTAAAGTCCAGTCTATATAAAAAACCAGGGATTTTGGAAGAGGTTTGCTTTGATTCAGGCAACTATTCACAAGTACAGATGCACTTTGCACCTGAAGATGTTAACTGCTTGTTCTTGAAATTCCTACCTCATGGCGCCAAAGTTCCACATAGAGTCATAGAATAGTTGAGATTGGAAAAGACCTCCTCGATCAAGTCTGGACATTTCCCCAGCACTGCCGAGTCCACCCCTAAACCATGTCCCTGAGTGCCTCATCTACATCAGCACTACATTGTTGCGCACAGAGCTCTTTGCTTGCTCATAGGCATCTTTTACCTTTACGCTTCCCAGCTTCTCATGTTCAAAAGCATGTCACTACATTACATATTACAAAGTAGAGAGCAATACCTTGAAGTATGAAACTCAGCCTCTAGAGACACCCAGTACACCACGGGGGGCATTTTCCAAAGATAATGAAGACTGGTTTGGGAAGGATGTGTAGCAGGGGAACTGTTTTGGAAGCAGGCAGTTTTAGGGAGAGAGGAACACAGGACAGAAAAACAGAATCAAGGATCAGAGCCAACTAACATGAAAGGGGATTTAAGGCCAGGATGCCTGAAAGGAAAATTCTTATGTTTACTGAGAATAAATTATTGTTAATATTTTTAAGATCCGTTTTGCATAGTGTTAGCGTAATGGAAGCAGTCCCTGAAACTGAGTTTTCTGTATATGGATTTCTAACAGCTGACAGGAGCTTAAAATATCTTTTTATGTAGGAGCAGTTCAACTTCTCCCCAATATGTTCTGTGCTTTCCTTCCTTCTACTTTACTGGGAAATCACTCATCTTCTTTGAGGACAGTCCACCTCTGCCTCATCTCCTGCAGCTCCAATCAAAGTCCTCTGGAACACCACCATTGATGTCACCAGCAGATGGCTAGGACAATAAATTAAGGCATGGGGTGAAAGAAGTATTTGTAGTGGGAACTAGTCAACTATCAAGAAACCAAGAGCCTATTTTCATGGCAAAATGAATTCTTGTTTCCTTAGAGATGAAAAATGAGGAGGAGTCAGATGAAGGAAATCTCAGTGATTAGAAAGTGAATTGCATTTAGAATTTTTTTTATGTATTCAGTGAGATTTCAGTAACTGTTTACATTCATAATGAAGACATGAAATTGAAGATATGAAACTGAAGGCTTGGCTTAGCTATAAAATTGGTTTTAGGTATGCATACAGGAAATGTATACAGAAGAAAAAAAATCCTATTGAATTTTATTCCTTTCCTCTGACTATAAAAACAGAGGAGAATGTGTTACTATTAATTGTGCATATAAAGCAGGCGGTAAATTTCTTTCCAAAAAGTCTGTGAAAAAACTGTGGGTGGAGGTGGTGGTGCTGCAATGACAAAAAGGTTCATTTTTACTCCTGTTAATGCAATAAGTCATCACAAAAGCTGCTGCAGTAAAAACCAGTTAAAGAACCAAAAGAATGGGAAAAGCTTAACTATACATAGCACTGCAGTCCCCTTGAATTTATCCTGAAGAGAGAAATAATCTTTCTATCATATTAGAAACCTTCAATAAATTGAATTGAACACAGGAAATTGTCACTCTGTTTTATATATTGTTGCTTATCTCTGTTATTGTCAATTTGACTGTATTGCATACAGATTCCTGCCCTCACCACACAAGAAAATTATAGAACAGAATCTAGCCAGAGGAAGGGATTCAACATAAATAACCTAAGAAATTAATTAAAAAAGCAAAGCACTAACAGGTCATCTGCATTAATTATACTTCTCCTCATGTACCTCCTACACCCCAAATTTTACACGTTGCCATCATTTGGTATTAATTGCAAACTGGATCATCAATCTCATATACTACTGGTTATATTATCAGCATCTAGAAAGCAAACAGCTCTGCATCCAACTGCTAGATACACATTCCCATGGCAATAAGCTCGATTAAATCGAGACACTGTATTCTCCAAACTCTTTGTTACTGTCTTTCTGGTGGAGATTATGACCTGTACACTTAAACCTTGCAAAACAAAACATATGAATACTTTTCACATGCTTCAGTGTGAAGCCAGCTCATTAGCTTAAAGAGGTGGTGGTGTTTTGAGGCAATTTAGCTGACTTATGAATATCCACACTTAGAATGTGAAAAGGTGTTTTTGTGTTACTAGAGATAGGGAGGTTTTTAAATATTTTAAAATTATCATCATTTTTTAATGTTAGAACTTGTATTTTGGCAGGTTATTATGAATTAGGCTATTGGTCTTGATTTTCTATCCTTATCTTCAGTAAACCTTTTTTCTATACATTTTCTTCCTGATTACCACTATGGTAGGAAAGCAAGAACTCTAGGAAAAAAGCCAGTGATGGGGAAAATAATTTTCTTAAATAATGGCTTGTACTGTGGTAGCACTTAGAGACTCATATGAGGTCTTCATTGTGCTATGAGCCATGATTTAAAAATCAGTCTTGGAAAAGCATAATTTTGTTTTGTGAGAAGGCAACAGGCAAATTGTGAGGAGAGGAACGGACCAAGTGACACGATTTTGATTAGATTCATGAACAGCAGAATTGTCTGTGGCTGCCTGAACAGTTCTTGCCTGAGTTGCAGCTTACTGGTGAGTATCTAATTTCATTTCTAGAAACAAGAACAGTACAAACAAGAATACTTCTTTTTCACTCAGGCTTTCCCTGCTGACAAAATGGTGGAAAACTAGCATTGCTCTCATTAATGTCATTCTAGCTTTGCAAATGCAGCCCCCAATGCCACTGTTCCTTGTGCAGTCTAGTAAGTGCCGTGTGTATTTCCTTACAAACGTGATCTCAGAACCTCAGCTATATCCCTTAAGAACAGAGAAAAGGTATAGTTCAATTTTTAATAAGCAGCAGCCACCTGAAATTGGTGCAAGCTGCTTAGCTCCAGATAAAGCTACAGCAGTTAAACCACAGTTAAAACCTCAAAGAAAGAATGGCTGAGAATCAGAGGTGCATCCAAAAACCTGCAGATTTAATTGACTCTCCTGATACACTGTAAGCAAGGTATGACTACAGTCACAGAAAACTTAAGTAACCTTTATTTTGTTTTCTAGATCTTTCTGTTCTTTGAAAACACAATTAATTTTGTTGCTCGCATTTCCCATGCTGGAGGTTTGCTACCTGCAGTGCATTGCAGTAAAATTCAAGGCTGGCCTCTTTAACAAAACAAAAAATGGGTTATAAATGAAACCGTCATATTTCCCAGGGGTAACTTTTGAAACAGATCTAGCAGCTTACTTTTGCCTTTCTCTGGCACCAGCTGCCACCAGAAAGTCTCCAGAACACAAGTTGCCCTGCCTTAAATTAGCCATAGCAGAGCACTTGAATTTTACTTCCTTTTAAACTGCCCTGCCCTTCAAGAAAACCCACCATGAGCACTGGAGACAGGGCCCAGACATGATACAGAGATGGCATTTTTTGATTGGTTATGACTAATGTGGAGGCTTCTCTGCCTCTGTTTTTTTCCCCAGCATCTTCAGTGATTGCTCTGCAAAAGCAGTCCCAAGTTTGCCAGTAGGCATCTCTTTGAAAGGAGGAATAGCCCTAAAGCATGGGCCTTGGAATAGAGCCGCAGTGAGAAGTCATTCCTTCAGCTGCATTTAGAGATGCCGTTTTTTTCATGTACCAGTACACTAAAGAAATAATTCTGTGTTTGAATATCAGATTTCTACCCACTGCAAGTTGGGGCGAGTCAGACCTGCAGCCTTTCCTGGAATATTGTGCTCAGACTCAGCACAGATGAACTATGGTAGTCAGACCACTGGCCTTGTCTTCCAAGATTTCTCTGAGAACAGACAAGTTTAATGCTAACAGTGCTTCTTTCTTCAAGGTGGGCAGTGACAGTAAGATTTTTTTTCATCTCTGAAATGTCCAGAGCAGCTTGACTTTTCTCTGACTTAAACCAGATTCAGCTAGTGAAACTTGTAGTCTAAATAAACCCACTGTCCTACCATTCTCCTTGACCTAGTTATACTCTGGGGTTTTTTCTTCTTTTAAAAGTTGCTATGGATTTGTTGAAAATTTTGGTTTTATTGGGACATCAGTGAGATTTAAGTATGCAATTTTTTCTTAATTAATTTTCCCAGCCCATGAGACATGAAGGATACTGGAAGATGACAAGCATTAAATTCAATGACCCTTGTCTAAGATGCACCCAAGCTTCTCACAGCCTTAGGAACAAGAAAAAACAACTTTTAGACACTCAGGCCCTAACTATCAGGTTATACCGCAGTAGTGCAGCAATAAGAGAACTGCATAAAGCAAAATTATACTGCTTTTAGCTTTCCTATGTCTCCTTGCTGGCACGCAGCCCATTTCTAAGCTCTGTCACAATGATTTCTATGAGTTAGTTTTCCTTGATGTCAGAGTAGCAGCTGAGCAATTAATTCTTTTTTATTTCATTTTGAAAATGAAAAAAAGGTGAGTAGCAAACTCTTCGACTACATTACAGGCAGTTTTTGCAAGCAAAGTAGCCAGATCTATTTCTGTTTAGATAAAACAGAATATATTTCTTCTGAGGTAAAGAAAACAAAAAATAAGTGATTTTTAAACATTAACTCCTTGACAGTGTAAGTGCAGTGAGCTGCTCTGCAACTTGTACTATGAAGCATTTAAAATAATTTCCAAGTACCTTTGAGAGACAGAACTGAAATTAACTGTCTAAACAGCCAAATGCTTCCATCCTCAGTGTTGGGACTAAAGATGCACTTTCAGATCACATCCACAGCACTGTGCTTCTCTGAGAAAGAGTCTCCTCAGTTACACCTTTCGGTTTATAATACAAAAAAGGTCTAAATTGACTGTTGAACAATACTTCACAGCTAAAGACAGAGCCAAGCCTTCCCTTAGTTTTAACAGGGCTGTTAAATGCAGAGATCTGGTCTGCAGAGAGCATTTGTTCAGCCTGCTGACTTCCTGTGGGTGTTTGGGGATCTGCAGCAGGGTGCAATGCAGGGTGCCCTCAGCTGCTGCCAGGGCAGGGTGAGCTCACCCAGCCCAACGCTGCGCTGCGCAGACGAGCTCGTGGGGATGCAGAAGCAGCAGTGCCACATCCACAGACAGCTGTCTCAGGGCTAAAGAGCCCTGCTCTTTCCATGCAACCTCCTGTGCACAGCTCTGTCTCTTCTGGCTGTGAGCCAGCCATGAGGAAGCAATTACAGCAGTGCACAAAGTCCAAACGTGAGATTTGTCTCTGTAATCTCTGTCCTTGCTTACTGAATTCTTGCTACACAAATGGCTGGCCACTGGAACAGACCTGGCTCCTAAGATATATTTGACATCATGGATCATGGCAAGTCACCACTAGCTAAGGATCTTACAGTCACAGAAAGATCATTGAATACAGATAATCCTGTTCTCTTTTTTTCACCCCCAGTGAAAAAGGGTTGGTATTAGGGTTGCATGAACAATTTCCCCCAGTTGGTTCCACATGCAGAACAAAAGTACTTTCCCTTGTCTGATCCAAACCAAATTTTTTCAATTACCAAAAAAAAATCAAAGTTCAATTCAAACCAAAATATTTTTTTCCTTGTTCTAGGCATCTTTAACCAAAAATAAAGCAAAGAAGGGAATGACTATGAACTTTAACAAACGTGTTCACTTAAGCATTCACAACTACAACATAGTTCACGACATAACTGCAGTTATCCCACTTCCCAGATTAGTGCCAGGCAATTCACCCCAGTTTTTGTCTCAGTGAATATTTCAGTTGTCCCATGCAAAGTAGAAAAGTCAAAACAGGAAATTTCTGAAGTGTATTTGCGTGCGAGTCTCACAGAGCCTCTCCCTCGCATCTAGGATTCCCTTGTGGGTCTGGTAGATCTCCTTGGGTAAGAAAAGGATTTTTCTTTTTTTGGATGATCCTGGGTGAAAATGGAAAATGCTACTTCCTTCAAACTCCCTACCCAGAAAATTCAATGTTAATTCTTGAGTTGTTTTGAAAAGATAAAATGAATTACTGAACAAAAAGTCACCAAACCTTTATCGCTATACTCACTAGACAAGATGTCACCAAAGAGGAAAAGTGCCCAGGAACTAACATTTGTAGTGTATACTGTCAGTAAGATTAATTTAATTACCTGTGGGAAAAACAGTAATTTATGCCAGCAGGCATCCAGCTTTGTGTTCAAATAGTAAGACTATCGTAAGGAGTAATTTTTATTCCTGGTCATGGATAAGTAAGTTGTGGCAGGCTTCTCCTGTCCATCACAATACCATCTACACCTTGTGGCTGGTTTCAGCTGTTGCTCCTCTCTCAGGTCAGAGTGTATGACCCTTTCTTACCCCTGCAGATCATGGTCACCGACTTCTGCTTTATTTGAACGTGTGGGTGTTCATTTCATTTTAGCAGCTGTGATGTGCACAACACCAACCTCCAATGTTAACCACACTGTTACAAAGACTGTGCTTCTGTTCAGCTCGAAGAGATGTGAACAACTGATTTGTCACTTATTACATCAGAACTGGAGCCTCTTTATTAGAGTTTCTAACCCCCGGGCCACTAGAAAGCTTTGCATGGTCAGGTGGCTGATTCGGGCGGGTAATTTGGGCAGAAAGCTACTCAGTGAAGCAGTCCGTGGAGTCTTGCCTTCCACCCTTGTCTGTGAATAAAGGCAAATTGGCAATGACTTCTACCTTTTTGTTGACACATCACGTATCACTGAAGACCTTCACTATATTACAGTGTGGAGGGTTTGCGTTTTCATTTGTTCAGCCCGAGGCAGGTGACTCCGGACACTTCAGAAGCTGCCAGGAGACTTTGCTGAAGCCTCATAGCACCTGCAACAACTACAAGGGCTGTTTGAGCATGGGGCCTGCCTTTGGGGCCCACGTGGGAGCAGCACTCAAGCAGGAGGTGATGGCAACATAGCAGTTCGAGGGAAGGAGGCAACACTGGGAGGCCTTTGCCCAGAGAAGGGAGGGCCCTGCGTGGGCAAGATGGCAGAGTGTTATTTACAACACTTTCACACTCCTGGCTTGTGATAGACAAACAAACCTGTGCTTCTCACAAGGGGGGAGCATGTGAATGTACTTGAAAAGAGCATCTGAGGCTTCACGTGCAGCAAGAGGCTGAGAACAGCTGCCCCAAAGCCTGCTGTGAGCACTCGGTAAGGCTCTGAAACCCTCCTGGTCACAGAGCAGCAGGTCTTACCCAGCTCCTCCCAACGTCTCTGGCTTAAGGGAAGACCTTTTCTACTAAGAGAGAGACAAAAGATGCTTTTTCAGTGGGAGCTCCTGCGTCCCTTTGAAACAACTTCATATTCTCCCTGTTATTTGCTTCCTGTTCCCAGAAGAGGAAGCTGCTTGAATATCTTCAAGCAATTAGATTTTTTTTCCCTGACACCACAAAATACACTTCTCTCCTGCCTAGCTGTATACCCCACATTCTGTTGAAAAGGGTATATGCTCGCTGCTATAAACACTTTTTTTTTTTTGTTTTGCTTTTACTGCCTATAATTGTTTTCCAATGTCCCACTTTGCTGGCTGGTGGTCCTGCCTTTAACTGAAACTGAACACACTTCATTTTGATAGTCCACTAATCTTCCACTGCAGCACTGTCCACCAAGTCCCAAAGAGATAATAACACTTCTTGTGTTTTTGGTTTGTGCTGAGTACACTCTGCCAAAATTAAATTCCTGCCAAACAACAGAATCCATAAGAACCACAGCCATTCTTCTAAAGGCAAGGGATTGTCTCAGCTTTTTGTTTGTTTTCCACAATATANTTGTGTTTTTGGTGTGTGCTGAGTACACTCTGCCAAAATTAAATTCCTGCCAAACAACAGAATCCGTAAGAACCACAGCCATTCTTCTAAAGGCAAGGGATTGTCTCAGCTTTTTTGTTTGTTTTCCACAATATAAATAGCTTTACACGTGGAGGGTTTTTTTGTGTGTACTCTGCCTTTTCCATTTTCTCCAGTATCTTTTCTTACAGCACTTTGAACTTTCTTGAAAGAATGCCCAACCTTTTCTTAGCAACGAGACACTGGCTTTATGACTACCTGTTGCACACAAAAAGTGTAGCAGAGCAGCTTTTGCTGTATAGATGTACGCTTGAACCTGTCTAGGTCTCTCTCTCAAACCAAATAAAATCAACATCACAAGGACACAATTCATAAGCGGTTGTATGGGCTACTAAAGTTCTTCTCTTTCTAACCATTAGTTTTAGTTCTCTGGTGTCTGTCTTTTTCTTGGCCTTAAAACTTTACTACTGCCTGATTTTTCATGAAGGACATCAAGAAGTAGGCAAAAACATGGATTGCCTCCTCAAACTATTTGCAGGCCACCCTCAGATCTCCCAGACTTCCCATCTTTGTACAAATGTAATATCTCTCAAATTTCTGGTACATGGTTTCATAACTGAGTTTTACTGTTTGAGTTGAAACTATTTAATAGATCTAGTGCTTCAAACCCAGCTATTGTCAGAAAATAAAGACCTATTCTGATTGCCTTCCGTTTCTGGCATCCATTCCTTGCAGCAACAAAGTTCTGTTTAAATTCTTTCCAACTGCCTTCCATAATTCTAGGAAAAAAAAGAATAATCGTCTCAGATGAGGCTTTTAATGGTGCCGTTTTTCCATTTGGGATATTTTAAAATTTCACTTAACTCCTAGTACTCTTGTCACTCAGCTGTCATTTAATGTCTAATACAGGTCTGCTTCATTGAGTCTGTGATTAGAATTGCATACCCTGAGCTGCTGCACAAGAAAAGTGACTTAATTGTTTCAGGTGGCTGGGCCAGAGCTTCTTAACTCACTAAAAAAATCAGGGCTAGAAGGCAGCAAAAAGGAGGGCAGAATACTCTGCCATTCCCCCTCTGCTGTCCACATTTTGAGCCACCCAAAACAAATGCACCGAGCCCTAATACTTGAAGCTTTGTGCACTGATTAAAACACACCTTTTGTTCTTTTTGAGATGATTTGTAGAAAAACAAAGTGAGTGGTGGTTAAACTTCTCCAAGTGCCCCTTCCCCCAGTAATCCCCTGTCGTAGAAGCTTAAAACTAGATGCCTAAATATTTATACAAAAGCAGGAATAAATGGACCATGACTCTTCAAGAGTGGTTGGCAGTCGGTGGCTCACCCCGATGCAGTGTGAATGCAGTCAGCTCTGCAGTGCAGGTCTCAGGCTGTGTCCCAGTGCTGAGGATGGTGCAACCTGTAGTGTCCTGCACAATCTCGCCCCTTGCATGTTGAGATCACAGCACACCCTGGCTCCTTCCTGCCTGGGCATATCAACAGGACTGCACACACTTGTTCTCATCTAAATGTGCATCTGGAGCAGGGGTCTTGGCATACAAAGCAGGGCAGACCATGCTGTGGAGCCCACCTGCCTCAGCTTCGACAGAAATGCTGAGTTCAAGAACTGCCAGCACTCTTGAAAGCCACAGAGTCTCGAAAATCCACAGAAGAATTTAGCAACTTCCAAGTTGCTAGCATTTAATCTTTAATAACCTTGATATTTTCCCAGTAGGCCTGCTCTCCTGCTTGCAGAAGGTGACAGCTGCCACCTCCCTTTGAGGACAAAGTTCAGGACAGTCCTCCACAGAAGCTGTAGCCAGCCCTTCGCACACAATCTGTTTTTTTCTTCAGGAGGTTTATAGAGCTCCACAGAATTGCAGAAGCTTGGCTGATAGTGCATTTGCCTGCTTAACTGTCTCTGCTGTTCTCAAATATCAAAGGAAATGAGTGTTTGGGGGGAGAGGGAAGGAAGATGGAGGAGGAGAAAGGATGGAGACAAATTAAATGAAGGTGAATGATCAAAGCAGCCTTTCCTGATATCAGATATTCTTTAGTAAAGTTTGGGTGGGTAGGCCTGTAGAAACACTACAAAGTACTAGTATAAGAACTAGAGTCCAGTGAGGAACGAGAGCCCCACAAACTACAAGAGAGGAAAAGGATCAGCACCTATGACATTTCTCAGACAGAACTCTACTTTAAAGAGGTTATATTCATCCACTTCACACCAGGTTCACCACATGTAAGAAAGCCAGAAAGCATCAGCTGGCATATATGTATTGTTACCTAACTGGAAGACCTTTGGATAGATTTTCTGATGCAGCTGGAGCATGCAGGTCCAGAGTGAAAACGTCTACCCAAATTTAAGATGCCTAAAGCTTTTTCAAAATGTGTAGATTTGTACAGTTATTTCACATCTTTCCATTACTAGAGGAATATTATTGCCTCATCTTTGTGTAAGAGGTTGAAGATAGAGAAAAGAGAGAATTAAAACCCTGTCTCAAATGAGATGCCTGGTAGGACATTTGCAGTTACTGTTAAAGGACACGACACATCTACCTTTAAATCAGTTCATTAAGCAATTCAAATTCCCTACTGTATCAACTGTTTAGTACTGCAAGCAATTACTACACTGGCCTTTCTATTATCTCTGAGCTCTATTTCTTTCAGCAATGTAATTATTGAAGGCAAGATTTTCTTCAGTTGCACTTTCTCAAATCAAGAGATAAACTTAAACTTTTTCTTTCTTTCTTTTTTTTTTTTTTTTAATCCCTAGTCATCCTTGCTGGCTCTGCTTTGTAATCTTTAATGGGATATGGCATATCAGGCTACTGGAGAAATTGCTTACAGAGACAATCTCTGACAAAATCTAGCTTCCTGAAAGAGAGCTCCGGTTAGCAGCGCGTGAAGAACAACACGGTGTGTGCCTATAATGAAAGTAAATCAGCAATCAAGAGGAAATGGCAGTTCAGGTCTGCCCAAACCGCAGGTGCAGGGACTCACATGGCATCAGCTTGTGCAGCCCAGAATTACACTGCAGCTATTAGAAGAAACTCCACAGGATCACTTGTCATCTCCTGCATGACAAATTGAGCTGTCTCCCCTTACAGGACTCTTTCTCATCATTCTAAAGAGGCCTTGATTTGAATATAAGCTCTAAGTCATGAGTAAATTTGTGCTTGGTACTTCTGTAGCCAGAGGACTCCACGAACACCACCCAACTGTGCCACAGAAGATGCAGCTTTGCTACTGCAGCAGTGCATAAAGTGACACGGGATGTTCGGGGTTTGGAGCTGCCAGTGGAAGGTCTGAGAAACTCCTTGAATTGGGGTCTTCTGCACATCAGTCATGACAAGCCTGTGCCTCTTATGATACCTGTGTTGTCTCAGTCAAGGAAAAGTGACTGAGAGAACCTAGTAAGGGAGAGGACACACATCAACAGACTTCCTACCATTTAAATGAAAGGAGGGAAAAATACTACCATATGCTATATGGCTTTTGGATTGCTGCAGATGGTACCTTCTGTTGCACAGTTGAAAAAAGATGGATTTTACTCAATTTTTACACAGGTCCTACAAAATTTGCACACGTCCCTTGTATGCCAAGGAGGAGTAGGTATGTTTACTCCTCTTTTTAATTTACCACACTTGCCCTGCATACCTACCAGCTGCACATTGTGTTTTATTCTCTGTCATGGTGAAACAGCACAAGGCTGTGGGGCAGCCTCTGGATTTATATACGGCTCTTTAGTCTTTTTATGCAAGCAGCTTCCAATGATTCTTACTCTGGGAGAGTTTTCTGTGCAGGCTGGAAATCTCTGCTACCTTTCCTTCTCCACATGGCTCTGAGTTTGCTAACGATCACATTTAAGACCATTTGGTGCCAGCAGCTAACTTCCAGGGCTGCTCAGTGAGTGTGCTGTATCAGTGTGGGATGAGTGGGTGGAATGTTTTCTACTGTTTTACTTTTTAGGGTAAAATAGAATTAATCTGGTGGTTTTAACAGTTGTGCTGTCACTGGTACGGACACAGTGATGATGAATAAATTGTTCAGTCTTGACAAGACCTTCATCAGCAACAGCAAGATTGCTCATTAGATTTCACAGCATACACACTTCAACTACATTCCGTGCATCTGTGGTACTATCAACTGATTAGGGTATTTCTTACATATACATACAGACACACACACACATCTTCTTTGACTTCAAGCTATGGTGTTTGTGGCTTAGTTTATAAACAAACAGGAGCCTGAATCTTGACATTTTGCCTCACTGCTAATGCATAATACTCTGAACTCTCACTGGAACTTAGTGTGTTGATGGGAATTGCTCCATTAAGAACCACTGTAGAATTATCAGAATAACTCTTTTGCAAGAGGCTGTGCTAAATCAATTTTACTGGTTGCTTTTAGTTTATTATTTCCAAACTATGATGGGTATTTGTTTTCATGCCAAATGTTTATGTAAATCACCTGTATTATGATGCATTAAAGCATTTACAGTTGGATAGTTGGAATTAAAAGGAGTTAGATAACTAACCAAAAGTTTCCATGTCACTCCACAGTACATTACATTAATTAGCAAAAAAATATATTTTGCCTTTTCAGTAATAACAGGTCCCTTCACATGTGCAAAGGCAGCCAGTGTTCAGGGCTAACTGTGGGTGGACAAAGAAATGTGCCATTTTACAAATGCTTTCAGTGAGGGCCTTGGAATTACTTTCTCAAAAGACAGAACGAACATGTGAGGCATGAGATCTTCCTTAACACTGAAATGTTTTCTCCAAAAAAAGTTTCAAGGCTATTGTCTAGAGGAGCAGCAGAACATATTTTCTTCAGGAAATAATAATAAAGCATATTCTGTGATCCCGTGGGTGCATAAAAATCTTACAATGAATGTTTTCACCAGGAGAAACCAGCTCTGCATGACTTTCACCTTCTCCTGGGATTCAGTTGACCTAATGTCTTTAAGCCAGTTACTAACACATGGCATAAATGCCACTAAACTTTATAAGAGTTATTTTTCCTGAAGTTTCTGGAGAGCTTCATTGCTCTCTTTCTGATATAAAAAAAGAATTTAATCAGCTGTTATCCCTGTTGTCTAACCAGGACTAGCAGACCTGTTTGTTTCACAAGATCACAGGATGATGAATCATGAAGAGATGAGAGGCCTATGTTCAGAAGATTAATTTGCAATAATTTGATCACTTCAGCTCACTTCCTAGAGCATTGATCATAACACCCAACAGTAGTGACACCATGCAAGTACTTGTTTTTCTCACTCTGAAATACACAAGGAAAATCTTTTTCATCAAATCAGGCACTGCATTGGAACACCATAATGGCAGTACTGGTTCAACAGCTAATGGAAAAGGATACATGGAGTGTTACTGTACACAGATACTGGATTGCAGACCTGTGGAAAGCATGTATTCTGTTGATGAATCGGGTTAAAGTTTCACTTTTTTTTGCCAAATGCCATTGCAAGAAAGCTTTCTCCAATTTTGCTGGTCAGGAATGATTAGCACCAAACAATCTCTGATCCTATCAAAAATGATTGTCTGGGAACATCTTAATCCACTGTGAATGGATAAAATTTTCCTTATCTTGACAGTGGCATACTGATACTGCATAATAAAAATCAACTTCAATAGTTACAAAGTATTTTTTAAAAGTGTTCAAATTATAAAAAACAGTGTGTTTTCCAGGAGCATTCTACCACTCTTGTTTCATAGTTGTGTTTGATTTATTTCTTACCATTCTCCCTGAGCTAGTGAGAGTTAAACAAAATTGCTATGAGATTCCTATCCTCTAAACTGTATTTACAATTTTCCCATGACAAAGAAACCTTCACTGTCCTCCTGGACATAAATTTTGCACAGTTCTGTCCTGGCTCAAATGTAATGAAGCCATCAGGGTCTTCCTGACTGTAACTAAGTTACAAGAAGAAAAGTCTCAATTCTCTGTAAACACAGACCATTTAGCAGGAGAATAAGATAGTCTAATCCACAGCAATTTAGTTATCTTAAAAACAGCTGTTTTATCATATTTTTTTTAAAATTCAGTAATAAAAGAAAATCCCAGGGAATGCTAAATCATTCTCAACTTCATCAGAATTCACTAAAAAGAGCCTTTTTAGCTGTACTGCCTTGTTTCAGAAAGAACCAAGAGTGCTGGCATGATAAACTACTATTGCTTTCACATCACCCTGCACTTAATTTTTCGAAATTGATTTATCTTGAGAAACTGCAACAATTACCCGAACACAATGTTTCCTGGATTGTTATGGATTGCCAAGGCATGTTGGAGAGTGATGTCTCCCACTGCTGCACTATATTAAGTTTTGTTTTTCTTTTACTTACCTCTTTCATCAATATTACTACTTCTAGGTAACTTTTTGGCAATGGGGCTCTTTAGACTATACAGCAGTCTGAATACATTCCAAGCCTTTCCAACCTTGTTGAACTGTACCATAACCGACAAGATTTACATAACTTCATTTATTAGGCAAGGAGATGGCCTTCGAGTAATTTATCTAGCTAAGCCAGAAAATTCACTCTCCTAAATTTCTGAACATAGAGAGGTTTATTGAAATATCCCTTTCTGTCTGTCAATAGTATTCATTCACCTCCCTCTTTTTAATAAAAGTGCACAAAATTCTCTATTGATATCACTGGAGTTGGAATAACTCAATAATATATGAGGAGCAATGATTCATTTTCATCTCATTTAGTGTATTTTACTTTCCCCCTATGGGGTCAGTGCCTCTCTGGCTGGAAGTCTGTCATGCAGTTTTATTCCGCTCACACATTTCACACCACGTAAACATCTAAGTGATCTTAACATGCATCATTGGAGAAGACCAAGGAAGAGACTTGGGTCACTCACAAGGCCACCCGGGTTCATTAAGAACCCAGGTATTAAGAAATAAGTCCTTAACAGTCATGGTGTGTTAGGGGCAAGGGAGTGACATCATTATAATATAATGCAGTACCATATGGTTTAGCAGCAGGTCAGGCTTTATCCTCTGCTCACCCCGCTCACGATTCAACAACATTTTTTTTTAAATTTCAGAACGATTGTATCAGTGAGGAAACAAGACTCTTCTGAATTTAGTATCTCAGAATGCAGAGCCCATTCTGAATCCATAGAATAAGCATAAACTTAAGATTATACCCATGTAAATTCTACCTCCTGATTAGTTAAGATAGCTTAGCAGCGAGTATTTACAGATGAGACGCCACCTCTCCCCATTAAGTACATCAGAAGAACTGTCCTATGAATTGCAATATCAAATCTCATTTTTCTTAGGTAATCCAGCACCAGAATAACAAAACAGAAAATCTTTTTGATTCTTGATGTTCTATTAATGGAAAATAAACCCAGATTTAGCAACTTATACTTACGTGCAATTTGCTATAGTGATTACAATTTGCTGTTCATCTCAGTTTCCCTTAAATTATTCTAAGGAACTATTTGGTGGCAGTCAGTTTTTCCCGAGTTGTGGCACAGCACAGCTGGAGCAGATGCTTGCTGTGGGAATCTTGAGTCTTCCTCCTCCAGAAATGCAAAGGAATTCAACAAGATCTTCAGCTAAGATTCTTTAAAAAAGTAACCTGCCGTGGCATAATGGTCCTCAAATGATCATGTAACAGGCAAAAGAGAGGGGAAAAAAGGGGTTTTGTAGTAGAAAGTGGTCACCAAAAAAGTCCTTTTGGAATCTGCACTGGAATATGTCCCACTTATCATATACAGAAATGATCTAGGAAAAAACCATATCATGTAGTGACAGACTTTTCTGAGAAGCATAAATTAATCACATTATTAAAGACAAAGATTGACCACAAAGAGCTGCCAAAATACTGAACATAAGTGTTATAAAAAGGCAGAGGGGGTACAGAGTAGGTAAAGCACCTGCCATGAGGAAAACCAACAACTTTCACAGACTGTGAGTAGTTTTGAGATGGCAATCACCCCTTTGAAGCAAAGGCTTAGCATGGTAAGAGAACTGTGAAAACATCATTTCATTGCTCATCAGTGGCCAGAAAGCAAATTTAATGTCATGACCAACAAGGAAAGGAGTAGAGACCAAAGGGGATGATCATTATGCACCTGTACACATTTATGGTGTGCCCACATTTTGAATACGGCATCACGTTCTGATGTGTCATTCCCCCCACCCCAAACTATCCCCAGAATCATCTAACAGAACTGTGAAAGCTAGAGATAGGCATCAGACCCCTAAAAATCACAGGTAAAACAGTAAGTAAGGAATGACTTGAATACAAAAGCAAACAAGGGTGACATTAAAAAAACCCCAAATGGTAGCCCTTTCAGCAAGGCATAGATAATAGGGAACTCTTTGCCAAGGGGTGTTATGAACACCAGAAGTTTATCTAGATGCAAAAAGTGACTGAACACATGTGTGAGTAATAATCTATTCAGTATCACCATATCTAAAAGCACCACCTGTATCTGAGAAAGTCCCTGAGCAGTAATGGGGCTGGCTGGTCATCTGGTTTGTCAAGTCAGATGTTCTTCTGGCACAATCCCATTTGTAGATTACATCAAAATACATGATCATTTTTATGTTGAGCCACTTACACTCTGACCCATATGATTAAAACATCCCCCAAACCCCATCTGTGACACATTCCCTTTGTGTGGCATTATTTGCATTTGCTGCCTTGCAGGTGCCACTTCCTGCCCTTCAGAGACAAACCGAACTACTTCTCAAGCAGGAGGCTTAAGCAGAAAAGGAGACAATATTGTCGCCCTGAATCCTCCTGCCAAGAAACAGCAAGAAAAAGAAAGACACACAACCCATCTCGCTCTATCCCTGATTGCCAGTGCAAAAAGATGTCATGATTTCCATCAAAACCCAGAGTCAGGGATCTTTTTCCACACAGTAGCAAAGCCTCTGTGAAGACTGTCCAGCTTATTTCATTCAATGCCTCTCAATCTCTGGGAAACGCTATAGTGAGCAAAGCAATTCTGAAGCCAGCTTCTTCCTCCTGGGACAGTGTGCAAGCATCTGGCAAATCTCTCTATCCTTCTCCAGGGCAAGGGCAGTTTACACAGTCAATGCTACATGGATTTCTTAAATCTGTCCACACTCCCAGTCTACTTCCTAGGGCTTGCTGGATGAGAATTCTCTGCTAGCTCAGCTAAGAACATTAGCCCTTCACATTTTAGTGTCTGTTATCAGCATCACCTTTTGTGCTGTAGGCAATTCTTACTGTCTCCCCAGGTGAGTACAATATTGAATATGCTAAGTTGCTTCAAGGCAGTTCAGGCTCTGCAGGGTTTAAGTAATCATTATAATTTAAATCATCATTTTTCAATAATAGGTCTTCTTAGTAAAGGCTAAAATCTAATCATGAAAATGAGTAACAGTCATCTATAACAGAGCATTTCAAAACCAGATGATGCATTTGTGTGCATTCACTTAGATGGTTTTAACTCTGTGCAGAGGCTCTGCTTTACCAATCACAAACACAAACCTTCAATTACTGATACTACACAAGCAGCTTCATCGGGGACACAAGAAGCCCTTCCTTGCCCCAGACCCCTCCATCCTCGAGGGAATTCAAACATTACAGTGATTTCTAGACATTAAAGATTGAAAATGTTCAAAATGATTGTTTTTGATTTGGAAAAGTGACAGAGATGTTCTTAGATCGACATGAAAACAAAAAATGCCTTTGTTTTGTTAGCTGAGCTCAGGAACTGCCTCTTGCTTTCTCCTTGCCACACCACAGCATCATTCACCACTGGGGAACGGCAGTGGCACTCAGAGCACTCGTGCTGCTGGAGGAGAGGGCACTCTGCCAGATAAATTTTCATATCCTCCACATGGCTGTTCTGCAGCATGCAGAAAATCATTTCAAAGCATCCTAGGGAGAGTGGCCACTCTGAAGATGCTGAAAGATGCACTTTATTCTAGTAGAGAGACATTACTGCCAGCAAGAAAATACTGTACATACCCAGAATAAAAGAGAAGCCATTACCATAGAAGTAAAGAGAAGAGAAGCTTTTGTCTCAAATAGACTGTTTAAAAAAGAAAAAAAAAGCATCTTGCATCATTGCTGGCACTTGGAAGTACACAGTCAAAAAGCCAATATTGCTTGCTGGAAAAGCCCAATGTAACAGTTTAAATCCGCATATATCTGAAATATTTTTGAAATTAATAAATGGATTTCTATTTAGTTAAAGTATGAATATTATTCTCATAGGCACAGTATAATTTAAAAATATTTGACATAACCTCACAAAATGATTGCATCTGATCTGCTTTCTCATGCGAGTCAGACCAGTGCCTTGTTATGCACTGGTATCTCGCATCAGCATGTTACAGTGTGACAAGGGCAGATCACTGCCCACAAGGACTCTTTGCCCACAAGGACCCTTTGTCGTGTCTCCTAGTGAAAAGGAGCCATGAAACTTTTAGAAAAGAGACATCATTGCATTCCTCCACAGGCAGGGAATTACGCCTGTTTCAGACACGCTCCTGAATCCCAAAGAAGAAATATTCTGAACAGTAATAAATGACTGAAGGGTTATTTCAAGTCAGCATAATTAATTAGCTCAGAGGCTGAACACATCCCCAGTTGGCCCTAGGAGGCAGAGGAAGGATATAAAGGTGGTGTTCCCACTTGCACAGCTAGTCCTCGGTGTAATCTTGTCATTGGGTTGCAAGGCGGTGCTCACGAGAGTGGTGTAGGAGATAAAACTCACAGGTGGAGAGGGAAGCATACGTGACTCCTGAAGGCGGCAGCTGCTCTGCCTGCAAATCTGCACCTCGATATGCTACTGTTTAGTATGCTGTGGGCTGGGTAAGCACTTTCTGGGACATAGGTGAGGCCAACATCAAGCCTGAGACTGTGCCAAGGTCAGTGTGGCTCGCTGTGACAAGTGAGACTCTTGTGCTTAGACTTTTTGAGGATTTCTTTTTTTTTTTTCTGCAGGTAAATGGCTGTTGTGGGAAACAGAAACCAAATCCTCATTAAATCTGTAGGCACTTTTGCTGACAGCAGCTCCCATTTAACTCTCAGCCCTCTTTCCCCTGTTCTGATACCCTCAGGCTTCCCTTAAGAGATGAATGTTTCATCGCTCTCCCGTGACAGGCCCTCAATCCCACAGCTGTCACCAGTTGGTGGAGCAGCTCCACCTCTGTCAAATCACACACTCCACCCTGGAGGCTACCAAACTCCATCTGAAGGAGCCTGTGAGAGCTCCCTCCTTCCACCGAGAGGAGCAGCTCGAAGGTTCCTGCTGAGGCCGCTGTTAGTGTGTTGTCTAAAGCTTTTTGCATTTATAAAATATGACCCCTGTGAAAGGTATGTCTGATGAGGATTTGGCCTCCCCTCTCCCTAAACAAAAAGGTGCCTGAAATAAATCCAAGTAATGCTCATTGACAGGGCAGGACATGGGGATCTAATGAGACATAAAAGATGAAGAGCAAACAAGCACAAAGATAATTATCCTGATTCTAGCCCCCTCTCTTCATTTTCTGTTAAAGCAACAAGCCAGATGTGGTGGTGCAAAAAAACCCCACGGCCAGCCTGTTCTTCTGCAGCACACACAGTTTTCCCTTTCTCATGTAAAACTACTGGCAAATATTTTTGTTCAACATTAATCTTTCTCCATGACCCAATTTCTACCTCCTCCACAATTTAGGATATTTTGGCAGATGCCTGTAATTTTTATGAATTAAAGTAAATGTCAGAAGGAAAGCTGCTCCTCCCATTCCTCTCAAAGAGCTGGAAATAAAACCCCATGTCTAAGGTTATAAAGCTCAACTCTCCATTTTGGAAAATTGCTAGAACAAGTTTGCTTAGCAGCTCCACATTAAAAAATATTTCCAGAAGAGTTTCTGAATTTCCTCAAACTAAATCAAAGACCACCACAAGCTATATCCCAATATCGTTTTTGCAAATGCTTTTTCCCATAGCAGCCTCAGTCTGCATACTCATTTTAACACCAGTGCCTTAATATTTTATACCTTTTCAGATAGATTTGTTACTGTAGAATTCTTGAAACAGAACTTTTTAAAGCCAAGCTGGTTGGCAAGCTGAACTAACTGTATTGCATTGATCCAAACATCAAGAAGGGTGAGGAAAGAAAACTATTTCATGGCTGGAGGAGCAAAATTACAGAAACAGGTGTAACTTCATAACCGTTCTTAGGAGTCTCATGGGGTAGAGATGGACTCTCTCTCATCAGCCCCACTTTTTTCTTTTTCTAATTTTTCTCCAAGCCAGTTATTGCTCCACAAAATGCAAGGAAGATGGCTTTCCCCAACTGGACAAAAACCTTGTATACCTTAACTATTTGCCCCTTACAGGCAGCAGTTTTCTCACTATGAGTACTTTCTGATGCCTGCAAATGATTCCCACGGCCTGACTTCAGCTCCTTTTTATTATGAGGGATAAAAGTCTTAGCAATGGGGAAAAGAGGAAATGTTAAAAGGCATAAATGTTTCCCCAGACAGTGGGGGGGACATCTTCCCCAGTGTGATGGGACAGAGGGGCACTGAGCCAGCCAAGTATTACAGCTCTGCAAGTTACCTGAGGGGTTTTCTTCCCTTCTGTCCTTAACGAAGTAAACCTTGTATGCAGCCCTTGCTTTGCAGCTCTCAGAGGAACTGACCAGTTTGGGGTCCCTCAAGACACTATAGGGGACAAATTATTACAGCAATGACATATCTTTTTTGTACATAACTGTAGAACATACATAACTTCTAAATGCTTTCAAAGAACAGAGATCACATGTTGAAATGTAACACATTTTGAAATTCTCATTAATAGTGTTGGGCTACAACTTCTGAAAAAAACCAATGAGTCTGCAATGCCAGATGAACGCTTCCAGTCTCAAGATTAATTACGTTAATGGTCTAAGCAAAACTAATCTCCTCTAACCCAGACAAATTAGTGTTTCCCTGTGGCTCATTAATCTCTGCTTCTTCATCTGAAGAGGCCGTGTTGCATAGTACCAATATATGCAAAAGAACAGCATGCCAGGAGTATCTCAGATTGGAAGTGCTGAAAACAGTAGAAGCATTACCTGGTTTGATCTACACATCTAAGGTAGCATTTTGTGCTCTATCCACCTTTCACTTATCCATGACTCCCCCCTGCCAGTTTAAAGAAGCCTGGAGAATACCACCAAATGCTGTGATCTTCTGCAATCCCATTGAGAATAGAAACAGAAATTTAATAAAAAGCTAGGTACTGCACCTTTCATCAAAGAAAGCTGCCGCCACCACGACAAAGGAAGAAGGAACCACCATCTGTAAATCTAATGACCTTGCCACTGACATTCATTCATTAATAATAGTTAAGGCTCATCTTGCTGATGGACCTTTATGTATGGTTTCAGTCAAAGGAGACAACTGAAGAAACGTTTTCTTAACCCTTTCAGTCTTTCTTCAGGGGTTGGACTGTCCTGTCCCTGGCAGCTCACCCAGCTAACTCTTTGAGCAAAGGAGCAGCCCAGCACGGAGCTCAGGTTCTCCTCCAGCCAACTGCTGCCTACATTATGCCCGTGCACACGGAGAATGTGCCTGGGTTATACTGCTCAGCTGTCAGTACCAATGCAAGCAGCAAGCATGGGACCACAAAGTTACAGTATAATTAAGTTACACTTGTGGTAATTCTCAATTTAAAATGACTTTACTCCTCTCTCAAGGTATTTGATCCCTGAGGCCTGAAATCCTCAGTGTGGGTGCCACTGCTTGCAAATCAATTGTTACTGTCAGATATTATATTGATTCCTGTGGTGCAGTGCCTATGAGCAGCAGAAGCAAAAATGCCAATTTCAATTACTAAGCAAAACAGAAGATTTCTTTGTGATTAGATGACAAGAGGAAGATTACCACTAGCTACATTCTGGGGAAGAAAGAAAAAATCCAATGTCCTTACTTTGCAAAAAGGACAGAAACCTATATAGATTTCTACACTAGATATATCCAGCTACATCGTTCGTTTTTCCACATTGTTGAAATAAACGATAAATATACATATAAAGACATAAAATATATGTATATTATATATACAGACAGAGTTATGCTATAACATACCCATCCGAATGAATTCACACCAGAGAGAGAAGTGTAACAGGGTGATTTTCCCTTGAACTTCCCTGTGCTGCACAAATTTTGGTGACTCAACCACACTCTTTTAATGTCCTCCATCACCTCTGTGCCATCACTGGCATCGTTTAGCCTGACAAAGCACTTCCATGTGGGGAGTATATCTCATTGTATACCCTGGAGATGTGTGGAGCTGAAAGAATAGGTCCAAGAACAACACGGCTGGGTGTCCTTTGGCAAAGAGGACAACCATGTCTAAATCTTCAGGCCTCTGATGTCACCCTCTCTCAGAGGGCAGCCCACACTAGAAGAACCACATCATCTCCTGGCAAAGAACTAAAGAAAAATTTCTTTTTTTTCACATGTTTTGGCCACCTCTCCCACTGACATTTTTTCAGCCCTAGCTGTGCCAACAATGATGACCTTCCCTTCAGAGCCCTCTTTCCCAATGTCTGGGCTCAAAGGACCGTGTTGGACCGTGCAACACACTGACTGCTGCAATGAGCCATCAGCAATCAGCCAGCCCTGACAATGGCAGTGACAACGCCATCCCCGGAGGAGGGGACAGCAGCAGTGCAGACTGGAACAAAGCCTCCCCTGCCTTTGGTCCAGTGGGCACTGTTTTCATGGACACGTGCAGATGTGGCACAGGGCTGTCCAGCTCCCTGTTCCTCTGGGCCTGCCCAGCCTGCAGCTGGGATGTGACTACCACCCACGCACGCCTGGCTTCCACAGAGGTGACGGCTGCTGGGACACCCGCGGGGACCGCTGCGCGTCCTCGTCACAGCTATTTCCTGTCTGTGGTTCAATCTACCTGGGGTACGCCTGTACGGGCTGCAGCTGGGCTTCCTCCCACTGCCTAGAGAAATCTCAGCTGCGTTACGGAGGGCAGGCTGACGCGGTGTGAGGTGGCCGTGCTGGAGTCACCCGTGGCTCACTGACCACCACTGAACCATGCCCACCAGGAGCGGTGCGTGGGCAAGGAGCAGAGCGCAGACACTGCAGCGGGGATGTCCTCTAAGTTCTTGACATGGTGACACCTGCAGCCCCTGTCCTTGGCTCACATGTCATACCCACCACAAGCTTTTTCTAGCATCATATCCTGTTTCTTGGGGGGAAGGGAGACTATTCCTGCATCTAAACTGTAGCACTGGTGTGAGTGGGCTAAGCAGCAAGATTCAAGGAAGGCTGCAGGGCATTATGCAGGGAAGAAGACCCACTCAATTTCATGTTTTCTCTTCTGTGGAAGGGGAGGTAGGGAAAGCAAGAGAAAAGCAGGCTGGATATGCTTCAGCTCTTATTAAGAGAAAGGATACACCAGGTTGTTTTCAGGAGCTTCTGATTCAGCTTGGAGCACAGCTGCAGGGGACACAAAGCAGTGCTGTGAACGGCAACATCTGAGGCACAAGAGATACAGAATACAATCTGTACACTCTTAGACTTTCTCTTGCTCTACACTCCCTTAGCCCTCCTTCTCCAGTTTAGTCAATATATTCCTGGCTAGAAGTTGGTGCATGAGAGGAAAAGGAGAATTAGTTTTTTTCCCTGCAGTATGACTTCCTTTTAAAAAATAACATTGCTTTTCTGGTCTAGCAACATCAACGAGGTACACTGTTAACAACACACATAGGAAAAAACATTATTTTCATGCCATTTCAGACCCTTGTGCTGATCCTTGTACCATCATACAGTTGTTGAGGAATTGCTGTACAGACTTGATGTTATTTCTGAGATTGTTAAAGCAAAAGGAACATTTTCCTGAATCCACTTTGCATAAAAATTATGTGCAGAAAATTAGTTTAGAAATCTAGAGAAATCTGCAATTAGATATTAATTTTTCCATTGAATGTAAAACTGGGCTAAGATTGTTTACCAGCTCCACTGCTTCTTGGGCAGAGCGCAGCAGTCCCCTGTCAAGGGAGAAGGGTTCAGCAAGAGTTCCCCAAATTCACAGGCAGTGCCAGGAGAGAACATAACCAATTTGGACCCAAGTGGTTCAGCTACTGGAATTTGGCAGTAACTGTCTGCAAGAGTGCAGCCAGAACAACTGCCATCTCTCTAAACCAAGAGGCAGGGCTTTTATGGTTTGGGAACATCAGTCCCTCTTCCATAGCCCAGCACCACCAGCCTAAGGAACAACTTTTGGATAGGGTCTTGAATGAGGCTTTGCTGTTGTCCAGACTTTGCTTTGTGGAAAGCTAAGCAGGTGAGGATGAGAAAAGTTAGATAAGTGCCAGATGCTCTGAAAAATTCTACCTTTGAGGTCTGCAGTCAGTATTAAAAAAATTTGAAGAGGCCTTGGCAAGTGCTTAAAAAAACCTCATTTCCTGAGTTGATCTGAAATCACGCTTTATGCCAGCATATCATCAATGATTCTTGCAAAACCAAACTTCTAGTTCAAGTCACTTTTCAGGTAGAGCTTGAAAAAGAAGCATTTGCAAAAAGCAAACAGCACAGTTGATATTAGGGTTTCCTTTCATCAAAACAGCTTTCAATTGCCAGAAATATGGTTTATTGGCCACATATCACACAAACAAACAATCAAGAGAATGGACTTTGTTACTGAGGGGATTTAGAAGGCTTCAAAATTGGATGCAAAGCTAGTTAAAATCCTTACCACATAGGCATCGCCAATTCTCCACGCTGTGTGCACATGTACACCAGTTGTGCAGTCATAAGGGCCAACTGGCTGAGAGAATGTACAAGACAGCATTCCACTTTTGCAGGAATGTTTACTTCAGAGGCACAATATGTTCTCCTGACAAGGAGGGATTATACTACACATGATTAGGAGCATCTCATTGCAGCTCTCATAAAAATTGGTCTCTGACAACACCAGAGTTGTTTAATAGCACTTGACATATTAGAAGCACACACAGTATTAGCAAGAGTTTAACAGTCTTTGCTAAATAATCTGTGTAGCTTTATCAATGAGCAAACACTGCAGATGCACCAGAATCTTTATACGACACGTTTCACATATGTGAGCAAGAATAATATTTTCAAATCCTCTCTCAGCTGTGACATCTTCTTGTAAGATGGACGTGCCTAATATTGGTGGAAAACGCTTTTGCCAAGGGAAAAGGTTCCTTCTCTGCTAAGCTTGAGTTTTAATGGGGTGAACAATCCTCATTCATAGCATAGTCTGCACTTGTCCCCATCTATATTAGTTTAACTGTTAGACATTGGGCAGCATGTTTTTAGGAGCTCCCACTTTCAAGGTCATATGGCTTCAAGCAAACTCCATTAGGGACACATTTGCAAGGCTGAGTGAATCACAACTCTTGCCTAAAGACCTGCACATTTCCTGTTTGACATGCATGCACTGGTAGGTTCGAGACATGCATGATATAAAGGCAAAGTAGCCCACTCTTTGCTTTCCCAATGTCACTGGGAAACACTCCATTTAGCAAGACTCAAACATATTTCCTGTAGCCTAAGGACAGCCTGAAGCCTGTGTCTACCCTAGAAGATTAGGATTTATTTTCTGGGACCACACAGCAAATATCCCCAGTTCATGATCCTTGTGACGGCCAGACTCGCTGTTGAGTGTAGCACTTCATATTGATAAAATTGATATCTGCACTGGAATCCTTGAAACACTAAGAAGCAAATTTACCCACCTGACCTACAGCCAGCCAAAAATTAAAATATGGTGAAAGGATGTGAATAGGATACCATTCAGTGAAAGATGCAGCTTGTCAACACAAAGGCTTGCTCAGTAATAACATTTCTTGGGTGAATATCACGAGTTGGAGTTCAGACTGGATGAAGATGATATAAAATTTACAAAAAATTCAAATGTCTTTTTAAAACTTATTACAGAGATGACTCAGAGCATTTTGGCATGGGTTAAGAGATGCCCCAGCCTGAACTTTACAACCTGGCAATTGACTAAACTGCATCAAAAACTGAATCATAACATTTTCAAACTGTAGCTCTCTGGTTGTTTTGTAACACCAACCATCTAATGGTGAGCTGCCCTTGGATCATCACAGGAGATGTGTTGGCTCATCATTGGCTTGGAGAGGGGCATTGTAAGGTGTGATCTACCTGGGCAAGTCAGCCAATGCCCTCACACAGAAGGTTAACAGCCTTTGGAAATACTACCTTGCACACTGGAAGACACGCTGATACTCTTGTGTGCAGTGAGATGAGCTCACTCTGGGCTGGAATAACAAAGGAAAATGCCACCATGATGAGTGAGTGCATGCCTGAGCCCACTCCTACCAAGCCAGGCTGGGAGCCCCGGCACTGCACTCCCTGGTGCTGCCAGTGAAGGGAAACCTTTCCAGTTCAGATCCTAAAACTGTAAGACAGTGCCTGTAAGTCAAGAGAGTGAAACTCTTCTGTACTTGTGAGCATCATTATGCACAAGGAGAGCAGCCTGCCCACCGGGTGACAGAGCGCTGCCTGTGCAGTGTCACGGGAGCAAGGGCAACACTACGTTCTTCTGCAAGTCCACTGGCTGAGCAGAACTATGGCACTCGCTTTCGGATTCTCCAGTCCCAGGGGTGCACTGAATGCCATTCTGCCAGTAAGAGTCCTCTAAGTGAAAAGAAAAATCCAGTTTCTCCTATGCCTTGCCCTGCTGGTCTCCTCTCTCCCCAGCTCAGCAATGCAGCAGGACACTCTTTGAAGGCCAGGTGCTCCTTGACAGCTGGTGATATGATTTACATTTCTGTGGCACATTTCACACTAATGGATACCAAAGGACACATCAAAAGGTCTTTCACAGAGAAAGTCTTATACCTGAGTTATGATAAAACACTGCAGCACACAAGTATCTCACAGTAACCTTATGACAAGCAGCAGAGATGAGTATTAAATGTGGCTACAGAGGGAATTTAGAAGGATGACTGCAGTTTCTCACACTGGTTCTGGCCAGAACATCTGAACCAATATCATCCCAATTCTTATAAAGGGTGGCACATAGGTCTCATACTCTCTCAGTAGCTACAAGACTTTCTGTCTCAGAAGATAATGTGTCCTGAGACAAAAATCATACAGAGAAACTGGAATTAGTGATAAATCCAAAATAAATGAGTTCCACTTACTGGGTCAGTCCTCACCACAACCTATCATAAGCCTATGTCTTCCCTTCAGCACACTCTCATCAGGCTTGTAGTGACTTGTGGTGAGATCCCAGCCCAGCTCAAAGCAACATGTCTGGAAGCAGAGGGCTAATCCTTTGTCATTGGAGTGACAAAGTGGGAGCAGTTTACAGCAGCTGAGAATGTGTCACATAAGGCAATCAGACTTAAAAGAAATGTGATGGCAAGGGTCCTAAACATTTTCAAAACACTGCTGTCAGAACATATCTCAGTGTACAAAACTATTATTTGAGAAGTCACCAGGGACCCAGATGGGTTACTGGCTTATTCTGTCCTTCCTGGAACACCGTGCATTGTGCTCCTTTCCAGTTATTATTATTCCTGTACCCTAAACCCCCACTGCGAGTAGTCTCTGGTACGACATCATCCCCAACAGTGAGCTTAAGACTGGCCAAATCTTTTGCTGAGCTTTCTTTCCCTCCCTGCCTTGGTAGCTAAAACTGTGAAATAAGGAGTTTAAAACCAGACAGCAAAACAACCTGCAAAAGGCAATTAATAAAACACACCAGCAGTCCCAAAACTGTTCAGAACACTTCATTCAGCAATGAATTGAGACAGAACCACAGCAAAGCTACTAAATAACATGTGACAAAGCAAAACCCAGGAAAAGGCAAAATAATAACTTGTGGGTTTTTAGCATCTTTTATCCAAAGTGCTTTGCAGCCATATATGCATATTATATAGGGATCATTCATCTAGCTGAAATATAGCTGGCTTCACTTCAGAACTAAGTTGTATAACCACACACAATAAAACTATATGGCAAAGTCAGAGAGAGGAAAATGAAAAGCAACTGTTCTAGCTGGATTATAGAACAAATTCCAAGTCAGCAGAATGCCACTCTCTCTGGGTGAAATTGAGAGGAACATTGAGGATTGCATTCAAACTCGTGGGGAAGATATCGCAGCATCACTAATGACCCAGCCTTTGGGTTTACTTCTAAATGAAAATATACTACCTCTGGCAGCAAAACGTCTCTACTAGTGTCAGAGAGGGGTCAGGTGATACCCAGCGAGTGATCAATATTCATTTCTGATTCACCTGCATTTTCTCAAAGGTCTCCCAGCTTAGCATCAATCCTTGAAGGCCAGTGAAGATTAATATTTCTCAAGAGCCAGTATGAGCATAGCCCGAGCACAAAACTGCTTCTAACACTTCTGTTAGGCCAGGAGCACTCAGAAGAGTTTCAGAGAGAGGCCAGTCAGGCTACAGCATGTGGTTGCTTTTACTCTAAATAGTGTGGTTAACAGCATGATGGGAATGAAGTCCCTATTGTGTGGAGAAAGTGGGACTACATTTCCGGCTGTGGATCACATTAGCTAGTTAAGGTGCATGACCCTCTCTAGCTTATGGAGCTTGGAGATTTGCACAAAGGTTGCTGACAGGTCACTACACTCATCCAAAACCACAATGCTAATTGTTGTTATCCATATAGAAATTTTCTGTTGCGTTCTCCATCACAAAATGCACATTACAGGCAGGAGCCCTGCTCTTAGGTGGCTCTTCATTTTCCTCTGCCTTCAAGTACCCAGCTCTCACATATTTGCATCATAACAAATTTCACATATTCAAGTGACCAGTGTTTTATTCAGAAACCTTTGATGATGGATGTCTGGGGGAGTCAGCTCTGCTCAAAAGCCCTAATTCTGGTGATTTGCCATTTCAAGCCTCAAAGTGCATTGAGTTGTAAGCGGTTCCCATGTAGAGGTTTTCCTTTGCAAATAAAGGCTAAAAACATTAGTGTAACACCACCTGTGGTACTGCAGAACCTAAATCTATTTCACAGAGCAAGGCGACTAGCCCTGCATCGGGAATTTCCTTTATCTTACAATACACTGCACTTCTAATGGCCTATCACAGCACTGGAGCCAAAATTCTTCTTACAGGTAGCCCCATGCCTCTTTACACTTTCAGCAGGCTCAGAAGATCGCAGAAACATGAGACAGTAGAAACACAAACTATTATTCATCCTTCCTCCCAACCAGAGGTTTGCCAGGCAAGCCACTTTGCACGTCCTTTTCCCTGAGAAAGTCGCATGGCTAGTGGCAAGAGGTAAATGGGATACCTGGGCTGGTGTTTCATCATGACACTCCTGTCTGTTGAGAAACTGGCTCACAGTGAGGTGCATTCCCTGCTGAAGCAATATCACTTTCTGCCACCTTCGTCTCTGTCCTTGCCTCCTCCAGCCTCACAGCACAATTACAGGACAGCTGCAGGTATCCTCACCCTCTTTCTTTTACAGTCTGTTTCTCTTCCTCATTCACAGATATATCAATAAAGTGACTGTTTTCTGTGGTTAAAATTATATCCCAAGATATTTTAAACCTGTAGTCAAAGTAGATTTGACTACCCTGAATTCATCTTCGAAGAATAAATAGGAACATGAAAAGATGCTGGAATAAAAGCTGTTGCAATCAAAGACAGGAGATCTCCAGCTATGTCTTGAGAGACTTGATCTGGATATAAGAGAGCCCTTCCAATTCAAGGAAGCACAACTGCTGTGTGACTCTTTCACCTCCAAGTCCTCTTATAATTTCTCATCTCCATGTAGGTTTTCTTGTTCCTAAAAGCCATCCCTTTCCAAGCTATTTACTATGGCATACCATCCCGAACACAGAAAACACCTCCTCAACCAGGGAGCTTACTGGGACAGACACAAGTCAGTCAGCACCAACTGATAAGGAATAATTCAACACAGTCTATTCTGCAGTCTCTGGCCCTGGGACACTAATCCAGAGGCTAATAAAGCAGTAATCCCTTGCTGATCCACAGGCTCTGTTTCCCACACCATTACTCCAGGTTATATCTGCTCTCACCACCCTGAATATCCCTGCCCTCCCTTCTTTGCCACCTTGCACTGTCCTCACTAGTGTGACATCATTACAGCCACCTTTTGGGACCCACGAACAGAGCCATTGATACTCAGTTATTTCAGCCTTCCCTCCTGAACTACTGCTATCCCAAAGCACAGACTATTTGGTCTGCTTTTTGAGCTGGTGGCATTTTAGCTTGTCTCAGAAATGCCCCTGGTACCCCAGCATGGAAGCTGCTTCTGGTTCCCAGGGAGTTGCTGAGAGACAGTAAAAAAAAGGTTCCACCTCCAAAAAGGATTCCCCCCCACCCTTTCCCAGGTACCCCAACCTGCCCCTGAAGGGGAGATGCAAAAATTGCCCAACCCAGGGTCCTGGTTGCAACCTTATAATCTCCAATTATTCTGTCAGCTGCTCAGTCCTCTGTAACGGGAAGCTCTAAGCCTTGTCATGGATTGGCCAACCCCTGGTTCAGTTCATCTTCCTGTAAACATCTCTGGCAGGCACAAGGAAGGAGGGAGCAAGGGAAGAAGACAGGCAGGTCCCTGGCAAAGCCTGGCTCTACTGTCCCCGGTCAAGCCCTTCACACAGTTTGGTCTCCCTGTGGCCACTACCAGATGCTACAGAGAAGGTAAATGATGCAGAAGCATTGATCTGTGTTAGTCTTATTGGGCTCCTAACAAATAGGAAGTGCCCAAGGACCTGAAGCATAGCGTTTAGCATAATATCAGTAATTGTTACATAATCTGCAATCTCTGGATTCTCTCAGTCATCTCTCACATGTCCAGCACAAATGGATCTTGCAGAGGTCTTAGTGGTGTGCTGGGAGAGGAAGTTAGTTTTACAGCATGCTTTTACTTAGTAATGGTCTGGAGCTTGGTTCCAAGCTTGCCATCTTTTAATTTAATCTGATGTCCTTTGAATAAGGTGCTGTATTCTAGGCATGCCAAAGAGGCTGATACAGGGAGAGCTGAAGTGCTGTTTCTCTCTCACTTTTGGACAAGCTCACCACTAGAATTTATCCTGAGACATAAGAGCCAAAGAGCAAAGACAATGGAGCTTTAAAAGGATACAGGAAAAGAGATACCAAATGCTCCCAACATCCATCAATGTAGCATGAATTATTTGCTTTCAGCGGGAGTCTCAGGGTGTTGAACGCTTTTACTAGCAGTGAGTATAAGGGTTACAGGGTACATTATTATGTTGCAGGGTAGGCTGTTCTGAGCTCTCTCCCTTGATTTTGGGGTTAAGAAAGGCTCTTAATCTTTCACGTGGATTTAACTTTACTCTGATTTTAAAAAACAAAGCAGCACTCGAAGTGATCTATGTGCTTCAAATCACAAACAAATTCATGCGACACAATTGAGCCACAGCAGTTGCCCTCGTTGGTAAAGTGCTATTTAAAGAAGACTAAAGCTGACTGCAGTCCTCATTTTCCATCTGCCCCTCCTGCATCCCTTTCTTCTTCCCATCTCTCCACATGATAAGGAAAAAGGATAAACTATAAAAATCAACAAGTTAGGACGTTTCAGCTGCTTCTTTCCTGACAACTAAGAAGGAATAGAAACGCAAAAGCAAGTACACAAGTTATCAGCCTGTCCTTCCTGACAACTCACTGCAGCTCTCCAACAACACATATCCCCCCATCATCCCGTGAGGGTAAGGAGACACCACATCCCTGCTGGCCCAGAACTGAGCCTAGGAAGAAGCTTGATCACCTGGGTCAACCTGGGAGTGAGTACAGGCATCTGATGCAAAGGGATGTCACAACTTCTCATGGCTCTTGAAATAAACAAAACAAAAATGCCAGAACACCCCCATGCCCCAAGCTGCCACCTCTTTGATATGTTCTGTGGCTGCTCACCTGCCTGTAAACACTCCAGTTACAAAGCAGGTGAGCAATTCATCAGCCAGCTGCATCCTCCCATGTGCCACTATTTCCTTTTGTCCTGCAATGATGAGAATTTGCCAGCTCTCTCACCTCTCTGACAAGCACACAGGACCCTCACGGCTCCATCCACAGAGCTCCTGGCTACCTGTTTGCCCTCAGGGTGACCTGCCTGGATTTGATGGCACTCGTGTGAACTGAGCACAAGGACTGTGGTGAAGCCACGCTGCTGCATTGATGTCTGAAGATGTAAAAGTCAGGCAACATCTTCTGGCCCCATTGCCCACTCCTCCCTCCAAGAGACAAATACCTGTGATGGCAACGCAATCCCTCCCCACAAACGCCTTGTATCAGTCCAACTGCTCCTATCCTGGTAACAGCTCCTGTCCTTAAGCACCTGACTAGTTCATTTGGGATAACAGGCACAGCATATGTTTGCTGCATCCCTGTCTATAAGCTCTTTATGGAACCCTGGCAACATGAGGATGCAGCACACAGAGGTGGCAGGGGGCCAGAGAGAGGGGAAGGATATTTGACTGCTGACTAGGCTGTCCTCCTGAAAGGACAATGACAACTCAGGATTCATGCACTGCAGCTGCTCCCTTTTAAATGCTTATTTTGAATATTTACAGAAAGAGGAGAAATAATGAAATTACCTGTCGGGAATTTTGTTTCAGCAGGTTTTCTTCCAGAGAAGAGGCCAGCCTGACAGCACCCAGGCTGCCTCCAGCCCTCTGTCTATACCCAGCCGGCTGAGGCACTGCAAGTTTGTGTGTACACACACACCTCACCCACCTCAACACCGCCCTGCAGAAGGCTAAGGAGGAGGTACAAAAGTCAGAGGCTGATGAAGACACTGCTTAATACTATATTGATTTTTCTGACCTGGCACTGACAGATCTAAACTGAAGCCCAAAGCTGTTAGACCACTGCCAAATCTCAGCCTGGTGTTGATGACTTGTTATACTGCTGACCTGGGCTGGACCCAGAGCATAAGTAAACCTGAGAAGCTTAATGCCTCCCCTCTAAGGACTTAGCATCTGACAGTTCCCTGCTAGAAGGTAACCTAGTAGGGATGCATTAACCAGAAACCCCAGGGGCCATGCAATAAATCTGCCTTTACTGGGCATTCACCTTCACCTCACACATTGGATGCAAGAGAACCATGGCTTGGCAAGCTTCATCTCATAGCTGAGATCATAGAATCAATTAGGTTGGAAAAGACCTCCAAGATCATCAAATCCAACTGTTAACGTAGCACTGCCAAGTCCACCACTAAAACATGTCCCCAAGTGCCACACCTACATGTCCCTTAAATACCTCCAGGGATGGTGACTCAACCACTTCCCTGGACAGCCTGTTTCAGTGCTTTGCAATCCTTTTGGTGACAAAATGTTTCCTGATTTTCTGTCTACCCTTTCTCTGGCACAACTTGAGGCAATTTCCTCTTGTCACTTGTCACTTGGGAGATCAACCCCCATCTCACTACGACCTCCTTTCAGGTAGTTGTAGAAAGCAACAAGATCTCTCCTGAGCCTCCTTTTCTCCAGCCTGCCCAGATCTCACTCTAGTGCTTTCTCCCCTCAAGCAGATCAAAACTCCTGCCCAGCTTGGTGTTGTCTGCAATCTGACTGAAGGAGCACTCAATCCCCTCATCCAGATCACTGGTGAAGATTTTAAACAGACTGGCCCCAAAACTGAGCCCTGTGGAACACCACTGGTGACTGGCCACCAGCAGGATGCAACTCCATTCACCAGCATGGTTTAAGGTTGGCCATCCAGCAAGTTTTTTACCCAGCAAAGTGAACATCCATCCAAGGCACAAGTAGCAGTTATTTGGCTTCTTGGCTTTTCTCTTGATGCCAACCCATCAACACCCAACCCTATTGTCACCATCATTAAGACAGTTTAAATCTCTTTCCACAAGGCTGATTAACTCCTGTGCAAAGATCCTTTCCCTCTTTTGAGTCAGGTGTACTGTATTTATCACCAGCAGGCCTGGTGTTGTGTATATTGATCCATGATCAAAATCCCAAAATTCTGCCAGTGACAGCAGGCTTGTAGACAGGTATTGATCTGCTGGCTTTTCCCATTTCTTCCCTCATTCCCTACAACTGGAAGGATAGATGAGAACACCACTTGTGCTCCTGATCCCTTAATCAGTCATCCCAAGGCCCCAAAGTCTCTCTTGACTGCCTTTGGGTTTGTAACTTGATCGCTGCCTACCTGAATAATCAATAATGGAAGAAAATCCAAGGGCCATATCAGGGTAGGAAGCTTTCTCTTCACATCTTTTACCAGGGCCCCAGGAAGGCAGCAGACTTCCCTAAGAAGTGTGTCCGCTCTGCATTTAGGGTCTTCTGTGATTCTGTTCCCCTCAGAAGGGAGTGTCCTATGAGAATGACCAAGTCTTTCGTGGAGAAGCAGTTTTGATGCAGGGTGGAGGCTGATTTAGCCCCACTGACACCTCCAAACCAGATGAACCATCAAACCCTCATTATTGCCTGGCTCCACCTGCAGAGCCTTGTGGCTATTGTGCAAAGGCAGCTTGAGATGCAGCACAGCTGAAGCAGGCCTTAGCCAGGATGGATTCCCAAGAGAAAAAGCTGATTTCCTCATCTCAGGAAGGGGAGTCAAAACAGTGACAGAGCTTGTTTTGCTCCTTCTCATCTGTCTGAGCTGCACACCCCCTTGTACAGCTCTCTATTCTATCTTGTTTTTCAGTCTGTGCACACAGAATCACATTCTTGATCTCCAGGCTACATTTAACATCACTTTACAACCGTCCTCAAGGGGAAAGCTGGGCAGCTGGCTCTGCTGAGCCCTGTGGTTTGGAGCAGCTGCAAGTGAGTTTACTGTGCTAAGCAGTCCCACAGGTTTGTTCTGCCCTCAGCCCTGTGATGTTTGGGGCTTGGAAGGAAGACAGACTCCTGCTGGAGGAGCAGGGAGATCAGCTCCTCCCCAACTTTTGAGCTATGGAAGTGTTAGCCCCAAGGATATCTTCTCTCCCATGAGAGGGTGGCAACAACTCTCCAATAGGCTGAAATACAGATCCTTCAAGCTCCCACCCTTACCTCAGGACTAACAAGAACTCCCCCTGCTCTCTAATCTCCAATGAGCATTACCCATGGGGTTTTTCCACCTTCTCCCCCAACTGTGGAGTCCTCTGTGAGCACAGGCATTTTGTGCAGGCTCTGGTGGATGCTGATTGTTGTGGATGAGAGGGTGACTGTGCATGAAGAGAACCCCAGCAAAGTTCAGTGGCTTGGAAGAGTTTTCCTCAAGGGGACAGAGCAGTACAAGCACAGGATTGTCCCTGTCAGACAGCTCATTTTCCCTACCCCTGTCCAAGAGAGTGAGAGAGCACTGTCTGCCTGCATTAAGGTGGTTGCACTGTTGGTAATTTCCAAACAGACAGAGTTCACTTGGGGAAAAATGCAAAGCATGGCAGGGCAGGAGAGGAGAGACTCTTTTAAAACACTTTTGTCTTTTATTAAACAATGTTGTAAGACCTCTGGGGGAAAATCAATACCTAATTAAAAGTTTAGCAAGCCCAAGGAGATAGACAAGGCTACAGAATCCAATTGGTGGGAGCCTGAGAGTTACGCACTAGCCCTTAGTATGTTAATTCACAATGTTTCCCAGAGATGAACATGACCCAGAGCTGCACAGGGTGTCTAAGGCATTGCTTCTGGGAGGATTAGGATAGCAGCCAATCCTCCTAGGATTAGGAGGAATGGCTGCTACCACCAACTCAAGTTGTTCTTGAGGAAAAAAGACAAAAATAAGCTATTCAGCTATTTTGGAATAGACAATTGCAAAAAAAAATCTGCCTGAATCAGTCTTGCAATCACCAAGGCTGGTCAGCCTGAGTTTCCATGGTAAGCATTTCCACCAGGGACTTAAAGCAAATGCTGATGGCAGTTTTGATGGAGGGGTGCAGAGAAAGACAGAAAGAGCAGGATGGGAGAGGCAGGCAGCCAGGGAAGCACTTCCCACACACACAGGGCAAGATAAGGCTGAAAGGGACACAGAGGTTTGGGCAGCTGTGCTCAGGGAAACATGACTGTGTATGGTCCTTGTCAACAAGGAAAGCTGCACCAAGGACAGATTCTCCTCCACTATCAATTATTTATTGAAAGAACCCCTGCACTCCTGAGCCTGTTGTTCGGGTCTGGAGGTGGCCCTGGCTCTGGAAGGGTTTGGGGAATGCTGCATCTCCTGCAGCAAGCACCACAAAGCAAACCCCAGCAGAAGGGCTGGCAGTATAACTCAGCTGCAGGGAGACAAGCTGCCACTCATAGAACCAGAGAGTCACTTAGGTTGGAAAAGACCTTTAAGATCATCAAGGTCAGCTGTTAACCCAGCGCTGCCAAATTCACCACAGCTACACATCTTTTAAATCTGCTCAGCACCTCCAGCCCCAAGCCCATGGCACACAAGATCACAAACCTAGGTCAAGAAATACAGAAGAGTAGTTGGAGGGTTTTACTCTGGGCCCCAGTAGTCCCAGCATCCCACCTAAGTAGGCCCCAGTAGTCCCATCTAAACCCCTCCAAGGCCAGGGGCAAAGATGCACACAAAGGATCTGCTCCCCCCACCCAACTAAAACAGTCCCAGCACTGCAATCCCATGGCCTGGTTATGCACATACACTGCTGGCAAAAAAAAAAAAAAGCCCAATTTGCTCTGCTGCTTGAGCACCCATGCCTGAGTTATTGAGAGAATACCATAACTTGTGCAATAGAGCTTTTCAGTGCCAGCAATAGCAGGAGGCAGACGCAGCACAGGGGACGGAGATTGCCAGCCCCCCCGCCACCCCCGCAGCACAGGCAGACACACGAACTTACCTTTCACTCCTTCCCTCACTAACTGTCTTATCGCCATAGCAACTGTAATCCTAGGTCATGCAGCTAGGAAAAAAGAATAAATATAGCACAAATGAAGATATACACTATCGCCAAACACAGCCTCAGTGGTAGAATCTAATTTTCATTAGAGGCATAACAGTGGTTTTGCATAATTATACATATGTTAATGCCCAACATGCCCATCTTCAGTTGAAATTCATTAATTCAGTTCTAAATAAAAAGGATTGCTCATTGCAGGTTAATTTCTTTCTTTTTTTAATTTTAAAGCAGAAAATATTTTTAAAAGCTCAAATCATACTTTCACAGCTTTTTCTTAATCCTGAGATTAACAGAGAAAGGAAAACACAAAGATTAAGTCGTCTCTGAAGTAAAAACACGGCCAAAAAAAAAAAAACAAACCAGGAAACTTTGCTGCTTTTGCAATGTGAGGATTGAGAACAAGCAATAAAAAAATTTGGCCAGATGCTGCACTGTACCTGGAATTGAGTCCCAAAGGAAAGCATCTCACAGCCTTTGGTGCTCGTGGTGAAAGCAATACAGCAGCATCACACTGAGAAGAACACACCGCTGCAAGCGGCCGAACGCAGGTTTGGCTGGCACCAGAATTTACTACACAGCTTGAGGTCAGCATTTACAAGAGGAGGCTTATTTACTCTGATGGCACAGATACAAGATAGCAGCACCAAGGGACAGCCCCAGCCAAGCACACTGTAAAGCAGAGAAACCCTTCCTCTGCATCCTTCCTTCTTCAATTTGTTCCTCAGGTTCCTTCATTACCTGCTAAATGCGAACACTCTGAGGCTGGTACCTGATATCCCTCTTTATCACTGTTTCCAGGTGGGCCTCGTCTGAGTGATGGGGAGCCCTTGGTGCTGGCTGGATCCCACCTTTCGTGTGTGGGGCAGTGGCTGGGGGGTGGTTATTGTCACTTCAGGTGGCAGGTACCTGGGTGTGTGGGTGCTCTGGGACTTCACAGTGAGCTCTTGTATTGCAAGCGTGCATGTGGCTCTAAGGATGCTCCCAAAATCCTGCCCTGGTGCATGCTGGACTAAATAACAAAATAAATGCAGCATCCTTAGGGGATGTCTCTTCTCTAACTTGATCAATATCCAGCCAGGGAGGCAAGGGAGAATCCACTATTTGGGTTTGTCTCCACAGAGGCTTATTGAATTCCTCACTTACTGAAAAGGCAAGGAGAACTAGGACAAAGGGGAGAGGAGGGCTGGGCTTGAGGAAAGGGTTTGGAGGAAGGAAAAAGGGGGAGGTGGCAGAATAAATGGAAAGACAGAGGAAGAGATGGAGAGAGGTCTGTCCAAAACAGCAACAGAAATCTCTCATGGCTGTCAATCCCTAGTTCCTCTCTTCCTTGTGTTGTCATTAGTACACAGTGCAAAGCTCAGCCAGTGTGAGGGAGAAATCTCCCTTCTCACCCAAACTTCTGCAGGAGGGAGAGGGAACTCACTGCCTATCTGTCTTGTGTCTGCCCTGGCCAGGGTCTTGCTTGTCCTTCCCCCTGCAGTAGGGAGCCCTCACTGATGTGGACTTTTGGGATGTGCAGCAGGTACAAATGTGGTCCCTTCACTCCACACCGTGAGCATCTCCTGCCCCGGTCCTGAGCCCTGGAAGCCCACCTATGCATGATGAAAAGAGAAATAGTAGCTTGCTTCAGATGCTGCCGGTCAAAAACAGAATTTTTTTTTTTTTTTTTAAATGTGCCTACTGTGTGTGCCTACACACTTGTGCCTACTGTGTCTGTCCTCCCCTCTTGAGTGCCAGCCTAGACAGAAAAGGAGCTTTTTAGAGAGGTCAGGTAGGGCCTGACAGAGGGTCCTGCTGGGCATGAGCTGTGAGCTCAGTGGAGGAAAGAACCCACCTCCTCTCTGTGGAGCTGTGCTGTAGTTGTGTGTGGGCTGTTTGCCTGGGATTGCCCACTGACTACAAAGGCTATTCAGCCTTCTACCTGACCAGAGAGCAGTGGCAGTGCTAAAACCTCCAGAAAAATAGGGAAAGTGTTCAAATATCTGTGATAAAATTTACTTATGGGAGCAGGACAGGCATAGAGATATGGTGGCTAATCCTGAGAAAAGATTCAAAATCTTCTCTGAACTGGTAAAGAGAACAAATCCAGCCACTCCTCTGATTTTTGTGTTGTCTGCAATGACCACCTCTGGCTGCCAAAAATAGTTGGTAGGCCATGGAATGGGGAAACGAGACAGACAGGGACTTGCTCCATCCCTGGAATTATTCAAGGCCAGGTTGGACACAGCTTTGAGCAACCTGGTCTAAGTGGAAGATGTCCCTGCCCACGTAGGAAGGAATTGGGATACATTCAAGGAGGAGCTGAAATATGACCTAGGAAGTTTGTAGAGACAAGGTCGTAGAGTTCCAGAAATATTGTTATCCCCTGCTTCTCTCCCCCTGGTTCCTGCGGTTTTGATACAAGTTTGGTCTCTCCCTAGATGTTCCTTTCCTGCAGTTGTCCCTGCATGTACAAATCCTTTGTCATGGGAAACCAAGCCCCCGTGTCCCTCCTCACTCCACCTGTCAGGGGTTTTTTACCCATGTTATCTGCTGTGACTCCCACAGTGCTGTGGCAGCAGCAGGGAGAGGGATAGCTCAGCTGGGGACCCCGGCAGGGTTGTCCCCTTCCTGCAAACATGGGCACTGAGCCACACTGAAGAAAAACAAAGCAGTAAGGATTCAAGGGACACAGTCCCTGTTCCCCTTTGGAGGGACATTTAAGCCAGCTGGAGAGGCAGAGGGGATGTGTGAGCATATCCAGCAGGATGAGCTTTATGATTTAGGCAAACAGTGTAAATGCTTAAGTACTTACATCTAATACCTTTCCTGGCACTCTCACAAATGGACTCTCCTGCCCAGTCGTGCAGAGCAGTCTCAGATGCCATCTCACAACAGGGACCTGTGCAATTCCATCCTTCTGCCTACAGGCACACCTGGAAATCCTGCATGTGCAGTGTGGCCCTCTCCCTCTGCCCTGCCTCCCCATTGGAGGGGACAGGCAGGTGATGCTCAGCCTGCCTCACAGGGGCTGGGGATCTCTGTACCATGCATGGCACCTTGGAGGGTGGCGTCACGGGGTATAAACGTGAGGCAGCGGGGCAGGTGATTTGTTCCAATGTTTTGCTGAAGTTGAACAGCAATTCCTGACCAGACAGAGAAATGGAAGATGTGGCAAACCTGCACTTCCCAGTCCAGTGCTGAGCTGAAGCTGATGCATGCTCACGCCAGGGCAGGGGCTCTCCTACCCCTCATGGGCTCTCACATGTTCCCACAGCAACAGCAAGGCAATCACATTCCTTCTTCTCTCTCGTGCACACTGATTAAAATCATGCTCATCACAAGTGCCTCAGCTCAAGCACCCAGCCCTTTAATTGCTGCAATGAAGGATATGAATGTAGGCGATTCTGAGGCCAGCAAAGCAGAAAATTAGCATTTAGCATGAAAGTGATACCACTGCATCATCACCAGTGCAAAGCAAACAACACAACCAGCCAGGCTGCCTCTTTCCCTCCCTACCTGTGTGCTTGGACTCATCCAGTGCTGCAACAGCCCCATTGCTTTCCACACACCTGGGGCCTGTCCCTCTGAGGCTGTCACCAGGAGACAGGCAGGGGCTGCAAGGTGGCATCTGCTTGCTGACTCTGAGCTTTTGATAAAGCAGGTTTATACACTCCTGCTGAAATAATCCTCCCTCAGATGTCAAAAATGCCACATTAGCTGCTGCATTGATTCCTGCGCTATTTACAGAGCAGAAGAATGCAACAGCAAGGAGGGGTGAGGCTGGAGGGAAGAAGCCTGCAACCCTGGGGTGTCCTGTCCCTCCAGGTTAATCATCCATATCAAGCCAGGAGTCATCTCCATCATTACTGCAAATTCCCCTCAGGCCCTCTCACCTCTTTGTTACCTAGGCTGGTTGGACACAAATAGACATTAAAATGCTGTGTCCATAGAAGCCTGAAAGAAAAGGCTGGCTTTTTACCAGTCAGGCTGGGATGGAGCCATCATCTGGTAGATGACAGCTAACTTTGCAAATCTGTGGGCAGTGCAGGGGTGACTGCCATGCTTTCCCACCCCAGCCAGGGCTCCACACGCTGGTGGTTTCTACCACAGAGAGAGCTGCCATTGCCCTGGACTCCCCTGTGTGTTTGGGTGCCCAAACATCCTTACCCAAAAGGGACAGCATTTCAACATGTTTCGACATGGATCTGTGAGGTCTTTGGGTTCCTGAGCAAATTGATGATACTGAGGTGCCACAGCTCGAGTTCTGAATGGCAGATGGAGCAGCAATTTACACGGCATGAAGAGAGTCCCGCTGGTCCCCAACAGTGCAAGACGGGGCTCACTGCCCTGGGGCAAGCAGAGACCTTTGCAGCTCATTACAGACAGCGTGGCCCAGACATTGCCCGTCTCAGTGCTGTGGGCACTGCTGGTGAGCAGTGTCCCGAGTCAGCAGTTTGGGCTGTTTACTGCTTTAATATATCCTTGAAAAAAGAGACCAGTGGGAGATCTGTTTATAAGCCACAACCACCCTGAAACAAGTATATGCCTACGCCCACGCACAGACACAAAACAGCAGTGACTATAGAAGCATACGAACAAATATTGAGCAGACACCAAGGGATTTTCAGAATAGTCTCTCTTTTTTTTATTCAATGCCATGTTGTTTGTTGTTGGCTGCATTTTTTTTTTTAACCTTCTTGATTTATTTCCTATGCCTGGGCTTACAATAACAGCAGAAACTAATCAGTGGCCAATGATGATTAAGTCTCTTACGTGTTATTAACTCTACATTCAAGGTAAGATAATTTCAGAAATCTGTGCCAAGAAATAAAAATGTACAGGGAGGAAGGGGCAGTTGCATGTATATAGAGGGATTATACACACAAAAGCAGATCTTTTATCCACACCACCCTGTTTACATTGCACTCAGTTTTTCTTCTTAGAAATATCTATTATCTAGAATATGTGTAGTACTTTTGTGCGTAGATCATCTTGAAATGAACCCTTAATATGATTCAGATAAGGAGGTGAGAAAAAAAGTAAGTGAGAAGGTAAATTAACTGTGTTGGTGAAGTTGTAATTGAAAGGAGAAATGGGATCATCCACTTTCATTGTTATCCCAGCGATTATTAGATGCAGCTAAGGATGACAGTGGTAGTTTTAGAGGAAAGTCCACCTGGTACTTCATCTCCAAAGCTGTGATAGCTCAAAAGCAAATCTCATCCCAAGGACTTGCAGGGTAATAAAAATGCTTGCCTGTGCATGGACCACGTACCTTGAGTTCTTGCATGATGCTTCTCCTCCTTGTGTGGGGGTGGCTGTCTCCTAAAAGGGCACTTTTCAATTTAAGCACAAATCTTGGATTAAAAGCGTTTCACTAAAAAACAGTTTCTCCTCAGATTGCCATCCACAGAGCCCATGGTATCACTGATTATTTGTTTTGAAGCAGCATCTTAGCCCATGTGAGTGTTTCTGACTGAAGGAAGGGTGGCTGCTCTGCCTGCTTGTGCTGGGTGGTTGCTAGACCCCTTTTTGAAGATACTCTGCCAGACTCTATGAAGGAACAGTGCTATTCCCTTAGCAGCATAAGAAAGAGAAGAACAGAAAGAAAGTTGTGACAGCAGAACTATGAAGAATCCCACCTCACTGTGGTCAGCACAAGCAGGTAACTTACAGTGCAAAAATTTCATCCAGGATGAGTGAGCTGGAGGAAAGAAAGGGGAAGAGCTGCAGGAAGAGCTGCTTCATTTTGCGTGGTGCACTATGTGCACCAACACTGCCCCAGCAACCAGACGCAAAATCAAAACAAAACAACAAAACTCAGCCGCAGCATCTCTCAGAGTCCTCTGAAATAATACAGATCGTTAAGGCAGCATTAGACAGAAGGTTAAAATGCTCTGGTCTCTGAAAATGTCCTTGGAAAAACAGTGCCTCTCCCACTGCTATCATTCTGCTCTGTGGACCATGAGACAAAGGGAGAGGCATATCTGTCAACTTTGGTGACTACAGACAAAATCACTAAGGAAAAAGATTTGTATTCCTCTGTGTCCACAGCACTGCATAGCAAAGGGGGAGCGTGAGCTGGAGCCTGCTGTGCTTCTCATGGCAACAGCCCAGCTGCTCATGGAAGCAACTGCATGAGGTATGAGTCCTCCCTGCTCTTAGTGATGCCATGGGCATGAAAGATGCTCAGCAGTGCTGCTGACACGCAAAGCGAGGCTGAGAGCGAGCCCCGCCATACGGCTCATCTTTGCAATCCCATCACTGGCATAAGGAGAAGGGCAGATTGCTATTGCTTATTGCTGCAGCTGCTGCTGGAGCAAAAGCAGAGGGACGCTGCAAACCAGTGTCTGGGATGCTGGTTTTGGTGGGGGGGAGAGCTCCTTCCTTGTAAACGGAGCGCATCTGCTCTAGAAATGGCCGGGAGGCATAAATACTGAATAGCAGATTGCCAGCTCCAGCTCCTGCGTGACAGGATCTTAGTAAATGCAAAGAGGGGCTTGGAAATATGCAGAAGAAGGAAAAAGTGCTAGAGAAGAAATATATATATATAAAAATATCTAAATGAGATGGAAGAAATGAGTGATAACTCAAAGATATTGAGATAGTGAGTTCCTACTGGAAACCAGTCCCTAGCAAGGAACAAAAATAACATGGAAAAAAAGAGAAGCAAGGCAGATCTCATAAAGTATTCGTGAAGACCAGGGAAGGGGATACTTGGAAAGTCAGGTCACATACGGATCAACTCAGCTGGGTGGCAGACATCCAGGTGCCTGACTTTGCAAGGTACCAAGCTCTTCCCTCAAGGTGCACCATGTGTTTTTTTATCACAGCTAGTTAAAAAATCCACAGGGTTTAATTTTTCCCTTCTCTGTGGAATTCTTGTGATTAACCCAAGTGAACCAAAGCCACTTACCTCCATACCTTCCATAATAAATGTTGAGTTTTTAGTTACATTGGCTAAAATTAAATCTCTGCTCCCGAGCCAGTGTTAGGACAACTTTTTCTCTCATGGTGTGGTGGGTGTGCAGGGCATATTTCCTGCAGGCACTGCACTGCCTGGGGACCCATCCTCAGTGTCCTGTGGGGTGGACAACTGGCCTGGGGTCTTGAGGATTCAGTCACCAGAGGCCAACCAGGCCACAATAACCTCTGTGATGCCCTTTGGGAGCATTTTGAATGTGAGAGCCATTTTGGTGGGAAAAGTAGAAAATTCCTTGAAACACTTCAAAGTTTTCTGCTTTATGTTTCTTCTATTTGAAAAATTATTTTCCTGCTCAATCATGTTTTCAGTTCCTCCCCTCCCACCCAGTCCCTGCTCAGCTCATAAGAATTTCACAGAGGGCTGGTGGTGTGCAGTACTTTACACAGGCTGCACAAAAACCTCCAAAACAAAACAAAAAACTCCCCAAAAGCCCAAATGATCTACACTGCCAACTTTCCTTGAAAGAAAACAGTGTTCACTCCGGCAATTGATTCCCATATACCTAATTTCATAAGGAACTTTTGGTAATAGTAAGGAAGACAGATGAAGATGTAGAAGCCATGAAATGTACACATAGTGGTACGCACCACTCATTTGGCTGTGCTGAGTCAGAGTCTCTGGGTTCAGAAAAAATACTAAATACAGGTGAGCTTTCCATGGGCAGATTGGAGCGGTTGAGGATTCCATGTTCAAGAGAAGGTGGGAAGCATGAGGGATGGGCTCTGCTCTGCGGCTGCACTGAACATCAATAGGCTCAGAGATCATAGTGACAGAGGAGAAATTATAGGGAGGCCCTAGAAAAAAAAAGACTCAGAAAAATGCCTAAAAGAGGTAGAGGAACCACCTGGTGAGCCAAGATGAAAAGAGTTAAACACGCCTTGCTTGGCGGAGCAGCAGCGAGAGCAGGACACAGCAGCGAGGTGTGAGCTCGGGGAGGGGCTCAGCGTGGAGCAGGGAGAGGGGCTGCTTTCAGTGGCAGACGTGGGGGAGAGCTGGGCACCAGGGTACTGTGGCAGCAGAACAAAACACGGCAATATCGGGCTAACGACAGCAAAGAACACCCTGGCAGGAACTGCCTGCGGTACGGTCCCCTGTGGGAAGTGGGGAGTACAGGAGGCTGAACAGATGCCTGGGCAAATCCTAAGATGTCCTCAGGTGTTGTCTGGGAGGTGGGTGGGTGATGACAGAGGTTTTTCTGTGTGCCAACAGCCAGGCATAGCTGGGAAAGGCAGTTCTTGCCAGGAGAAGCTGCACAACCTGAAGCGCTGCAGAAATCCCCAGCAAAACCACAAAGTGTTTGCTGGGGTTTAGTGTTCTGCTTCCTCTTTGGGAAGGATAGATGTTTCCTGCTTCGTCTTGAAACAGTTAGTAAATAATTAAAAGAGAGAGACAAAATAGTCTTTAAAGATAACCTAGTCTTCTGTTTCCATGGCAACTTCCTTCCTAAGCCAGAAGCCTTTTGCTCCAGTCACACAGCGGCGGGTGAAAGCCCCTTTGCATGGAGGTGGGAGAGGTGGCGTGACCCTACTGGGAGGTGAAGGGGAGACATCCTGCAGAGCAGGACTACCATGAACCCCAAACCACAGGGGAAACAAAGATGTCACTTCCAGGGACAACCGGGAAAAAGCCTAGAGATGTCCATCCTAGGGGCTGTAGTCACCCCGTGAGGTCACCACCACCATCTTTTTACCCTTCTTCCCCCCCCAGCAATCCCAAGCGTAGGCCATGCTTTTCTCATGACCAAATATTGGGGCAATTTCTAGCACTCCACCAATCTCTGCTGTTTCTCCTATTCCTCAGTGGAAACATTTCACAGCCCATAGAACTGCCAGGACAGCTTGGAGTCCCACCTCCGTGTTCTCTGATGAAAAACTTCCAAGGAGCAGTCTGTGCATTGAAGTGTCTGGGATTTGGATGGGTTTCAACTGTTTGGGTTTTTTGGTAAGCCCTACCTCTGGCTTCGAAGCAGCTCTGGGTTTGGGTCTAAGCCTTGTGCAACCCAAGTTCATTGTTCAGCCATTTAGGGACTGACTTCCTTCCCTGAGGATGTGAAATCATGCGTCATCTCCCTCCTCTCTGCCCACAGGACAGCAAGCAGGGGCACCTCACCCAAAGAACCACCAGTGCAAAAAAAGCATTTAAAGACCCTTATTATTGCTTTAATAAATCTGTATTTGCATCCTTTCTGCAAGGACAAGGACCCAGGCTCTCCTGTCCTCTCCTCGCAGGTCTGACCTCCCTGCAGTCAGCATGCACACTTGCAACAGAGCAAATTAATTAAGTCCACACAGTAATTATCCTTTTCCTGGCTGCTGGTCCCATGTGAAGTGCTTGCTGTTTACAACCCTGGTTCGTAAGATGCAGCGCTGCGTTAAAGTCAGACAGGTCACAATAAAATCAGAACATCTTTTGTGCTGCCCTCTTCACAATGCTTCGCAGGCCAGCTGGGAGACCTCTGTGAGGGCTGCAGAGGCCCCCTTGGTCTGATGGAAAACAAGGGACAGGGAGCCCTGCTCCTTCTCAGTGCTCTAAACATTCCTGTCTCCACTGGGCTGCTATCATCTCCCCGCTGCCCTTCCCAGTTTGTCTTCTCTGACACACCTGAGTGGAACATCCCTGGGGTGGTACATGGCATCCAAAATTCTTTGTTCCCCTCAGGTGGCTGGTTTTCCTACCCACTTGCAAATCTGGGAAGGGTACAAAATCTTGGCGTTGCTGCAGGAGGAGATGAAGTCTGGCCCTGCCAGGAAGGAGACTTGTGCAGTTGTACCACTGGAAAACCAAGGAGGGATGCAGCCTCTGGAAGCCTTGCTGCAACCACGGGAGAGGATCGTGTTTGCTGGACAGAATCCTGGATCCTGAGGCAGGTCATGGTTTGAGGAGTCGTTCTGCCCTCTCCCTCCACACTGCAGTCCTCCCCACTCCAACTGCCCTGCAAGGCAGAGACAAGGAGAGCTGCAGTTCTCCTTGTCCCTCTCCCCCAACCCTCCAGCTGGTGAGCCAGTTGGGCTGGACACAACACACATCGGCATCCTTACAACGGCACGCACACACACGCACACACACACACACACTCTCCAATATTCGCTGCTCTCCATGCCCGTGGTTGGCACTGAGCAGGACTCTGGTCCCAGTTACACTGATGCAAACCAGGAAAATGCCAGAGGATGATGCTAGAGAGGAGACAGAGCCGCCACCGAGCTGAGGATGTCCTTGTGGGGTTTTCCCTCTGGAACTTGGAACAGGGTTAGCCCTCAGCCAAGGGACTGACTGTGTTTTGTGTTGTTGAAGCCCACTTTGCTTTTATCTATTTTTTTAATACTCTAGTTTTTGTATTCTTTTAATATATATAGCTATAGATACAAAAATAACAGATAGGTTTCTCGAGGGATGATTTTTGCACCTTTGGGCTTCTAAAATAAAATATCACAACTACCACAAATAAAAGGGGGGAAAGTTAAATTTTTTCTCCCCTTTTTATCTCCCCCTTCCCTTCCACCTTGCCTCTCCCACTCCAAATATCCCCAGGAGCCTTGTAATTTTTTTCCCTTTCTAGTTTTCTTTCTTTGGAAAATGAAAAAACCAAACCCAACAAAACAACAACAAAAATAAGCCATGTAGCCTCCATCCCTCTTTCCATGAGCGTGCCCGCTGTGTTCACACATTCCCTTCAAAGCAAGGCTTTTCACCTCAAAACGTTTCCCTGTGCTCCATGGCTATTTGCTTTTCTCTGTTGCTGGGGCCAGATTTTCACCTGCTGTAAATCAGCATGAATCCACCTCAAGCCAGAGCTCTGCTGCTTTACACCAACAGCATGTTTTGCCAATTTACGCTCACCCTGAAGATCTGGCCCACAATTTTTAACCTTGGAAATGGAAGCATGGACAATAAGGAAGTTCCCAGAAACACAGAAGGCAAGCCCCAGATGCTGTTCCCTTGCTGCTCACCCTGTTTCCCTTCCCTTCACCCCACCTTCATGGTTTGGTGTAGCAGCTCCTTCAGGCCCCCCATTCTCTCGTTCCTCCTCAGCACTTTCTGAAATTCATAATCTCTCAGTAAAAAAAATAAATAAATCGATCTCTCTATATATGTATATGTATATAACTAAACAGCTGCCACA
>VWZT01000559.1:164613-236999 GCA_013397055.1 Pachycephala philippinensis
CCGTGGCAGCCGCCTGGCTGGAGGGTCCTGTCCCTACCAGCCCCATGGCCTTTTCTTGTCACTATAGTCTCTGGGGTGTTGGTCCAGGTCTTGCCCTCAGGCAGGACTGTTCCCGTATTGCTTGCACTCTCCCACACCTCTGAGGTACGGTACCAGAATATTTATTATATATATATATGTATATATATATATATTTACGTATATATATATATATTTATAGATTTTAGTTTGCCTGTTTCTTTTTCTCGCAAATCCTTTGGAATTGCTGCCCGGGAGAAGCTAGTGAAACATGCTCCCCATGCCAGCGGCCGAATGCTCCCTCCCTGCACCTCAGGGACCCTCATCTGTTCCTCTTGCTGACTCCGTCGCCCAGCTCCAGCTCGGAAGGGAGCGGGGAGCTGCGGTCCCCTGTCCCCAGTCCGCCGGGGCCATCTGGCTCCTCTCCTTGCCGGGGCGAGGGGGTGTCCTTGCAGAAGTCCGTCACCCAGGAGGGCATGGAGAGGAAGCCCCGAGGGTCAACGGTGTAGAAGGGCTTGGCGTGGTGAGCGGCGGGGCGGCGGGGCGAGGGGCTGGCGTGGAGGCTGCTGGTGCTGCTGCACTTCTTCACCAGGGTCAGCCCCGGCGGCGGCGGCGAGAAGAGCGAGGTCAGCGAGAGGCTGCTGAGCGTCTCCGAGGGCTCGCTGTTGTTGCCACCCCCGCGCAGGCTGCTGCCCGCCCCCTCCTCATCCGAGGGGTCCATGGAGTCGTGGTGGGTGCAGCCGGGGCTGGTGCTGCCGCCGCTGCTGTGGCTGCGCTGGTGGCGGCACAGGCTCCGCAGGTTGAAGAGCCCCCGGCCCCGCAGGCTGCGGCGGCGGGAGGCGGGGGACAGCGGCGCTGCCAGGGGTCTCTGGCCGCCCGGCGGCGGCACGGGGCACAGAGCCACCGGCAGGTCCAGCGCGCACTGCCGAGAGTCGCTGAGGTTGAGGCTGTCCTCCAGCGTGGGCTGCAGGCTGCCGGCCGAGCTGCTGCTCCGGCTGTCCAGCGACGTGTCGCTCTCGGGGCGCTGGGGAGAACGAAAACACAGTTCTCAGGAAGGAGACGGGCAGAGGGCAGGAGACTTTGCCTTACTTGTTTTGGGGGTACTTCGGGGTGTGAAAATAAGCCACGATTACAGAAAGGGGAAAAACTCCCTGTTTCTCTCTCCTCTGCTGGGGAAGGGAGCTATAAACCAACCAGTGCTACGAAGCACCAGCCATGCAGCCTGCCATGGGGATTTCCTTCTGGGTAAGGAGGAGGAAAGGTTTCGATATTTTGAGCTAATTTCATTCTGTTTCAGGATGAATCTACCCCTCCCATGTGAAGCCCTGCATCCCCCACCACTAGGCTCCCTGAGCACTGATGGTCCAGGACGCAGCAGAGCAAAGGTGGGTCCTCACTTACGGCTGCCCTATAAACCTGCCACACAGACTGTGGACACATCTATCAGCTGGACAGGAATCAAGGGACTTCTGTACAGACCTCCTCTCATTAAAAAAATTAGCAATATCTGGGGAGAGAAAAGAGGCCCAGTGGTTCTTTTGACCAGCATTAGTGGCAATGATAGCATTTAGTGCAGAGAGGTAGGGTCCCTTCCCAGGAGGAAGAGGAAACAGCCTTAATTTCCTTGTATCAGGGCTCATCTGGTTAAGCTGCATTTTAGTTGTTTCTAGGAAATTGGTCTGCACTATGAGATCATTGCTGGGACACTGCACTGGGAATGATGCATGTAGGACAGGAAACAGTCTCCTGGAGCAGTCTCTGTAGTTATTCAATAAAGCCTGTGTCACATAATCACAAGTTTACCAATTTCTCCTTTACAACAATTCAGTACTTTTGTCCCAGTGGTGTGGCAGGGCTCTACCTCTTCATGTCTTAACTTATACGAGAAGCTTCAAAATGGCAACAACTCAGTGGTCTCAGACCAAGGCTAAATTTATCCTTGGTGAATTTATACACATTTGTATTGTGCCAACAGTGTCTATCATGTATAGCTGGATAACATCTGATTTTATTTTTTAGTTTGTCTGGAATAGAGTGACCCTGTTCATGGAGAATCGTCCAAGAACAATAACAGGGATCTCTACTGGGCTTTCATCTCTGCATCTTCTGCCCTTCAGAGACACCTGATCTCCCCCCAATGCTTTTATTCTTCTCTTTTGTAGAGAGAAATAGCTGCCTTTTCAGAAAGAGATGGCACCTTTCTGGGATTCGAGAGTTAAGTGGGCAGGGCAAAACAGTGAGGAGGACACAGTGTGTGGATGGGGCACTAAGGGCTGTGGAGGATGTAGGTGGGAAGAAGCCTGTTCCAACAAAGAAGGTACATGATCTGGAGCCACAGTGTTAAGATGATCCGAGGAGGCTGTGCAGCTGTCACCTCCCTGGCTCACACCATGGCTGCTGTGCATGCTGCTGTCTGCAGCATATCCAGTGCCAGGGACCCACGGGGGAGCTACAGAGTGATGTGATTTCATCTTCATGTGGGGCTCACTGCAGCTGTCAAACTGTTTGTTGATCCAACGCAGAGGAAGGTGTGACTTCATGGGGTGAGAGCTATCCAACACCACTTTGTTATACACCCCCTCTCCTCCCCTACCCTCCTGCATTCTGCAGCCCATTGTGCTCCTCCTACAGATCCAGGTTACCCAACCCACGACCACAGCCGCCTCTGTCCTTCCTCTGCCCTCCTCTTCGTTCAGCCCCCTCTGTTTGGGTATGATGTGGAAATTGAGTTTTCCTGGCAGACAGAAGTGGGGTTCCTCACCTGATGGAGAAGTGAGCAGTTTACACCTGGAGATCTCAGTGATGCCCACGAGCCTTGCAGAGAGATCTTAGGAAGGTTGCGTGGACACGAGACTTCCTCAGGCCCTGTCTGGGTGGCAGAGATGGCTGGGTGGAAAAATTCTGCTGGTACAGGTAACAGAGGGGAAGATGCACCTGGAGAGAAGGGGCTGGGAGGGACTGACAGAGCATCAAAAGAAAGGGGGGGAGAACAGAAATAGAAGAAAAAAAAAAGTTTAAGAGTCCTCTGATTTTATTTGGTGCCTTTGCTGCTGTTACATTGAGGAAAGTCTCAAATCCAGTGAAAAAAGGATATTCAGGAACATGCACTCCTGGCCAAGAAGCCTCAGTCTGATGTTCAGACTAAGGATCCCACTTTTTGCACAAAAACCTGCACCAGACCTGGAAGACCTAACACAGCTCAGAGCCATAAGGTAACAAGCCAATCCTGCTGTTGCTCTCACAGAGAAATGCTGAGCTGAAAGGCCTTGACTCAAGTATGTATCACTGCCAGAGGACTTTCATCCCAGACCCTGCAGGGCCAGGGATGAAGGGAGATAAATTAAGTGGTGGTTTGGGAAACCTGGGGACCACGGGAGACCTGGGCATGCTCAAGAGTAGAACCAGAGCACTTCCACCAGGGTAGACATGTTACATATTCCCTGAATCTGTACTTGGTCTCAGGGGACAGCAGAATTTTTCTCTGCTGAGTAAGCACAATTCATCCAGCTGGCAAGTCAGGAGAATCTGTCCACACTCTTCTCTGACCATGCATGGGTGCACTACTGTGAATGGGGATCAGCATTTTCACAGTATTTCACAGTCATGTCTGAGGGAAGATATAAAACTAGCAATAAAAATGAAGGAACTGCTCCTCCCCCCATTCCTGAAGCAAATAAGTAAACAGAAAGCTAATTCTTGGTTAGTGTAACCCCAAGTCGTGTTAACTCTCCTCCTGGCAGAGGAAAAGCAGGGGAAAAACAGAGCTGAACCAACCCACAGCTTCAGCAGAGCCGGAGAATGAGAGCCCCGCTCACCTTTGGTACTTTCATGCTTTAGCCAAGACTGAACTGAGATGAAAGGAGTATTCTCCATTTCACACAGGTAACTGTCTGGGTTTGTAGAGCCATCCTCACTGGATGCTGGAAGCAGGCATTCCCCCAGACTGTCTGCCCCATTGGAGTCAGCGTTGTTCTGACCATCCTGCTGGAAAAAATAAGTGAGGACAAAGCCTTGTGAAATTTAATAGAAGACGTTAGAGCAGACTTTTCAAAGCCTCAACAAGAGCTGATTCTGGTAATAACTTCAAGCCAGCTAAGAGATGCTCAATTTTCCAGCCCAAATCACCTAACTTTTGGCTAATTCAGAGGAAGTTACTAACAGTAGTGAAGAGAACTTTCAAATGCACGTATTCTTTTGTTCTCCTCAAATCCTACTCCACAGTATGTCTCTATGGAGAAGCTCTTGAAAAATGACCAGAATTATATTCCTCGGCAGGGACACCTGGATGAATACAGAACACCTGAAATGAGCAGGGGCATAAGTACAGCACATGGTGTAAGATGCCCATGACTGCCTGGGGCTAACCTTGATCTCCTTAGGACTCAGCTGAGCAGCGTTTCGATTGTCTGACTCATCTCCTAGAAGGATGGAAGAGGACTTGTCTGAGTTGAGGGATAACGCTTCCATTTCAGCCAGCTGGACCTGCAGGAAGGGAAAAGAGCTATCACAGGTCGTGCCTGGAATCCACATTTCAAGCAGTCACACTGTTTATGGTGGATAAGTGAGAGCCTGTAGACCCAAGATCAATTTTAGGTTATATTCCTTGGATACATCAGGAACTGCCTAACCCAGACCTGGGCTGGGCAGGAGAATTCACTTTTTAAGAAAGGTTGAATATACAATCTGCAAGCAGCCCGCTACCAGTCCATGCTCCTCTAGTGCCAGAATTGGAGGAACGAGTCCTGTATCTGTCACAGCCACACAGCTGGCCCAAGGCCCTGCAAGTAAAGCCAGGCAGGCAGAGGGGTCCCTCAGGCTGGTGACAGGGCAGCTGGCTCTGCTGAGGGATGAGGAGTGGACCCCTCTTTCTGAAGGCACCACAGACAGCCCTGCTTAAACATGAAGGTGCTTTCATTCCAGGGAAAGTCATGCCTCTTGCAGTCCATGCCAGTATCATGCTTTTCATATTCTCTTACCTTCATTACTGAAACCCTGTTTCTCTCCAGCTTTCCTGCATCTTGCCTCTCCCCTCCCCTCTGACCTACCCAAGACCTCACCTAACACCGTCTTCCATTCTGTCCTCCATCTCTAAACTCAGACCTCCAACACACCCACACTTGAGCTCTCCTGCTTTCTGAAAGCAAGTCTGACCACTGCATCTCTCCCATTCTTATGCTTCAGCTCTGCTCTTGTCCCACGCCTGACCTTGCTTCATTTTTGGCCTGTTTCATACCACATATGCCCCTCTCCCATCCTCTTTCCTCCAAGCTTTTAAACTTCCTCTGCCTGACAACTCTTTCTCACAATGCCTGAAAAGCATCTTCTTTTTCTACCAGCCTAAGTAGTTTCTCTGTCCCTCCTGTGCTTGGATTTCCATCACTGGTCTCTAGAGTGCCACCAGTTTGCACCACCAGCAGCTAACTCCTGAGAGCTGTATTCTGGGTTGTCTCAGTTGGGACAGCTTCTGGCCATGTGTTTGTGTTTGCAAGAGGCAGGTACAGCTCTTGTGCCATGACAGCAGGTGAAACATTTGGAGAGATGACTTTTGAGCTGGAAGTTCGGTGGCTTGTGCCAATGCCAGAGACTGGAAGAGGTCTCCATCTGAGGGATAATGCACTTTAAACAAACAGAATGGAAAACCGGAGCTGGATTTAAATAAAGTGCACAAATGACATCCTTATTTGAGATATTATTCTGACACAGGAACGTGGTGCTGTTCAATCGTGGAGAAAGCCCAAAACCAACAGCTGCAGCTCAGAGCACGAACGCACAGAGAGCCCACAATCAACTTATGCCAGGGATGCTACACAACCACCAGTCAGCAACAACTTGTGTAGAGAAGCACAGTCTTCATTCAGTCCCACTTAATGTACAAATCTATTACTCTCCCAAGTGCTTGCCACACCAAAACAGCCTTACAGCTGTGCTTGTAGAGACAGGAGCATGACCTGTGGTAACATCTGTGACTACCTTCGCCGTCCATAAAAAAGGATTTCAACAAAAGCCAGAACAGTCTGTTTGTCACTGAACCGCTTGCTTGAAAATTCTGACCACCCTGGGATCTATGCAAAACCCACAATCAACAAAGTCATGACTAAATAAACTGCAGATGTGGAAACACATTTCACTGGTGCTCACTGACAAACTCCTACCACGGCTAAACACATTTCAGTCATCCATATACAGATGTCTGTCAACCATCCCAAGAGTGAAAGGATAGAAATGACAAGAGAAGAGGTTAGCACCATGAAAAAATGAGGTTTTGTTCTTATTGCTTTCCTTACTGTAGAATATTTTAAAATCTGCTGACTAAAGATGAGGAACAAAAAAAAATGTTTAAGATTACAGTGTGGGAGAAGGTTCACTAGGATCCAAATCCATGAAACCTGCCAGGAACATCAACCTGAGACACTGAACCATGCACACATATCCCTTAGAAAACAACTAGTTGCAGATGTATCTTTAAAAACAGACCCACAATTACAAAAATCCTTAATAGTACAAATAACTGGTTTGAAAATAAAATATCAGGAGCATAATTGGGAAAGGCGCTGAGTGCTTCTGCTTGATGCCACAAAAAGCTTACCACACATTAATGTGTGTGAGCATATGTTTAAATGTTGTGTCCATCCACTGTGCTCAGCATCTTGATGAATTAAACTCCCTAGGAAATTGGAGGGAACATTTTTGGCTGATACATGATTTTTGTCAGAAGGGCAGAGTTAAGGCTGAAAGGGTGGACAGCAAGCATAACGCTTTTTTCTAATACACACGCATTGAAGAGGACTAGATAAATAATTTTGCCTATGTAACTTTCTGTCTATTGCTTCTGAGACTGTAAAATTCTGTCTGTACAATACTCATTTGGATATGTTGATGTACCAGAGTGCACTCTAATTTAATGACTGTGTGCATTGCTGATGTTAGCTATGACTCCACATAGTGATTTACTATTGAAATTTCCTCAATTTTTTTTTACTTTGAAATATGAAGAGCAGGTCATCACCAATCGTGGCTTAAAATCCTAAGGTATAGTTTTGATTTATATGATCCAAAATAAAACATATATATTTTATTACTAAACTCATTCTTGCCTAGATAATTTCTTTCAGTTCCACATTTTAGATGTATTGAAATACCAATTTTGAAAGTAATTTATGGCTCTATGACAGCCATTAGAAAGTATGACCTAAGAATAATTCTTCAGTTGTGATAATTACATCAAACTCTTTGCTCTGGCTGTGGGTTCCCCTTGAAGATTTTGTTATGTAGTTTCTTCCTCGGGAAGGTAAGAAAATGGGTTGTTGTTGTTTTCATTCCTGGGCGGCGTACTGAAGACTATCAGGGAGGTTTTCAAATGTAGCAAACTAGCTGCAAATGGCTTAACTTGGGGGTAATCATTCTGGAATGCCTTAGGAGATCTCATTTGCTGAGAAAGCTGAGCACCAATTGCTGAACGTAAAGACTTAAGTAAAGCACTAGAAATTGCAGTTAATTGAAAACTAGTTATTTGGTTGCATTAAAGCAGCATTCATTTGTGAAGCATCTCAATAGCGATAAACTGCAGCAATGTTTGCATTTTGATAGTTTCAAAAGGAAGCAATGGGGACAAGCAGACAGCTGAGAAGCTGAAAAAATATCAGAGCATCAGAACTAGGCATCCGAGGCCAAACAAAACATAGCTTTCTTCAGACATGGAAAGAACGATCTGCCAATCAGAGCTCTTTCTCCAAGTTTCCTTGTTTCTTTATAAGCAATAACGACACATCAAGTCAGTTATGGAGAAGGAGAGGGTGAAGTTTGCCACTGGTGTACCAATTTACTGTCAGAAGAGCCACACTACTGCTATAAGTCTGACCACACAAAATCAGAGCACCTAAATACAATAAAATCATTTCAGAAATAAAATTAGTTCTGCTACTCACCTAACCCTTTCCAGACTGTTTTGCTCCTTAAGTTTCACAACCCGAAAAGACTAATTGCTTAGGAAGTAGTTTTCCAAAGCATCTACCAACTTTAGTAGCTCAAGTCTAAGCCATTTGGTGGCCTGCTCTTAGCAACAACCCATTTGTCAGCTAACAAACTTTCTCAGTGGGCCCATTTTTATTTAGGTTTTGCTCAAACTAATTGACTGGTTTTCACCACAAACCAGTCCTTGCTCACAGACATGACTCTATTCAACAAAGCATTTAAACATGTGCTTAATTGATCGACCTCAATAGGGAATAAGCAAGCACATGCTTAAAATGAGGACAAAACACAAGCTTAAATCTCCCACCTAATTGCTCCTGAGTGCTCTCATTGGGGTGAGATCCTTAGAGTCCTCTGTCCAACATGAGCCTGAACCTAGACTTTTCTTGCGGAATTGAACACAACAAGAGCTGCCAGGATGCCTTCATAGTCATTTCTCTACAGGTCATTCAGTCCCTCCTGACCCGTGTCCTGTCACGTCTCACTTTTCCACCACCTCAAACATCCACGTGTGGCTGAGGAGGGCAGGCCTGCACTAGAGGCAGTATCAGCACTTCACAACAGATAACAAACACAGGTCAACAAGCTCTACTGTCTACACAATCTACAGTGAGGAGCACACACGGGACGACCTGCGGGCACGTGGGTGTGCAGGTCTGGGGGGGAAGAGTCCCCTCACACATCCTCGTACGCAGGTTACCTCTTGCTTGTCATGGTTACACTTCTCGCACATGGCCGGCGAGGAGTAATGATGGAAGACGGAGCCCGATAGGTTATCGATGATCATTAACTCCCCGTCGAAGGAGTCCTTAATAATTAAAGAGACACTGTCCAGCCATAAGTTCTCCTAGGGGACAAGAAAGGGGGGAGGATGGGAGAGATCATTTTAAGAATGTCGAGTTTTTTGCTTTCAAGTTTCATGTGAATTTGGGGATGGGTTCTCCACCCTGACTCATCTGGAGTAGCATCTTGTTCTGCAGGTACTTGCACAGGGTCACTGGGGGGAACATTTGCTCCACAAGGTGTGTAAAGGTGCCAGAGTTCAATGAAAAAAAAAAAAAATAAGGAGGGACAGACTTCACTCACTTTCAGTGCTCACGTCTCCCTTCCAGCTCTGCTGGAGTCACTCACTCTCGATCTGCCATTTCTCCTGCACTCTTCTCCTGAGCTCCCCTCTCAAATTTGCTCCTGTCACACCTTTAGCTGATCTGCTCCATCCCTCCTCTGCTGGCCCTCAGGTTCCTACACCATGATGACAATGAAGAGGACACACTGCTGTCACAGCCTTGTCCCTACATGATCCTATCAACTCAAAAGTCTACTGCTGAAAGCAAACCTTTCACCCTGAGGTGGAAGACTCTGCTACTGCTAAGCCCTCAGTCATCTAAGCTGCCCAGCTACTGCCCACAGCTACTTGCTGCAGTCTGGTTAGTAAGTTCAAAGGTGTACTCACCTGGGCTGGAGAGTAACATCTCATGCACAGATGTCCTTCAGGCTCTGTTCTACCACCACCTCCTCCTGTTCCTGCTCCTTTTCCCTGTCCTGAATTTGGAGAGCCTGACTTGTGGGAGCACAGCCCATGAGTAATTTCCATCTCAAGCTCAGCGTCCATCTCTGCATCCTCCTGGGCCTCCTTGTTGCTGTCGTCGAGATGTTTCATGAGCACAGCTACCACCACATTGATGAGGACAAACTGGGCTGTGAGCACAAAGCTGACAAAGTACAGTGGGGAGATGAACTGCAGGTTGCTGAGACAGCTCCGGTCATCGTGGCTGCAGTCACGCAAGGTATCCTTGAGGGGAAGTTGGGATTGAGAGGGAACGATGGAAGGAAGGAAAGACTAAAGTAAGAACAGAAGCTTGGCTCCTCTTTCTGTCAAAAAACACTGATGCCAATGGAAAGAACAAGGCAAACACTTCTATCACCCCATACCTTTTGGCATAATGAGGTCCCCAAAGAATCTGGGACACTCTCTGTTCATATGCTGTCTGCTTCAGAGCAAAGCCATCCAAAGACATATGAAGCAAACTTTCAGACCATGACATGCTGCTGCCATCGTAGTCCCACACATGTGAACAAGACCAAAAATGAGCAGGCTGGTACTGCCTTCTCCCATCTATACTCAAAAGCACCATACGTGATGAAAGAACTTTCCTTTCTCCACGTCCTCCGAAGGAAGTATTTATTTTGTATTTTCCTGGTAGCTCTGCAGATGAGTGCTGTGCCCAACACACATGTCCTGTGCTCAGCTTTGATAACAGTCCTGACTACAGTGGATAGTCCCTCTTAGCCTACATGATTTTCTTGTTCCTCCCAAGGAAAATTGGCACTTTTCTCAATCAGATGTCTCTAGGACTAGATGAGCCCAAGGTTTGAGTTACCATGGTGGGGAGAGAGACTCTGGACCAAGCAGGGACCTTATCTAGCAACCCAGCTTCTGTGTTCTGTGCTCCTTCCCTTTGCTAGCCCAAGCTCTGCTGAACAGACCACACATCAGAACTTCTCTTTCCCCACAAGTAGGAGATCCTTGCCACTAAGGCCCAGTTACCTTCATGATCCCATTCCAGTTGTCACCCGTGGACACCTGGAAAAGTGTGAGGAAGGCCATCCCAAAGTTTTCGAAGGTGGCGTGGCGGCTCATGCCCTCGCAGGGGTTCTCATCGTTGCACACTGAAAAGCAAGGGGAGCGCAGCACTCAGGGGAGGACACCTACCAGCCCTGAGACCAACAGCATGAACTCACAGCCTGGAGACCTCAGGCAATGAATGGTATCAGCACCCTGCCCAACGGCTGGCTGTTGGCCATCAACATGGAAAAATCCCTTTTGGCCGAGCCCCAAGATATCAGGCAGTGTGACTCTGTTGCTCAGGGGTATCCTCCCAACATGCCATTGTGCTCCCTTTCTTCTTGATCAATATTCCATGGCAAGAGATGTAAATAAACTTTCACAAACTTTTTCTTGTAATCTTGAAGGCAATGTCAGGGACAGAGTGCAAGAAAAGCAAATGTTTAAGAATGTAAGAAGAGAAAATGGAGGCTGCTTCTATTTTGTTAGGCTGTTAGGACAACAACAATTTAGAGGGAAATTCCTCTTACATCGATTACGCATAAGGGAGAATAAAGTCCATCAAATAATTCAGTCCCTTTATTGAAGAGTTCTGATTTTTAGAAACTCCAACCAGCATGTCTGTAGCTCACATTGGAGCATGGTCTGCTTGAGACTTACCCAGTTTTCCAAAGAGCTCCACTCCTAGGGCAGCGTAGATGAAAAAGAGGAGCATGAAAAGGAGTCCAAGGTTTCCCACCTGAAAGTAAACAGCACTGTCAGCCTATCCCAAAGCCTATTTCATCTGTACAGAAAGTGTTTCTGCATTTCAAAGTGAAGAGAACAGCAGTGAAATCCTGGTGTACAAATGTAACCAAATAATGGCTCAACACTTGAGAAATGTTCAGTGATGGCTCCAGTTGCCATCAGAGCTGGGGGACGAGCAGGCAGGTGGGAAGAGAAGGCATGGAAAAATTAAGGACCTAATGGGTTTTTCTAAACACTAAACAGTTTCTGATCTGAATGCATGTGGTCACCGGGCCTACGTTAGGATCATCACTTCAGGAATCTAATCTAGTCATTGCAACTGCTGTGCCATCCAAATTCAGGAGAGAAATAAATGATTCAGCCCACCCACTCCCCTGGACTGCCACATCCTGGCTCCCTACATACTCACTGGAAGGAATTATTTCTGATGACTAAATTAGACACCATAGTAAACGCTGTGAAAACACCGTGCTGGGTCTGTGTCTACAGGGTGTTAAGAAAAGGAAGTTAATAAAACTTAGCTAAGGACTACATTTCCAAAGGGCTCTTTAAAATTAAAGCTCTATTCACTATTAAGAATTGCTGCAGTGTAACAAAGACAGGAAGGGAATTGAAACAGGAAAACTGGAGATGCCTTGTATGCCATTAGCAAGCCAGAATCCCTGATTTGAGCCTGTGCTCTAGGAACAAAAAGAGAAAGGTCAGGAAGAGGATAAAGAGTAAGGGAAAGGACAGCTTATTTTAAACTACTTCTTTTGGCAAAGCCAATAAATCTTGGAGAATAATATTACACATAATTCAAGACCCAGTGTATAAAATATGGAGACTAGATTCATTCTTTTAATGGTGAAACTGGTGGATTTTAGACCTTTATGTTCAGATTTTTACACAACTGTAAGCATGGAATTATTTTTTTATCCCTGCTACACAACTTTATTAAACAAAGCCAACCTGTTATAGGAGGTAGCAAAAACCAGTCAATAAGAAGTCATAGGCTTTGATGCTGGAGGGATTAAGTACTGCTTGTTATTATCTTCCAGGGAATACCTGGAGACCAAACTTTCAGACATCTGCCTACTTTGGGGCAGATATTACTGCCTACTTTGGGGCAGGTCAAAAAGACCTGACCCACCAACTTGGTTAGCAAAGGAGCCGTAGGTAAATAGGAGACAGAAAAATCAGAAATGAGAAAGTATGGAAGAATATACTTGTGGTTTGTGGCTAGGACCAGAAACAGAGACTCACAGGTCCCAGCTGTGCTCTTTGCCATCTTGAGCAAAACACTTAACTGTCTGATGACTCAGTTTCTCTGTCTACATGACAGGGATATGAATAGATAATAAATAAGAGAGGAGGAAATATATTTTGGGAATAGAAGTTGAATCTCATCATTTAAGTGCAAATATATTGCAGAGTCTTCTTACCAACAGTTTCTGGATACTATTTCATCCAGCTCTTAATATCTGTGTGCATTTATCTGGGTTTCAGAATAAATATGCCACAGACATGCAGACGCTGGATCTGAAGACCTGCTCTGTTCCAGATCCTTGCCTGAGAAAAATCATCTGTTGTGGCTCCTGGAATGGAAAAAAGCAAGGTGCAAAGAAGCTGCACTGAGCCAGTCTGTGGCAGCAGAGACAGAACTAATAAAAATTTGCATTCCAGATCTGCCTGCACTAAGAACATCCGTCATCTCTCCTTCCTTCTATTGTCCACTGTATCTCAGTCCACAACTATTTTGAATGATGTTGTATGTCCTACATATGAATTATTAATATTGTTGTTATTACTATTATTATAATAAACCACAAATAATTATTGTTTAATAAAAAGCATGGGATGTCAGACAGAGCTCGGGATCCATAAAAGATCACAGAGTTTCCCTCTCACGTTTGTGCCATCAGATTCCTCTAATTCAGATTGACATTTATTGTCACCAACATCAGAAGTAAATTCCCTGGGTAACTACTCATGCTGTTTTCAGATTGATTCCCAGCTCATCATCACTCACCAGCACTGGCACATTAGCTGATAAATCAACTGACAAATGCCTGTGCATTTTGATATCACACAGTAGAGTTGCCTTCTTGGGGCCTGCCAAGGGACTGGTCTGATGTATGATCCGTAGAGCCACTTGGTGCCATTACTCCTCGCTTAACAATTCTCCCTCAACAATCCAAAAGGAAGGGGACGAGACTCCCTGACTGCTCATCCATCACGGAGGATGCTCACAGTGGGCTTGAAGCCTGTGTAAAGCACCGTGTCAGCATCTCGTTTGGGAGCAGCTGCCACTCACAGCTCATGAGATCCTTCTGTCTCCATGTCTTGCAGCAGACGCTTAACTGCCGGCGGTGTGAGCCACAACAGAGCGTGTCACTGCTTCTCATGCATGAGACGCTCACAAACACAAAGGGGCCCAGGAGGAGAAAAGAAGAAAAAGTAGGAAGGGGGAAGCACTGGCTAAGAAAAGGAGTGATGAGAGTGTGAATGAAAGAGAAGGAGGGAAAAGGGGGCACATTCAGGGAAGGGTGAGAGGTACAGCGACAGAAACATTTCCTTTTCCTCCTGAAATGGCTTCCAGTCACTCTTCCCTTCTTATGGAGAGGGGAGAAACGAGCCAAGGACTAATTGCAAACAGTTAGACACTAGCTAGACATGATGGGAAGAAATCTACCCTTATCCAGGGGTCAAGCCTCATTTCTTTCACGTGCTGGAGAAGAGAGAGGTGAGGTGAGCCATAACCTCATGAATGACCTGAGAACTTGGACATGGCCTTCAGGCAGTTGCCTGGACACCACAGTAGACACCACCTCTGAGACTCCACAAGAATAAACCCTTTGGAAAAAGAGACAGAAGAGGAGAGTCTTTTGGGAAGATGTTTTACCTGTGGCAGGGCTTGAACAACTGTATCCAGCAGCGCTCGCATTCCTGTGGCCATCTTCAGTAGCTTCAGGACTGCCACAACAAGCACAAGAGAAGTGTTGGTCAGACTGAGCTCAGAGGCATCCTTTGTGTGACTCACTAATGACAGTAGCACAAGACAGATGTCCTGTCTCCCCTTGCCCTAGAGAAACTGGATTCCCCTTCATTTCTCTTTTCCCTTTTGACTGTACAACCCCAGTTCCTTCTCCTCGAGTTCATATCCTTTTTACTAAATACTCTGTTTCTGCCACCCATGCCTATTGGGCTGCTTCTGCTTCACCCAGATACTCTCTTTCCCAGGAACATGTATCCTAATTGCCCTTTTGCTTTGATTTTTCCTTCCATCACTTTCTCTTCCTTCAGCCATCACTGTTATGCCATCTTGGCACACCTTGGCCACCACCAGGAAGATTCAGGCCCTTACCTGTGCAAATTTCAACCTCTTTGGTGGCCTCTTCTCCCCACACCACTACCATAGTTGGCCCATAAATGAGAAACAGAGAAAGTTCAGCTCTCGTGATCTGCCCACCCTCCCAGTGCTTCACCTCCCAGGGAGCCAGAAAGCCTGAGCTTCTAGGGTGTCCTAGATCCTAGAATCCCTGCTGGGATGTGATGAAGGATGCCCCAGAGGCTCCTCGAGGGCTGGGGACAGGGCGAGCTCACGACTGCACGGCCGCTGCTCAGTGAGTCATGGCACCAAGTTGCACTCCATGGCCACAAATGCCCCTGCTCTGGCCAGTGTCTCTCTCACCCCGGGCAATACGCAGCACCCTCATGATCCGGATGATAGTGGGGTTAATAGGGAGAGCAGCATTGATTTCAATCTCTTCCAATGTGATGCCCATGACAGACAGCAGCACAATGGCCAGATCTAGCTGGTTCCACCTTTAGAAGAAAAATAGAGAATAAACGAAGATAGAGTTTTTCCATTTCCCTGAAAAAGAAAGTGAATTGTTGCCACTTCATCCTAAACATTTCCTTATGTATGAGTTCAAGGCCCCATTCTGAGTCAGCCTTTTTGGGCTTTTCCAGAGAAACAGAGATTCACTTTGCGCACACCCTGAGCAGCCAGAGGCAAGCCAGACTGATTTGAAAGCATGGAGCTGTGTTACTATGGCGCTATGCTTTGACTAATGGGCTCAGCTCTTTACGGCCTTACTACCTGGAATCAACTTTGCTATATATGTTCTGCTTCAGCATGCTCACAGTTTGCCTCAAGGGCAGGAAAAAAATGTATCTCTCTAACCTCATCTCCTTTGCTTTCTAGCCCAGCCAGCAGACTCCAACCAAGAGGCAATTTTTGGACAACTCTTGCTATTGCCTAGGCATTGCAGCTTGTGGAGGATGAGGTTAGGTCCATGCTGTGCGGAACTGGGAGGCAGTCAGAGCACTCTGCCACCACTTCACAATCTAGATAGGGCACCATCCTCAAAGCTCTACCCTACACCCAGCTGTCCCGCAGCCACAGTTGACAATCCTCTGCTCACCTGTCTTTGAAGAATCGTCGCAGACCAAACGCCACCAGCTTGAGGACTGCCTCAAACACGAAGACAGTGGTGAACAGGTAGTTGCAGTACTTGAGGGCAGTCTCCAGGGACTGACACAGAAAGAGAGGATAAAGAATTGAGGCAAAAGCAACATCAAAGATATAACCCCGCTGAGTGGGGACTCTCCTAAGCGCCAGGTATTCATTGTGGGGTGCGGAACCTACCCCAGCTACTCATCGTGGGGTGGGGAAGCTGCCCCATGCTTCCTACCTACCTGAATGTGGAGGTTGCCTACTAAAGGCAACCACTAGCCAGCCCCTCTGCCCCATGTTCTTCTCAGGATCAGTTCCAGCTCCTTTCTCCTGTACGGTTTAGCATAATCGGGAGGAGGAGGCTATTGCAAGAGAATCCACTAAATGCCATCAGGCTTTTCTTCTGCCAGTAGCCTGTGCCACCTGAATGACACCTTGTTAATGGCACTGGCATAGCTGTAACCAGGAGTGAAGCACAGAGGTTACTCTGGTGGTGGATTTGGGTCATCACTGACAGGAGTAAACCCTGCTGTGCCTTGGTCTGGGGCCAGCACATCACACCTCTGAGCTGTTTGGCTTCTGGCTCTCTTACATGCTGCCCCTTCACCACCACCAAGGACCAGTGTGAGCAGTGCGCAGTTTTTGGTGGCATTTTGTGCTGGAAGGGTTTGAAGTGCTTTGAGAAGATTGTTTAACAGAGCCTGACAGCAGGCTAGCTTGGCTGGAGCTGTGTTCCAGGGAAAGGAGCTGAAGAGTAAGGAAGAGAAGTGACTTGTTGAGGAACAAAGATCTGATGTGAGGATGCCAATAGATAAAGGTTGAGAGTTCCTGAAACATAAATCTGGGCACCATCTAGGGCAAGAGGAAAGCTGGGCAGCTGGGCAAGGTGGGCAAGAAACAGAGGAGCCTGGCAGTAGATTTGAATGAGGACAGACAGATTCAGCTCCTGATCAAAGCCTGAGCAATCTCAGACGATCTGTTCAGACACCAGAGCTACCACCTAAACCAAGGGCCTTCTGAAGAGAAAACTGAAATGTCACTGGGCAGATGTCATGATGAATGTTTTGTCCACATATGGAGGCAGAAGGCTCCTTTGATCTACGCAGCATACATTTTTCCCACCAAAGGCATCTATAGCTTTGCCAGGAACACTGAGGTACATGGTCTGTACCCAAGCAAAGTGTAAAACTTAATTCGGCCTCCAAGGTGCTGTATTTGGAATCACACCCTGCAGCTGAGAGACTCTGCTCAGCACTTTGGCCCTGCAGCTTCTGTTATGCAGAAAAGGTGGCTTGGTAAAGACGGCCCATCCCACGACATACAACCAGCCACCCTGGTTCTCTCAGCTGAGGCCATATGGCGGGGGAATAGGGCTGACATTCGGAAATCTGATACAAAGCCTGAAGCTCCCAGGACACTGCTGCTTCCACTACTCCTGTTAGGATCCAGGGAAACATAAAAAGCAGAGCAGGCAGCTAAATTTGGGTGACCCACATATCCACTTACTAATATAAAGCACAGAGACTTAATTGCACCATGCTTTCTAGGGGCTTGACTCTTGCTCAGATACCTTCCTCTAATGATTTTAATGGATAACAAGTGTCCAACTAGGAACTACCTTTCTGGATACACATTAAACTCTTCACACGAATTTGCCTACTATAAAACTAACTCCTACAAAACTTTAACAGTAGTTTTTAAAGACACTCAAGTGTCCTACTTATGCTGGTGGGCAGTGGTCACCAGAGAGCTGTACCAAAATAACAATGTCTAGAGGCAGGACTTATCTCCATGATCTCACTCACCACAGGTTGGTTGTAGTGCTCCAAGGACATAGTGACCACGTTGAGGCAGATGATGAAAGTGATGAAGATGTCCAGATAGTGGCTGGTGCAGACCGAATGAATAAGGAGGCGTATGTGGCAGTAGGTAGCATAGTACGGCAAACGCTGCGCTTCTTCAGTGGAAAGAGGGATATGGGCAGAGTTAGGAAGAAATTAGAAGAAAGAGAGAAATGGGTAAGAAACACTGAGGAGGGAGAAGGTATAAGGCTGGTGATAGGTGTTGAAAGAAAATGGAATGAAGTTGGGAGAGAGAAAAAACAGAAAAGAATAAGTAAAGATAAAGGACATAGGGAGGAGGGGAAAAAATGAAAAAAAAAATGGAAAGAAGAAGTGGGGGAAAAGTATGTAGAAAAAAAGACAACAGAATGCTAGAAAGAAAATCTGTGTTTGTGGGAATGGTGCTTAATCAGCATTTCATGTCTTGACAAATTAAGATCACTTATGATAAAAGGGAGCAGATGGTTCAAGGAGAGGCCCTGGGGTGTCATGGGAGAGAAGGGAAAAACTGGAGCAGAGGAAGGGAAAGCATGCCCATAGGCTGTGAATGGAAGTCTGGGTGGTAGGGATGGTTTCTAGGGGCAAGTATGCTTTAGCAATTTTTATCTAAAGGTAACACAAAACAGGACAGAAACACCAGGAATAAAGGGTTTCCTCCACCACAGAGGGTTTGGGATCCCAGGGAGTGACACTGCAACACTGGGGTAACTGAGACACAAAACACAGGGGTCTTCCTCTTCTTTTTTTCCCCCCTCTTCTTTAAATTTGGGTTTAAACACAAAGAATGGACTGTCCGGGTCTTTCTTCAACCACCAGCTGAGCTGCAGGAAGCCCAGGTGGGACTCTACCCCAAGTGTAGGAAGTGTTATCAATGTGTGCACGCCCCATGCCAACAGTGCCTGTCGGCATGTGCACAAGGGTGTTTTTGGTACATTGTGTCCTGAGGAGCAGGGTGCTAAAACCCCTCTCCAGCGCCTTCCCTGGAGTCCCAGCAGACCTCAGCCACCCCTCTTCCCCAGACCGCCCCAGTGAGGTGTGTGGTGACACAGCAGTGGTGCGGGGAGGAAGGCTGAGAGCACGGCCACGAGCAATGGATTTTGGAGACCAGCCCATTGGGAAAGAAAAAGAAGAGGAAAAGGTTTTTCTCAGAAAACTTTGGCCTACGAACCAACCAAACACTTAGGCTGTGCCTTACTCCTTCGCTTCTTCTCCAAGCGTCGCAGGCGCTTCTCCTCCCGCCGGCGCGCCTCCTCAGCCTCCTGGTGCTGCCGGCACTTGTGGAAGTTCTCCACCACCACCCCCACGAACATGTTGAGCACAAAGAAGCTGACGATGAGGAGGAAGGAGATGAAGTAGAGAAGCATCCAGGGATTGTTGTTGGTCACTGGCTGGAGTGAAAGGAGAACAGAGGCAGTCATTGTCTTAGCAGTAGAGGAGTAGAGATGCAGCGGGCAGCAGCCCAACAGCTCCTGCTTTACAAGGTATTGAAATAACCATGTGTGGGCCAGGAGGGAGCCAGCATGCCCAGAAAGACACACGGCACTATTGCTTCCTCATTACGAATAGATAAAGGCCCACTGACACTACCACAGGCACCCACAACACAGCCACAGCTACTCCTCCCTGCATGGACCAGACAAGGCCATGGACCTGACCCCTTGCAAACAGGGGAGCAAAGGATTCAGAAGGGGCCTGGAAGGGACTCTTGGTTTGAGGCAGATATCTGAAGCAGGACATTAAAGCACGCTTCTGCCTTACTAGCACAAGGAAAGTGGAAAAGGTCCTTTCACAAGGAAGTCCATGTACCTGCTGGTCAACAGCCACAGCATCTAGTCCATTATACATAATATTCACCCAGCCATCCTTCGAAGCCAGAACAAAGAGAGACATCAGAGCCTGCAACATACAAAGAAAAGCAGATGTGGAGCAGGTGCATCTGGCAGGCAGGAAAAAAAATATTGTGGGTTTATGCTCTAACACACACAGCAGCACCGAAATACTCTTCCTGTGTCTCTGCACACATCAAAACCTGCTCCTTCCCCCGTGGAGGACAGGGAGGGGGTGACAGGAAGCCATGTGCAGCCAGACCCACCAGGGGAGAGAGGTTGTGAAGAACATCTGCTTCATGGCAGGAGAAGAGAGAAAATCAAGCTCTCTGCTGCCTCCACTTTTCTTTCCCCCTCATCCTGTAAGTGTCATCCTGATACCAACCCACTAGTGACACAGCTTCTGCGTGGACACCCAGACCAAATAACTGCTCCTTCTGGCTCAGGCATTGGCTTTCCAGGCACTGCATCGATTCACTGGGGAAGAGACAATCCCTGTGATGGCTTCCCATCAGAGGAAGGGGCTGTGGGCAAACTCACCTGTCCCAGGTTGTCGAAGTTATACTTGTGGTGCACCCACTTGTAGTTGGCTGCCATGCAGTCAGACCGGTTGGTGATGTTCCTGATGTCGACCCCCAGGCAGTGGTAGAACTTGCCCTTGAAAAGCTGCAGGAGGGGAGTGACCCCATTAGCCCCTTTCCCCACAGGGTTCCCCATGTTCCCTGGGATGTACAGAAGCTGCCAAGATGCTGCATGGCCTGCAAGACTGCAAGCCACAATAGAGCACAACAGGGACACCACCAACACAATGTAGAGCACGGGCTTCACCCTTGCAAAGGAGCCAGGACCACCCTTGTAAGCTCACACTTGGCTTTTCAGGCTCCTCCATTGCCCCAGGCCAGCAGTGACTGTAAGCCCACCATCTGACAGCCCTTAAGGCAGTCTTTCTGGGTACGAAGGGAAAAAGTATCTTCTAATCAGTCCCCTAGAGTAATCTTCCCTCTCTGCTTCCCAGTTACTGAGAGTGCTGATGGGAAAAGAAGATCTCATCTGAGGGTAAAGAATCAGAAAAAACATCCTCTTCTTCTCCTATATATTTTCTCACAAAGCTGCACTCCACTGCTGTGACTCTTCTGCCCAGGGCTCCTTTCCCCATATGGAAAGTACTGGATTGTGCATTTGTACAGATGCATCAGAGCAAACTAAGTATAGCGCATTCCCTGAGATGGAAGTAACGCCCACACCCTTGCTCCTCTGCAATGCAACAGCCAAAAATAAAGAGGATTAAATAAAAAAATTAAAGAACTTTGTGGGTGGATTTAGGGCTCAGAGTGAGGGGGAGAAAGAGAGCTGGCAGGAGGCAGGGTTCATGGGAGCAGGCACTGAGCTGCTTGCCCTTGTGGGGTGACATGGATGTGTCCAGCGAGCCCTGTGCTGTGCCAGCCCTGGGCTCTCCCAGTGATGCTGACCCAAACCCTGCTGCAGCTGCTGCCAGGTGTGAGCATTAACTCCTGTCTCTCACGTCCAGCAATGCCTGCACTTGCTGAGCACCTGTCTGTGCTTGCCAAAGGCTGTGTCGTTATGGAGATGACTTGTGGAAGAGGGCAAATACAGAGAATTGACTGGCTTCCCTGTCTCTCCTGCTCTGCTTGGCTCCCTGTGTCTGTTATAGGACCTGGGGGTACAGGTGCCCATGGCAATAGGGGTGGGGGCTCAAGGGCTCTTTGGTGGACAATAACAACCTACCTGCACACCCAGGATGCCAAAGATGATAAAGAAAGCACAGCAGATGAGGACAATGTTTCCTATGGGCTTGAGGGAAGAAATGAGTGTCTCCACCACCAGCTTCAGGCCAGGGGCTCGACTGATGACTCTGGAAGGGAAGGAAGGAGAAGGGTGACAGGGGGACAGGGCAGGGGTGTTTGGCCTAAGCGAAGCATTTTCAGCAGCAGCAGCAAACCCCTGTCTCCCTGTGCAGTGACCCCTCAGTGGAGATCACTGCCCTGTGATCAAAAAGCCTCCTCTCTCCCATGGATTTGTTGTCTGATGAGGTACCTCCAACATCCCCACATGGCTAAAGGGGACCTCCCTGGGGCTTATTGCTTGTCAAAGACCACACTTGGCCTGGCACAGCTGGATCTGACTCTGGGACCCTTCCTGGGGATAACCAGTGGGAAGAGGGAGCCGAGCAGGGCTCGGTGGGGTTCTGACCGGAGGGGACGTAGGGTGCGCAGCAACCGGAGCACTCGCAGCACCCCCAGGATTTTGGCACCACCAGCAGAGGCCACTGAAACCACAATGTCAATGAGAGACACGAAGACCAAGAAGCCATCCAAGACATTCCAGCTGCTGCGGAGATAAGCCTGGTCCCCAAAATACAGGCCTAGAGAGACCACCTGGAAGAGAGGGGAGAGAAGAGGGGTTGAAATGGCTCCTCTCCATGTTACCTGGTAGAGGGCAACTGTGGAGAGAATGGGAGGAGGGGGAATAGCTATCAACTCCTCATGACACTGAAGCGTCATAATCTCATAATCTTTTCCTTTCACCTGGATGTCTGTGAAGGAAAACATCTTTTTTCTGCCTCCCTAACATGACACTGTAGGGGACATACAGGAAACCTTTCCCTGCCACACCAGAGACTTGGGGCAAGTCTCCCAGTTCAGAGATCACCTGGGAGGTAAAGTCAGGCACCAAAATCCATACATTGGCTCTTAAAGGTGTAGTTTGTTTGTCAGCAGTTCTCAAAAACAGTGGATGATACAGAAATTGGTGGCCATGGGGAGATCGTAACATCCTGCAAATCACGATCAAAATTCAGATATGAATTTCAGGGGTTTTAATTTCCAGGACACAGTTTAGGACTTTTTCCCAAACACAAGAAGGGAATAACAAGGTTTTCTGATTGTTGCAAAGTACTTTGACATCTATTGAATAATTATCTCGACTTTAAGCACGTCATTAATATTGCTGTAATGTCCCCCAGTCTTGCTCCAGGAGAAAGGGAATGAACATTTACATCATTACAAAATCCATACTTGAATGCCAGCTATCCTTTATGAATACTAAGATCCAACTGGATCTAAAGCCTAGGATAAACATCTCCTCTATGCCTGACAAGACAGGACTCAACCCCAGGCCGTATCTGCCTTTATAAAGGTAGAGGGAAAGACTGGCACACCGAAAAGATGAACAGATTTTAAAAGGGTGCTGAGCAAACAAGAACTGTGTTTGACACTGGAAAAAGGCTCTGAGCTGTTCACCTCCAGTAACTTACCTTCAGTGTCATCTCAGCTACAAAGATTGCTGTGAAAATGTAGTTGGACACAGTGAGAAAGATTCTTTCCTAGAAAAAAAAAATAAACAAAAAGAAAAACAAAACAGAGAAAGACCTTAAATGTATTTTGGCTACTTCTTGTTACTCTGTCAGGCCCCTCTGATGATCTTGATATTTTTGCATTCCTGTGAAGGGTCTGAAAGCTGATGAAATAAAGGAGGTGTCCTTGGCAGAGGTCAGGGCTAGGCAGCTTGCAGCTCATACACCTTGGCTGGGACAGGATCCTATGCAGCTCTGCCAGAACATAGTGGCTGGGATTTTTTTGCAGCCTGCAAATCTGGTTTCAAGGCACTGCCTGCCCTGTTCTGTCAGTGCTGCTCAGGCCTGACCTGCTGCACTGACCTGGGACTCCTTCCCGAAGAGCTGCTGAGCACAGACCACAGATTGTGTCCAAGTGCAGCAGAGTCTGGGAGTCAGCTAAGGCAGACAAGCAGAAAAGGTAATTTCACTTGCCAACTTGAGCCACCTCCAAGATAGCTCAAGAGCAGCATACATGAATGATGATGTGCCATTCCTACAGCATGGAAGTTACTTCTATCTTTCAGTTCCCAGTCCTTGTCCCTTTTGCCATTCATCTCTTAAATGCAGGTTCCTGGAGGAGACTCTTACTTTCCAAGACAGAAGGAACTAGGCTTTCTGTATTATAAAGTGGGTTGCCCTATTATAAGGGCCTGCAGGGGAAGCACACATTTATGTCAATTACTAATACCTAGATGTTTGAATAGGTGAGTCAGAGCTGGTGTTTAATGCTCAAGTTCTTCCAGAGATCATACCAGTACCAGGAACACTTAAGAACCACTGTTAGAGATTGTGCCAAAAAGGGGGTGACAGGTAATGGTTCTCACCGTGCTTCTGTGTTCGATCTGGGGTCTTTCCAGGGCAATCGTGATGCAGTTCAGGAAGATGAAGGCCAGCACCACGTGGTCAAAGAGCTTGTGAGCAATGATGGTTTGGCAGAGGAGGCGAAACCTGCAAGAGAGTTCCAGTAGGCACTTGTGCCTTGGGCAGAACAAATTTAGGAGCAAAGATGACACAGAATTAAGCGTTCTGGCCAAAACTGGGCTCTGATATAGCAGCTTTCCTATCTCTGATACTGATGTCCCTTGAAATGGCAATAACCCAGGGTGGTACATGGTCACACAGGGAGCCTGGAGCAGAGCAAGGGCAGAGCAATGAGCTGAACCCTCCATTGATTTCCCCAGTGCCAGAGTGGTTTCCTAACCACTGTGACTCTGTGCTCCTCTCTTGCCTTGTAAAGAGGCTGAATTCTAGTTTTCCTCCCAAACTCACACTTTGTACCACCCCACAGCGAAGAGGCTGGATGCTGAAAGCTCAGGAGAGGCAGGTAGGTTGGCAGTCGTGGGGACCACACTTCTGAAAGACACTGTGTACATTAATATAGGTGTCACACAAGCTCTCCCTCATGACCTACAATGAAAGCCCTTTCTTTTCAAGGGGCAATAGACATGGGTGAGAATACTGTTGGCTGGGGTACGTGGACATCGTCTCCTGGTGAGAAGATCTCTTTAACAGGAAGAATTTAACCCAAATTACCTTTTTTTAGGCAAGAAGAATTATAACTTTACCCTAAAAGGTGTGATATAATGCTGGTAAGTTGGTACTGGGACTGTAAATTAAATGAAGACAGTATTCTGGTACCAGGGGAAGAAATATCAGTATTATAGAGTCATCAATAATACATTCTTTATCCTCTTTGTGTTAACATTAGTATTCCCTGTCTCGCTTTGCTATAAATATTTATGATTACAGAAAATAAAATGGGATGCTCCAAAGGGAGGGAAGATCACAATAGCTATTTAGGATGCTCAACTTTCCTTTCATTGCCAGAATCTAGGAAAAGAAATGTTGTTCGGCTGTAGAAGGGACAATGGAGGAGAAAATACACATTCTTAGCTGGTAAGTTTAAAGTTGCAACCTAACATCAGGGGATGTGGCCAGCAGAGCAACAGAATCTGCCCCATCTTCTCAACCCTCTCATGGCAAAAACTGCACAAACCTGTTCTGTGGAGAGAAGAGATATATGGACCAGTCTTCCCGTATCTCACACCAGTCTGGCTTGTAGACTTCCATCATCTTCCGGATGCGAAAGCACAGGCTCTGTAGGGATGCAGCAGAAGCAATTGCCACTGGTGACCTTCCCACTTGCCTGAGGTATTATTCCTTTCACCACTGACTCAAAGACACCACTACCTGCTTTTCTTTAATCCCCCAACTGAGAAAATCAACTCAAAGGAAACAAGTAACTGAAAAGAAGGCAGAAGCTGCTTTGCCAGGGCTTGTTTACCTCTTGGCATCTGGTTTCCTTCCTGAATCATGACAAATAAAACTGCTGGTGTCCTTTCTAGAGTAGGATGCTGTCCATGATGCCTTCTTAGAGGTCTTGGAGGGACTGTGTTACATGAGGGCAATGATTCCTCCCTACCTCAGCAAAACGAGAAGCCAGAACAAAAACACCTTCTGTTGGCGCTTGGGCTGGGAATTTCATACAGACATATATGTCTGTTCAATTTTCTACTGACCCTCACTCCACTTTTTCCACCCTCTGATCTGCTCACAGATTGCTGTCGCCCAGGCTGATACCACAAAACCCACTTGCTTTGCCTGTGGTGCATGTGCTTCCTGCTCTGGTCTGCTGATGTTCCCCATGCAAAACTCACTGTTGCACAGCCTGACCTCTCCTATCCTGTAGAAATCACTGTCTGCACTGCTCTGAAATAACAGCCCCTGAATGACCACGTGTATGTCTCACACCTGCCTTCCTCCCACCTTCCAGCTGCCTTGCAGGCAGCCTGACAATGTGGTGTGAGCTTGTCTGTGCCTAGAAGGTCCTATCTGCATTCGGTGCTGTCCTCCAGCCTTCCTAAAGCACCTTTGCAAGCTTTCCCAGCCACACACAAGAAGACTGAAATTTGAAGGTGGATTTGGGGTTTCCCAAAGCACTGTGATATAACCCCAGGCTCCTCCACCAAGTACTCACATAATCTATTTCTTCATCATCCTCTCCCCGTTCTTTGTGGTTGTTCATCTTCGGGAAGATCTCCTTGACAATACTGGGCATTTTGCCATTGCAGTCCTGATGCTCACTGGCCCCAGGGGGTGCTCCCAGCCTGTGGGTCACTCTGTGGCCAGAAGGGACCGAGGCCAACTCCAGCAGGTCACAGGAGCCTTTGTTATCCAGAGAGAGTGTCCGGCGGTGATGAAACACCCTTCCTGTCCCATCCGGCTCCCCATCTGCTGCCTTGTGCATTTCCCCAGACAGGAGAGACTCATGCTCAGCTGAGGGAGGTTTGTGTTTCAGGCTGTGTCCCCGGGCCAGGCTGTTCCAGCTGGAGCGACGGCTTCCCCAGGCTCCGCTGCGGCTCCAGGCACCGTAGTGGGAACTGCGGGAGCTGGACTGTAAGAGAGCGGGATGGGGACTCAGTGACTCCGGGCACAAGGAGGGAGCATGCGATCCTCCCTCAGATCACAGACTTCTCCCTGGGCCCCTAAGCCAGAAGGCTCCCATTTATCAGACGTTGAGCAAGTTGCATGGTGGGAATTTAGCAGCAATCTCTGTAAATCTGACAATAAATTGATAATGAGTTAGCAATGGTGTTGGCTGTGATTACTTTATAGCACCATCTGTGTGCAAAGCACTTTCAGGAAAGGTAAGTAATAAAGCCAAAGGCCAGGTGCCTGATATTGTTACTTACACCAGCACAGAGCAAAAGTAAAGCTCTCAAAAAATCTGATTGGCAGCTTTTTACACTGCCCTGGGGTTCAGGATAACACAAGGTACACGGTGATGGATCATCTGACACACCATCTTTGAGTACAGTCTTAGTAAAAGGGAGAAATGAGAGAAATGGGCTTGTTGGTCACAGTCTAGTCCAACCACATCAGCAAGTTATCACATAGTATGTGGCTGCTAGCACTTCCTGTTTGGAAATAACAGGGCCCTGAGCCCTTTAAGCACTGAGGCACTCCCCAGAGCTGTGCATGCCCAGGTAGAAAGCCCAGGAGCCGATGTTACAAGGTGGACAGGTCTGAGATGCACCGGTTAGGCAACCTGCAGTGCTTGGAGAAGTGCTATGGGGCAGCAGAATCTGCTGTGGGGAGCTCAAAGACAAGATTTCCACTGTTACAAAAGCTCGGATACAAAACCCATCTGTAATGGGACTTGGTGGTTCTGGCACCACCTCTTAACTCAAGGCATCATTTTGTGTCCTGTACTCTAGGAAAACGAGGAAAAGGCAAGGAGAAAAAAATGTGTTCCACTGTAAGAGGGAGACTGTCTTCTCGGTGTTCTCCCTCTCCCACACTCAAAGGAATATAGATAACTAACCTGGAAATAGACTTCAAAAATCTGGAAATTTGGAAAAATAATGTGAACTGACCTGGATTCTAAAGACGGGCAATGCAGTTGTGTTAGAAGCCTGCAGCAGCAGGGCAATCCTTCCTAGAAATCCCCAGATGATGGCAGAAAGCCAGCAAAGTGCTTGGCCTTCAAAAGAAGGGTATGACACACATTTATACTCCCTCACTCACCAAGGACCGCTGGTCATAGGTCATTCTCCCCAGGGACATCACACTGCTCTTCCGGGAGCCCACAGCAACACGGATCTGGTCAAGCTGCAGTGAGTTGCGTGAAGAGTTGGTGACCCCCCCAGCAGCCACTGGTGGGTTGGAAGAGGGCAAGGATGGGTCCAAGTGCCCGTTGGGTGTCACAGGAATTGCACAGAGCTTGGGATCTGAGTGGAAAGATGCAGAAGAAAGAATGAGGGAAGAAGAAGGTGGGTTCCTCACTATCCAGTGATGCTTTGATGCTTTAGCAGTTTAGCATGTTAACAGCAGCTAACAGATTATTATCCCTTTAGCATCAATCAACATCGGTTTCTCTGATTTAGGGTGTGGTGACAAAGGCAGTGCAAGCTGGGAAGGCTTTACAATCATTTCCTCAGCCTCCAAAACCGACCACATCTCTCCTTGGGGACAGACAGATGAGCAGAGCGGTGGCCAAGCAGCCTCAGACTGACAGGCAGAGCATGAAGCCGAATGGAGGAGGAGGGCGTGCTTCTGCATGCCAAGAGCAGACACCACCATCTTCAGGTCTGAACAAATTCCACCAGCTGTCAGATTGGCTACTTAAAGCAGTTAGGCTGAAACATTGAGCAAGGGACTAAGATGTAGGGATAGCCACAACCATCCGTGTACTGAGGTCATCTTAAAACTCCTGCAACCATACTGCACATACAAACTGCATCCCAGTCTATCCTACTACACTGCACTTCTCCAAGTGATTGATCATTGGCCTTTAAGATCAAGGACACTTTTGAGGGAATATTGAGTTCTGTAGATGACCATCAGCATTTTTTGAGATGCATGGGGAGGACAGGATATTGGATTTTAATGCCTGAAAGGACTGAAACAATCTTTTTTGTTTGACTTATTGCATAATGAAGGTCACCTATCCGTGTCTGCATGACAGACAGCCCTGAGAGCACCAACACTCTGTAACCTCTTCCTCCTCTGCCATCTCAGGGGTTTGACTGCCTACATTCAGCATAAGCTCTAATATGGTGCAGCCATGTAACTCAGGATAGGACTGCTTTGAAAAGAGCTAAGGTGCAGGAAAAAACTGTGAGCCAATAACTGGAGGCATTGCTCCCTGCCATGGGAGCTGCATTTACGCTCAGAAATGTGCCTGTGGTGCTTGTCTGAGTTGTGCTGTGAGTATGCTTGTGCCTGTCCTTGCACCTTGCTGATACTGGTCTTGTCTTGCTGACTGGACTTCTCGGCTTGACCTCAGACCTTCCTCACCACTGTGGGCTTGCCTGGTAATCACTGAACCACTGGCAGACTCTCACTAGTGTCAGTGGACTTGCTCTGCTCACCTTGTGCAAGAGTGTGCAGTGAGGCCCCTGCCCTCCTGCCTGGCTCTCTGTCCCCCTTCAACTCCTGGCTCACCATCCATTGCAGAGCAAGCTACTCTTGCTGCTCCCTGCCACCAAGTCCTGTTTGAAGTATAATGCCTCTTGTAGAAAGACTTCTCAGTCTTTGAGGGAAGACTTCGAGGGATGGAGACCTTACCAGGCAGTTTGTACTCAGGTTGTTCCCACTGTTAATTATCTCTCCTTGAAAATATACGTCTCTTTTTCAGCCTGAATTTCTCTAGCTCGAGCTTCCAACCTTTACAATCTCATTATGCTTTTTTCTGCTCAATTAAAGAGCTATCTACCATCACAAATCCCTCCTTATGGTCTACAACTACAGAGAGAGTGATCAAGTAACTTTCCTGATTTCTCTAAGCTTCATTAGTCTCTCACTATGAGGCAAGGCTTCCAGATTTGCCTGAGTCCTTTTTACTGTCTTGGTATCCCCTCTCCAAATGTGGGTTTCAGATTTGGACACAGTGTTCCTGAAATGGTGACCCTGAAGATAAGCAGAGACAGCCTCACTTCTCACTTCCAGTTGCTGTTCTGAAGGTCATTCAAGAACTGTTCCACTTAGCTACCACATTCCTCAGGATGCCAACATATCTCTGTTTTTCCACAAATAACACCACAAACTGGCATAAAGTTCAAAATAAAAACTGGCAAGTTCTCAGAGGTGGGAGTGAATTTTCTGCAGAATCTGCTTTTAGATTTCTCACCAAACAGCAGTAGGACACAAGCAAATGAGACTGTTTGAGCTACTGTACCTGAGCCTTCCTGGACTTCTTGGAACTGATCAAACTCCTCCATGTTTGAAGAACTCTGATCTTCATCTGAGTATGACCGGTTGGCATCACCCTGGAACACACAAATTTATAAGCTGGGAACTCAAACAGAAAAGACCATTTGTTTTTGTCTTTTATTTCTGGAACAACTGCAAAATTGTCCTTGGCAGTTGGGCATCCAGTGTGATCACTGGAAAGAGTCTTGTGTGATTTGGGATGGCTGATATACTGCATTGCTGCTTTTGGATGGGTAAAGGACTCATCCTAATGTAGGTTCTGTTGTGTTACACAGAACAGAAATTGTGAATCCCCTTCCAGGGAGCCTGTCTCTTTCCTTGCAAGGATTAACACTGGGGTTTTTTCTTTTGTTTAATTGAAGACTATCCTAACAAGGGTCGTTTCACAAGTGAGAGGGGCGATACTCTGTAAGTCCTCAAGTCCAGTATCCTCAAAGTGTCACAAAGGATCCCTTTTTTAGCACCTCTATTCCTTCCTCCTGATGAAGCCTTGGTGGCAACTCACCTCAGCCTGGAACCCCTCTACAAGAATGGCCACCAGCAGATTGAAGAGTACGTAATTGCCAAATGTCATGAGAGCCACAAAGTAGAGGGAAGCCCACGGCGAGGTGGAGGCCATGCCATTATAGAGAACAACATTCCAGTCCTCCTGGGTTAGAATCTGAGAGAGAGGAAGAGAAAGTTGGATAAACGTGAAGGAAGAACATGAAGGGGATTCCCAGAAAAGGACAGTCAAAGAATACACATCAGGAACAGACCAGGCCTCTGAACTACCCCATAACCACACACCCACTGTCACTGTCCAGCTGTGGCACTGCACCAAAAGCCTTAGCTGAGCAAGAAGAAACAGGAGCAACCATTAGGGCAGTCATGTGCTGAGGTGAGAGTGTTAAACTTCGGAGTAGCCACAAAAGGAGTGACCTTTGCACACTGTCTCCTAGGAAGGAAGGAGCTCCCCTGTTTGAGATAAACACCAGTCATTTGGTTCCAATATGCAATTGTTCTTCCTCCAAACATCACACAAAAGTCTTTTACACAGCCTTTTGTGCTGTCAGGAGTCAGTGCAGCGCTCCTCAGTGAAGAAAAAGCATCTCCTGATCCTCTTCACTTAGCCCTGGCCCACCCATAGAGAGGAAAGTGGGCTCACCTGGAAGACGGTGACGATGGCCCACAGCAGGGAGTCAAAGTTCTTTCGGTCAGGAACTGTATCTCCTGTGTCTGTCCTGAGGCTGAACTTGCAACCAAAGATGTGCATTCCCAGGATGCTTTGGAACAAGATGTTGTCAAATAATAAATATCTCTGCCTCCACAATGAACTCATCAGAGTAATTCTCTTCTCCTGAAAATCTAATGCAACATCACAGCAGCAAGGGGTACAACAACACAATCAGACCATTGGGACCTATCTGTGAAGAAGGAATTACATATTGCAGCCCTGTGGGTCACCAAAAAATTTGCTTTCCATCTGTGCTGACTCAGAGCTCACATATTCCCTCCAAACTGTCATTCAGATCTGTTCTCTCTGTTTTCCTTTTTTGCTCTCATATTTCTTCATCTTGCTATCAAGGCATCCATGGCATGCACAGACAAACTTTCTTGGTTGCTTCCTGCTGCCGTTCTGCCAGAGTCAGCCTCCAGACTGAACTGCTCCTGTAGCCAGTGCTGATTACCAGGAGACTTCACCTATCCTGCAATGGGACATTGTGCTCAACGTCCGCATTTGCTGGCAGTATTTCACCACCCCATCCAGTCCAAAATCCTCAGCTGCTGAATCCAATTTAAGGCAGGAGTAAGTTCAGCCCTTACGAACGAATAACTGTTTGTCAGTGCTGCCTTTGCCTAGAGCAATGGGCAAGATGAATTACGCAGTCATGCTCTGAAGCTGCTGTCCCCATGAGCCACGCAGTGCCACTCCAGAACACTGTGAGCCCACTGCCTCCTCACCTGAATATGAAGATGAAGAGCATGAGGAGCATGCAGAAGGTGGCTACGTTGTCCATAGTCTTCATCAGCACCACAAGCTGGCGGCGCAGCGCAGGCATGAAACGCACCAGCTTCAGCACCCGGAGCAGTCGGAACGTCCTCAGCACAGAGAGGCCCCCGTCTGCCTGGCCAATGATCTCCCAGATGCTGTGGTCCAGAGAGGCACAGGCAGTACGAGGGACAAAACAAAAGACAAGTGAACAAACAGAAGAAAACAAGGAACAACAGTGCTATGTCTTCACCTTGGCATTGGCAGTACAAAGGGGTGAGAGAGAAAATCTGTCTGAGCAAGACAGAAGTATGTACTATGGGCTTGTCCTTAAGTGTTGAAAGCTGCATTTATGCCTTAAGAAAGTGAATGTGGCAGTGCATGTGGCAGGAATGAAGAAAGGATTGCAGCATTAAATTCCAGCAAGACAAGTTCTTCTATCACACTTTAAACCTTTGTAACATCTTCAATTTGTGCATTTTCAAAATATTTCACAGCTAATATTTGTTGTAAACTTCTTAAGGCAGTTGCAATTGCCTCCACTCTGCAGAGGAGAGAACTGAGGGACAGAAATTCTGTGTGGCTTGCGTAGCACCAACACCAAGTATTGGGAAAAGACATCTTGGCCTCCCAATCCTTGGCCTTGTGCATCAGCTCAGCTCCTCTCAGTACAGCTGCTAAAGTCTTTTTGAAAAAGTGTGCAAGCTCTGTGGTACTCTTTTCTACATGTATTTCAGCTGATCCCCAAGGCCCTTGTCACCTGATGATGACGATGATACTGTCAAAGATGTTGTAGGGGTTGCGAAGGTAATCAAAGAGACCAAAAGCAGCAAGTTTCAGGATCATCTCCAGGGCAAACATGCTTGTAAAGACAACGTTGCTGATCTCCAAGATGTTGGTCAATTCCTCTGGCTAGAGAGAATGCAAATTCAGAGAGTCAGAACTGAAAGAGCCCTGAAATTATGGGGAATAAAGCGTTACCCTTCCTAGGGAACAGGGTTTGTAGGGAGTTCCATGGGTGAGACTAGAGTGGAGCTGGATAGCAGCACTTGCACTCCAATTCCTTTGCAGGTTTGTTACCTTCATCATAGATTATATCCTTAACAATTTTTTTCACTAGAGGCAATCAGGAGCCTCACAGCCATTCATACAGCCAAGGCTGACCAAGCCTCTCCTACATCCCACTCCATATCCCATTCCCCTGGTTAAAGGCTGCTTTATTTTGTGCAAAGAACTTGAGTATTTTTTGAAGGAGAGCAAAATTGGCTGATTTGCAGTCAACCTCTTCCTTCAAGAATTTCTTCCTCTGAGGCTTCCACTGGCTGTAGCTGGCAGTAGCTGGCACTTTTTTTTTTTTTTTTGCTGAAATTTTGAAAACATTTAAATGACAGGAAAACAGTTCCCCATTTTCCTCTAAACATCACTGCACTCATCTGCCCCTTTCCCCTCGATTTTTTCACTTCCCCATTTTTCTCTCCCCCTTTCCCCACCAAACCCTTGCTATGCATTAATTTCCTGGTCTTGCTTCATCAGTCTTATGCCTCTATCCTCAGAGTGGTCTCAATAATAGCCCAAGCAAATATCAAACCAGACAAGACAATAGCAAGGAAGACCACACTGCTAAAACCTACCTGTAAGGGACAGGGAGAGTAGGACAGGGTGAAGAAGAGAGAAAAATGGACAGCAAGAGGAGAAAGGCAAGTGCACAAGGTGAAAAATCCAAGAATGACGCAAGATGACTGTTAAAAAATAAAGAGGTTACATCTTCCTTTGCATTGGTGTAAGCTATGCCTTGCCACCAAGCCACTCTTTTAAGCATCACATAAAACGGACGGGAACAAGAAAACTGCAAAAGCCTGTTGCAGAGAGCAAGAGAGGACAGACATTCCTGGCACTGTGGAAACGAAAAAGTGAGTCCCTGCAGGTCAGAGCCAATATTTTGACCATTAAATCAATATTAGCCCACCAGGAAGGGAAGGCATGGTCTCTCGCCATGGTGTGCAAAATTGCTGTTTTGCTGAAGAGCGGACTTTGCATTGGCCATGCCTGTTACTTATACAGCTGGTGGAAAGGGAAGTGAGGGAGGGATGCAGTTCTGGTTCTGGCTCTCTGCCTGAAGCTGGAGGCTGCTTTAACCCCTGCTCTGAGGCCCCCAGGGGCCAAGATCCTCCCAGGTGAACAAATGAACCGGAAACTTCTCCTCACATCTCTGGCTTCCCATGCTCTTTGTTAATTTCTTGCACTCCTCATTGTCGCTTTTCATTAAAATAATCCATGTCTTTAAAACGAAAAAAGAGGAGATGGATCTATTTCCATCCATAGCTACATCTGAATAGCAAAAGCACCCTGAAAATGATGGAGAAAGGAGGGAAGATAAGAGAAGAGAGAGAAGGAATGAGCAAGTGCATGTGGGAAGGGAGAGATGAAGATCACTTCACCGAGACCCAGCAGTAACAACAGTTGCTGAGAACATGAGGTCTGTATGTTAAACTGAGAGGCCAATTTCAGTCTGAATCAAATCATTATGTTAGTGAAAATAAGCAATGTAAAAAAGCAACAGGTTATGATGGTGGATTATCCTCCTCTCTGCTTTCCATATGTGCTCTCTTGTGCCCTTGCAGGGAGCAACTGACGTTTGAAAAAATCATGCTTGCATCTTGCTTGTGGAAAAGGTCACCTCTGTCGCTCCTTCCCTCCTTGACATCTGTTTCTCTAGTCAATCCTCACCTGTTAATCTGTTTCTAATGGACCATCAATCAGCCCCAGCAAAGCATCCTTCGTAGAGAGAGGGACAGGAAAGACTGGGCAGAGAAAGAAAGAAAGAAAGAAGAGATGGGCAGAGATAAAAGCAGAAAAAGAGAAATCAAAAACCAAAGCTGATAAAAATTAAATAAACTCAGTGGCACCCACAATAAGCAGAGAATGAAAGAGTTGTTTTAGACAGCGTAGTAAAGAAGTAAATGCTGAGAAAGGAAGAGCAACACAAAAGAAATGAACTCAGGAAAAAAAGAGGTGATAGAGAGGAGCCAGACAGAGAGGCACTAAGGCAGATCCAGCACTGCAGCCATTTCTGGAGATACAGCTAATCTGACAGAGTGCAAAGAGCCATCAGCTGGGGGCCAGGGCTGCAGGGTGGGGCTCACCAGGGGCAGAGCATCTGTGAGTGACAACGGGTGAGGCGGGTGGCTGGCACAGGGCTGGTGCAGGCGCCTCTTCTCTGGCCAGGGAAGTGTGAACTTGATGAAGAGGACAAGCAAACAGGGGAAAAACGGTTCTCTCCTTTTCTTCCTACTGACACACAGGCTCTCCAACACAGTGGATGTGTCACCTTGCAATTGTGATGTCTCCCCAGGCTCCCACAGACAGCATTCAGGCATTTGTCATCTAAACCCTTCCTCCTCCCAGGTTTACCTAGAAACTGTAAGTTAAAGCATCCCCAAGGACAGAACTGAACTCAAGGCTACTTTAGTCCAAGAAAAAAAAAAGGAACACCAGAAATCTCCCCACAAGCAATCTGTTCCCATTGCCAAGACAGGACAGACTGATCTACCCATCACACTAGAAGTGAAAATTGAGCATAATTGTGGGAGCTGAGTATTGGGGTAAGGAGGGTGGCTTGAAGCGGCAGAGATCCCAGGGGGCAAAGCATGCCCAGAACCAGTGTTTTAACCAGAATGGTGTATGGATCTCTTTCCCAATCCATGAAACTATCTAATTCACATCTTTGTGCAATAAAGTCCTTCATCTCTAACAATGTAGATCAAATACTGAGAGTAAAAGATATGGTTCAGATTTACTTCAGAACTCCTGTCCTGGGATCAGAAACTAGAACTGGGGCAATAGAGGGCAGCAGCTCAGCTTTTTTCTCCCTTTCAATTTCTTACTAACTTTGGAGCACTTTTGCCAGATTTGACTGAAAATAGAATTAGTCCATTATCTGGCAGCAGACAGAAACTCCTGCACCATAGGAAAGGTTAAGAAGATGCAGATCACCATGAAGCCCCTGCAGGAAAAGTTTCTCCTAACCAGGAGTAAATTTGCAACTGTCTAGAAACTGAAGAGTAATTGATGTGACCTGTGCAGACCAGCCCTACCGAACCTGTACATCACTGCCTCTGTGATGAGAACATGAAAAAGAGATATTCCATAAAGAGGTCTCTCCAGCCTGCCTATTTTTATGCACAATTTCAAAGTCACTTGACAATAATTAGAACAGCCATATAAATCAGCTATGGAACATACCAACTAGCTTTTACTTAAGTTTAATCACACACCCCACGACCAATGCAGGATTTCATGATTGTTGTACTCTAGTCCTACATGGCTTAAGTGGTGTGGTTTCATCTACCACTCCAGGGAGACTGTTCCATCCTTACTAAATGTCAGTATGATGAGCTGGCTTGGACATTTGCTGAACGTTTCTGACAAGGAGCAAACAGTAAAAAGAGAAGCAATAACTGTAAAATACAAACTTGTGAATGCAATAAATGCTGGTATAAAGCGAAATCACACAGGCTAAAGGATATGAAGGTACTGATCCACAGGGTGCATCTACTTAGGAAACAGGGGATCATCATCTGATCCACACAGACAGACCTCATAAAGTATTGATCTGATGTACGAAGGAAAGCTGTAAGTAGATAGTGGAGAAGATAAACCAAGTTACTCAGCAGTTGTCTAAAATGGCTCCTAATGGCAGAGAGGCTTGAGTCCAACAGGCCATTCAAGAAACACATGATGAGAAAGGCAGTCTGGGACATTCAGCTGGGACACGTTTTCATCCTCATGCTGAATAAGGGAGAAAAGTCAGCAGCACCAGACCCACTGTGACTATTACGAAAAAAGTAAGCCTCTTAAAAGGATTCTTCTGGACAGCCACAAGAATCCAATATTTTCTACACTGTATTTTAAAAATAGACACTTCCAAATAGAGGCAGATCTGAAGAACTGCAAAAACTATTTCAAGCAGGACAAAGCTTGAAATGATGGGGTTTGGCTTATGCAATGTCTCAGCAATATCTGAAGGCCTAATGTCAAGAATATTACATGGTATATTGCACACTGATGGATTTGAATAAACTTAGCTATTTACAAATGATATCTTGTTATAAGATCATGGATTAAAAATTACTCATAGAAGTGCAATTTCTCCTAAAATGAGTTGATTTCCTTCACAAGAAATATACACACAGATGTAAAGTGCCTTGGCCACACAATCAGGACAGGACGAAGGACTGGATGAATAAGCTAAATGAAGCCAAATTCCAAGGTGATTTGAATATGAGTAAAGATATTTGAGTTGTTGAGTAAGTCTCTTGGAAGAAAAACGCCATGAATATTAAACCCTTGAATTGTAACAAACAGTTTAAATTCATGTTTTTCTGTCTGTTGGTCAGGACTGGGCAACTGAAGGTGACGTTCACGCATGTGCTCTGTCCCTTGGGTCCCAGTGTGTATGAGCCTGAAACTTGTGCCTCACTCCTGCAGTCCTTAACCTGAGGTCCTTATAGGCATTAGTTCTGGGTTAGACGACATCCATATGATAAAGTAGCTGAAGCAACAGAAGCTTCTTCAGTCAAAGGATGGTGTCACCCTGCAAATCACAGATCTTGGTGGGCAGAGGGGCTTTGCTGGATTTCGTTCTGTGAAAATTTGTGCTTTTGGGAGGAAAGACAACAGGAGAAAAAAAATAGGAAGGAGAAAAATGTAGGCACTGAAGCACCAGCCTGAGATGTACCGATGGCACAGTTTGGGAAAAGCTGAAGGAGAGCAAAGGGAGGTACAAATGTCTGCGTGCTTCTGAGTTAACTGCTGACTGAAAAGAATCCAAAATTCATGGTATGGTCTGAATATGTTTTAGTCTTCTTGTGCCAGGAAAGCAGAATTCAGTACACATTTTGAATAAACAGGCTGCACCACATTTTTCAGTTATGATCAGTGTGGCTGACATCTCTTCTGGTAGAAACAGCATGCAGGGTCATAAGCTTTTCCTAGCTACTTATGGATAAAAAGTGATAGCACAACTTTAAGGACTGTCATTAAGAACCTGGTACTAGAAACCCCAAGGCTGCAGAGGCAGATCCCACTCTGCTGCATGCTGTACAAACACAGCAGAGGCATCCTAGAAGGGCTTAAATCTGCACATACAATAGCCAGAACGTGAGAGTGAATTCTCTACCTCCAGCTCAAGTATTCTTCTGTCAAACTATTATTCACGCTGTGTCCATTAAACCAGGATGAACAATGGCTCTCCCTGCTTGGTGATCACATCTTTAAAATATCAGTGGGCAGTTTTCAAATTGTCCTGGGCTCCAGAGCTTAGTCATCTCTCTGCTATGTGATAAATACTTTGCTCTTTTTTATCTATTTCCATGAGTCAACCCCTCCAGCATCTTCTTCATTCTCCTCTCCTCTGAGCTCCTGCCAGTATTTTTCTGGTACTGAAGCATCCAGTGCAGTTTTGAATTCTGGGATCAAATTAAGGTTTCACAGCCTTGTATCAGAAACTAGCTGGGCTTTGAAAATTGGTTTAAAGCTTGATACGTGGGTGGGATCCAGACATCTGAGGCTTCAGATACTGGCTCAGACACTGTGTTGCCTCAAACAGGGAATTTAAGATACACTGGGTCTCAAGGTATCTTCATCCTGATACAGCTCAGGACAAATCTGAGTGCCTTGCTTGAACTGGGCTCACTGCCTGTCTCTTTGCTGCCTGACACTGTGTTCAGGAGTGGATTTCAACTTGGCTCCAGAGCTTCAATACAGTCAGCATCTCAGTAGTGCAGCGAACTCTTATTTTGTGATCTGGGCAGACACAAGGAGTGAATCTTGGTCACATTCAGACTGGCAATGTAGATCTGAGACATGGATGTACAGCATGGACTCTTTCAATGCAAAGAGCAGCAGAGCTACCAACCAGCAGTGCAGATGCAAGGTCACGGGTGTGCTTAACACCCTCTGACGTTGGCACTCCACATCACAATGTAGACACAGTCTCTGTGTCCCAGCTATAAAATAAGGGCACACAATTCCTCTCCATCTCACAAGTTTGTCATTAGGATAAAGTGCATGGCTGACTCAGACCTGCCTGCAAACTACTGGTGTGAAAATCAAACCTGTGTCCACACCTGCTGTTTGTGTCTGACCTATCTATCACTTCTTACTCTCACGGCAAAGGAAAGGCTCAAGCAGCCTGAGCCCCCAAAACGACTGGAGATTGGAGGTGGTGCCTTTCCTAGCCTTCTTGTATAGAGAGAATGTACTCAGACATCTCTTAATTAAGTTGGGAAGGCTAGCAAGCTGATGGATTTGAATTGAGATGCTGGTGAAGTGCCTGTGACATCCCCAGAGGGCACATTAAATTAACCAAATAGACTAAGGATTCAGTAAGCTAATGAAGAGAGAAACGAGTGAGAGAGATGAGGAAGATGGAAGAGACGAGGATGATGGAGAGAGAAGCAGACAGAAAGTAGAGACAGGGCAAAAAAGAAAAACAGAGGGATGAATGACCACGGAGGAGGAAAAGAGAGGCATTGAAAAGAGGTGAGAGGAAAATACATGGAGAGAGAAAGAAAGCGATTAAAAACAAGTATAAGGAAGTAAGAGACCCTGCAAGATCCTGAGGCTTTCTCCAAAGTCATGCTGGGACCATCTGTGCTGCAGTCTGGGGTCCAAATTGCTCAGTCTCTGCCTCCACCAAGTTGCATCAGCTGCTTAGCAAGGCCATAACCCCCAGCAGGGCTCAGCAATCCACGCTGCCCACCTTGTGCCCTGCGGTGCTTTACCTGTTCGTGGTGCTCAATGCCCATGCTGATGGTGTTCACTAGGATTGCAATCATGATCCCACGGTTGAAATACTTGCTGTCCACAATCACTCGAAGCTTGACCCTCACTTCTCGCCACATGTCGCTGCAGAGCTTCAGCCGTCCTCCTTCTTCCACCTCCTCCTCCTTCTCCAGCGCCGAGGTACCCTGGTCCTCTTGGCTGCCCTCTCCCTCCCCTTCACTGGCTCCTCCATCCTCCTGGTCTGAGCCAGCGCTGTCCAGGACTGAGAGCCTTCTGGATGCTTCATGCTCTGCCCTATGGCATCGGGGGCAGTTGGTGGGATCAGAGGTTGCTGTCACAGCGATGGGCTGGGCTAAGCCCTGAGGAGGGCAGCCAAGAGAGTTGTGCTGCTGGCAAAGCCCTGCAAAGAGAAATGGTGCTGCTTAAAGAAGGGGGCTATGAAAAAGACATTCAAAGTGGACACCTGTTTGTTTTCTGGGTATTTAGACAGGATGACTGGGGTTTTTAGCTGTGAGGATGATTAAACACTGACACATCATCTCAAGGGCAGCAATAGAAGCTGTTGCCATTGGGGGCTCTATGCTGACAGGCTGTGTCTCCAAAACACATGATACTGTTCAGCTTGCCTTTGATTAGGCTGCACAGGGTTCATGTCCATCAGAGAAAGAACTGCTTTTTCTCATGCAGAAATCATAGCTTGAGACTCCCTAGCTTGTGCTAAGTGGGACCTGAGGGCAAAAACAGTCACGAGAGCTGCTTTTGGCCTGAACTGCTACAGGTGGGGTCTGAGAAGCCCTAGCCTGAACTGAACTCTCTAAATCAGAGAAACTACATTAGCAAAGCATCCCAAGAAGCCAGAAGAGGTAGCACAGGAACACTTCCTCCTGACAGTGTGCACTATGAATCAGAACAGATCCCCTGACTTCAGTGAGAAATCTAAATTTGTGCTCCTTGATCCTCCATTTAGGCCTGGAAGATCAAATGGACACTGGGGGAAATGAAGCAATTAATTCATTAACACAGTGCATGAAGCCTGCAAAAACTTTTCTCCCAGCAAGTAAGAAAATGAAACTTCGGGTATGCAAGACCAGCTGAAGGAAAATCTGCCTTTTTGCTTGTTAATGGGAGCATAACTTAGGAAAGGCATCAGCAGGCAGTTAATACTAACTCTATAAAACCACTTTTACAGTGACTTTTCCAGCCAGGAACCCAATTTAAATGATATCTCATGTCTAATTTTATGCAACAGCATGTGCTGCCATCAAGAGAAATTGTCTCTGTTGTCCTGGCATATCAACCAGACTTCAGCATTGCTGCTTAGGTTCAGGCAACACCTTACTGCAATTCTACTCTCGTTGCCTCTCTCTTGAGGTCTGGCAGCAACTCAGTTTGGAAGGAGAGCTCTGGTGGACCTGCTGTGCCACCAGGTCCAATCCTTTGCCCCACTTTGTTATATCCCCTAATTCTTCTCTCTCCCAAAATGCTATCAACACCCGGCTATACCAGACCTGGAGTCCTTTATAAGCCTCATTGTCTTTATCTCTTTATGGTCTCTGGATTTCAGACCTGGACTAACCATATTCCCTGCTGGTCACCCCTGTTTCATTCCCTTTCTTGCTGGCCACCTCCACCTTGCTGCTCTGTTGTGCTGGCCATGGTGCCACGCTCAACGGCCAGTGTTAATTCTAATTCTGGGCTTTATAGGCACAGGTCCTTTGGAAAGCTGGCGCGTGGAGATGCTCCCAGTTACTCTCACATTTCCACCACTGGCATTTCCAGCTCTACCCAAGCAATCCTTACTGTAGTGCCTCTGGCTTCTCCTGTTCATGCCGGGTTTGGCGTCGCTGGGCTCCTCCACGTGGCCGTGGCGCCAGCTCTGCACGCTGTTGTACAGCCCCAGGGTGCGGCGCTTGGCCTTGCGCAGGATGTGGCACACGTATTGGAAGATCTCCTCGTAGCAGTCTCCTGGCTCCATGTAGCTGGCGACGGTGCTGGAGGAGAGGTACCGGGCCCTTTGCTCCTGCATCAGCTGGTGCTCCCGCTGCTTGGTCTCCGAGAACTGCGTGGCGATGACCACCAGGCACAGGTTGATCATGAAGAAGGAGCCCACCTAGCAGCAAAGGAGAAGAAGGGACCGATGTCAGCCCGAGGAAGAACATGAGGGAGAGGGAATGTAAGAGGAGAGAGGAGGGGAAAGTTACTGGAGGCAGACAGAGGAGTGGGAATCAGTCTGCGTATGGAGAAGGGGTTTCAGAGAAAGCCAGGAGTGCATGAGCTTGGCTTTCAGACCTCACTCAACACCATTTCCCCACAGAATTTAAAGCTATGCACTGAAATTCAGGAAACAGGTTCAACTTTTTGCAGGTTTTGGGACCCTTAGCAAATCACTTACAAGTTACGTACAAAGGGCTTGATGAAAACTGGACTTTTTCTTTCCCTTTCCTTTGTACTAAATAGAAGGTAGGAGACAGAGAACCAGTTTGGTTGATTTCTTCTCTGCTTATTTATTTACCACTGGAAAAATCATGCACTGCCATTTATAGTCTTCAGCTCTTGGAAGAAATGTCAGAATTCTCAGATCATTTTCATGACATACCAGTATACTTGGGGCGTATTATTAATTTCTACCATTTGCACTTTAATTCTCCACATGGGGAGATGGGACTTTCCTGAAATGAGTGAACTCTTGAAATCAAAAAGTGTTTTACAAAAATAAATGACTTTTAGAAGGATACTGAGTAGTCTGGTAAAACCATGCTTCCTTGCTTATTTCCTATTCTTCTGATACAAGACATATCATATTAGCTCTTCTTTAATTTGTCCTCTGGCCTAGGTAGGCTTCACATTTCAAACACAAAACCCGTAAAAAACACACCTCCAATTTCTTAGAAAGAGCAAACAAAATGCCCAGGTTCTCCCTATTCTCCATACAGAAGCCCAAATGTCTACCAGGCTTATTTCACAATTTTGCATGTTTCCTTTAAACCTCAGTTTTTCTGTTTATAAAATGGAGAAAGGATTTCTTGGTGCTGAGAGATCTGGAGACAAAATGAACTCACTCTGTGTTACATATCATGAAATTAGAGATTAATTTCCACTAGGAGATCTATCCATAGATAGATAGATATAGGATAAATCCTGGGCTTCAATATGATGTGAATTTCATACATAAAAGGGCTGGTAACTACATTCAAAATAGTTTTCAAAAGCTATGACTCCTTGATTGGTGCCTACTCCCCGCAGATCTGTAAGTGTCAACAGGGCATTAATAAAATGCACAGTCTAAACTCTGAAGCAGGACCACACATCTGCAGTGCTCTGAAACAGACTCTGTGGGGCAGCCCCTGGGACGAGATGAAGCACCAGCTCAAGATTTCTGCTTCTCCTGGACCAGTGAGCATCCCTGCTAAGGGGCATCCTCACACCAGTTTCTCCTGTATGAACCCACACAGGACCCAGTCTCACATCACTGTCTCTCTTTTGCAAGGAAATAGCTCTGACAGAGAGCAGGATTCACATGCTGCCCTTGTCTTCACATGTGTCCTCTTCTGTAAAGCTTTTCCAGCAAAGGGGACAAAGCAGGCAAACGTGGTGATAACCTGACCCCAGAGCTTGTGAATGGAAAAAGAGTTTATTTCAGCAACTACCTCAGAGCTTGTTTTACCTATCCCAGCAGCCTTTCCCTCAGTTCACAGCCCTTACTGCCCCCCTGACCAGCTTGCCCTTCTAGGTGACCCCTTCTCTTGCACACAGGTGCCCAGCACCTTTGTCCAAAGGGGAGGTGTTCCTGCTAGCATCTCAATAACCCTTTGAAACATGAAGCTTTTTCCGACCACATTCAACATAAGGACAATAAAGTATCTCAAAATAAAGGGCTTTTTTCTCCCCCCCTCCTCCTCTCAGCACCCTTCAAAGCTGTTCTAATTCTGTTTCCCTTCATCACTGAACCCTTCTCTTCTCTCTCCTTCCCCCATATTTCAGCCTATTTTCCCTTCAGCTTCTGCACGCAGCCTTGAAAATTAAAATAATGCCTCGTTCAGATTCCTTTGCCTTCACCCAACATTTTCCCTAGTCTGTGATGTCTTGCATGTTTTATTTTAACTGATTAGATTATGACTGGGAATCCAAATTCTTCTCTGATGCACTCTCCTCAGCAGCATGATACTCACCTGGGCTTTCCCCTTTGGTTATGTCCCTCAGGTGGCACTGAGTGAGGCAGGGCAGGGAGATGGACACCAGCTGTGTCAGCACTTCTGGAACCTTACTTGTGACACCGCCCGGTGCTTTGCAATTTCCCACAACTCCACAAACCACAAGCAATTGTAATGCCTTCTCTCTAGGCCACAAGCAGAAGAGCTGAGAGCTGAGATGCCCTCACCAGGACCACACTGTCAGCCTAGGGCTGACTCTGGAGTGGGGTTCATCACCGAGCCCTGTCCTCACAGGCACAGTTTGCTGCCATTTTCCACCAGATGAACAAAAAGGGGAGGAGTGAGAGGACTGGATATGGCAACTACTCCCCAGTCCTTATCCTTTTAGCTAGGAACATCAAACACAAAGCAAATTAGCTTGGTTAATCCTTAAAACCACAGGCAAGTCCATAAATTCTCAGGCTCTGCTGAGCTTGGCACTGCCTCCCAGCTAGGAGAAGGACAGGAAGGGTCCCAGAAGGCTCCTAATTGACTGATTCATCTCAGCTGGCTGAGCAGAGAGACGGAAAGTGTCGGACATGGAGTCAAAGCATCTGACAGAAGCACATGGAGACCCTTGATTCAGAGCCCCAACACAGGGTCCTGTTCAGCCCTGAGACTGGGCTGTGCTTTTATAAAGCAGATCCTGGCCTCATTCAGCCCAAGGTTCAAGCCCTATCTCTGCAATATCTAACAAAATCTGACTAATGCTGCAGATGCTGACTTGTCAATTACTTTTACTGCTTATGCCTGGATATCCAGCTTGCCTTCTGAGGCCCACGTGTAAGCACAGAGCACTTCAAGGAGCCTCTGAGTGCTGCAATGCAGATGCCAGCCTAAGAGTTCAGAAGAGCTTTCTCTAGTCCAGGAGCCATAGTAGTGGCCAAGCAACTGGAGAGGTGTCAAAGAGACAGCTGGACCTCAAGCAGGAAATCCCAAATTAAACACTGACCCAAGAGCATGGAGCAGTCCTTCCTTTGTATCACGTCCCTGCCCCTGGTCAAGGGGGAAGCAATTTAAAATCTGCTGAATACATAAAACGCTTTTCCCACGTTGTTCTACAAGGCCACTCAGAGTGCTAGGGTCAGTCAGTACCTTTTCCCTCAGAGGAGCACATCTATGCAGGATTTCTAGCTGTGCTGGGAGTATATCCAGGTGGTGGAGCCTTCTTCCTGCCATATGAGCAGTAGCAGGTAATGTCCTTATGTAGGTGTTTGCAGATATCATTGCAGGAAAGAAGTCATGGATGAAAGCACAGCTCTAGAGAGAAGCTGCAGAGATCCAGCCCCAGAAGAGTAAGTCTGAGCCAAGGCTAGAATTTGTGTGGGAAAGCAAAGAGTCAGGGCTTAAAGTATGACTGTCAGAACAACCCTGCTTAGAAATCCAGGCCTTCCAGCCAAGGAGAAGGAGGGAAGGATAAAGGCTGGAAGGACCATCCTTCATGAGACTTAAAGAGAGATTATCATTTCTGTATGAAGATTCAGACAGAAAATGCAGCCAAGTGATAGGAAGCTTGCACTGTGGCGTTGCTATGTGCTGCAAAAGGTGCATCACACATGCCAAGAAGGTAGCAGAAAAGCTAAATACTTCCTTGGCCTAACTCCACCAAAGGCAAAGAAAGTATTCCACCTAGCATATGACTCCTTTGTTCTCAGCAGTCCCCAAAGTAACCTGAGATTCGTGTTCTGTGTTTGACGGAAATAAACCTATATGGCTTCTGCAAATGAGGAGGGAGTGTCTAGAAATGTCAATGACACTCTGCAGTAACATCTCAGGTGGAGTGTTTAATTGGGGGTTTTTGGTGCCTGCAAATTCAGAGACAAAGTCTGAATCACTGTGAATCCACATGACATGAGCCAGCACTAGAAGGATACTTAGAAACCAAAAATATGCTGACAGAATTTCTGTAGATTGAAATGTGGGAGGAGGGACAGTTTCTGGAACTGGCCTACAAAAGACTGGGTATGTGTGCCCCAGTGGTTAAACACGGACCCTGCACAGTCCTTCCTGGCTCTGGGAGAGACTGGGGCTGTGGGACAAGGAGTGAAGTCTGCGTCTAACTGCATATTCTACAAATTGGCGTATCCTGACCATGCTGCTCAAAGTCAAAATGCAGGTGGGTACTAAATATCTGTTACATTGTGGGATATATGAACAAACTTCATGGGAAATGATTATTTTCTGAACTCACAAAAAGCAGTGGATGTTCAGTTCGCCCTTGAGAACAGAGCCTGTGGAAACTCCCCCCCATCACCCCATCCTGTGCAATCACACCTCTGCATTGTCTCCTTGGGACTCTCCAGCCTCAAAGTAAAAGCAACATTCCTTAAGGTGTATTTCACCTCTGCTGTCCAGGTTCATGCTCCAGCCCACAGAGCATATTTCTGTTTTTCTCTCCTTGTCTTTCCCTTGTGAGACTAGAAGGCCATAAGGCAGGATGAAATCAAGGCTACAGTAAGATTTTCATAAGTTGTCTGACCTGAATGGGCCAATAGATGTATTTTTTGGCAGGGGGGCCACTCTCCATATGTACAGGCTTCAGAATTTCTCATAGAAATGGATTAAAGTTTGCTTTATGTCAAGTCATTGCATGCCAACTTGAATTTCAACTGGATCCTGCACTAGGTTAAGTCTGTTAGTGTTACTGGGTGACTGTTTCTAGAGATCCTATTTCTCGAAGGGCATGGCCCCACAGGACTAGTGTTGGATGAAGATCAGAGTCTTAGCCAGGTCCATTCATCAGCCCATCCAAATGCGTGTAGGCCTTGGAAATACACACTGAGGTCCTTGCTCAGTGATCTGGAACGAAATTGCATCTACCACGTACAGATTTTATACTTCCCATAATTCATCCTATGTCTTTCCATTTCACTTTTGACTCTGGTCCCCCTGCTGAGCAAAGTGCAAGAGCCGGCATAAAAACAAAATCCTTCCTTGTTAGAAACAGGATATTCCCTTTAAGAAAATGCACTTACGCAAGGGAAGCCTGAGGAATGGAGAGGCAATGGCACCATGTTTCTCAACTCTCATCCCAGGTCCAGATAATGAATATTTTCTTACAGAAAACCAACCTTCAAACTTCATTTGTATAAATCCACAGGGCTTATAAACTGCTTATTAAGTTCTCATCTCTGACACATTTCTCTCTTTGCATCCCACCAACCACAAGGGATCTCACACAGACAGTTTATTTTGGACTGCTGACACTTTTGGAGCAGTAGCTCCTTTTCGTTCATGGTGAGGAAGTAATTCAGCATGACAGACCCTGAATCTAACAAAATGTGAATCTGAGACTCTGAACCTGATAAATCCAGGTGCTGCCAAAAGCTCCTGGCTCAACATGGCTCAAAAATTACTCAAGAGCTTAAAATGTATAGAGACAACATAGAAGGGCAGAGAAAGAATTGGCTTTTAAGCCAACTGGTTTGGGGAATTTACTTTGCAAGAAGATCTGCTAGTGAGAACATTATTCTGCACTGGGCATGTATAACTTTAGAAATCTATCTTAAGTATATTTCTGAGTATAAGATAATAACTTGGCTGATAACTATGTATGTGAACTTGCCACAGATTCTTGCTGAAAATCAACTAGCCAGATTTCTGAGACTCCTAGAATCCCCAGGATCTATGTTGATCTAAGACCTGTTTTTTTGTAGGCTCTCAGCTTGCAATGCTGACATTCATCAAACCTTATACTTACGATTATTAACAAGATAAAGTAGATAAAATTGTAGAAGGAATGGGCATCCATCACATAGTACATGATCTCCACCCACCCTTCCAGTGTGATCACCTGCAAAGACAAACAACAAGAGAAACAGGAGGGAAGTGGTATTCCAGAGTTCACTCCTCAGCGTATACAAGCAGATACTGGCAGGACGGTTGCAACCCAAGAAAGGCGAGAAACAACAATTCATTTCAATGAAGCCAAATTTCCATTTTGGGAAATCAGCATGGTACTGCTTGGTGACACTGGCATACTGTCAAAGCCTGTGAGATCATTCTAGTCCACAGCAGGAATATTTCATTAAAATAGTTCATTTCCCTGGATCGCAGCGGGGGAAAACCCGCAGCAGGTTTCTGTGCCCCTTGGACTGGACACCACGTACAGCCGGAGGAAAAGAAAAAAGGCATGGAATTTATCTCCCATCTGCAACACGTACTGGGAATTTAAAAAAAAAAATATATATTCCTTTACTATAGTTGTCTGGACTGAAGGGGAAACTGGTACAAGTCAGGCTGAAGAACAGAGCTTCCAGCAAGCACCTGGAACTGCTCTATGTCCCTCCCCATCTTCAGGAACACTGTTCATGTGTGTGCTGTCTCCCTTACAATGGGAGTTGCAAGGCCCTTTACTTTGCGTCTCTGTCACACCCTGCAGAAACTACCACTGGAGCCCAGAAAGACTGAGTTTGAAAAACAGAGAAATAAGCTCGTGCCTTGTAAGGAGGCTAACTCAGACTTACCTGAAATATCACAATCCAGGCATAGCCAATGTTGTCGAAGTTGATGGCTCCCTTGAAGGGGTTGTGCTCCCCAGCAGAGCAGTTGGTGTAGTACTGGTTCCAGTTCACACACATGCCACTGATATTGAACTCTTGCCGGACTGAATTGTAATAATAATAATCATCCTTGTCCAAACAACACTCATGGCCTCGCTCCTTCAGTGGAGGTATTTCGTGACAGCCCATAATTCCATTGTCTCCTGACAGCGAGCAGATAAAGGGCATCTCATCATCTTCCTCTGGTTGGTAATAAGGGGGCAGAACAATGTCACCTTGTCTGCAAAAGAACCCACAGTCAAACTTCCTGTGACAGAGAGTTTCCTATCAGTGATACTGGTGGGGCTGGGACCCCCCATTCTGACATAGGGACTGCATTGGGTAGGGGATTTCCAGGTTTATTGCCTCAGGAGAAGGGGAAGACAGACAGGGCTCCTGAAAACCAGGACGTTTCTAGGGTGAGTCCCTGGTTTTCAGAGTTTTTCCTGCCATCAGATCACCCCAAGCCAAATTACACAATCTGCTTGCATGGAGATGAAGAAAAGCTGGAATGCAGAGATTTGCAGTCTGATCACTCTCCCCATTAACATCAAAGCTAAATCAGATGCAATGACATTAGGGAAGTTCATCAGGCTTTACTGTAATATGTTCATATATGTAACTGCTGATGGACATGTTTTATAACATTTGGTAGTGAACCTTCTGTACTTGTAAAAAAAATCCAGTTCATGCATAATTAACGTTGCACAGATAAGCCTTAAAATTTGGAAATGGAAAGATAAAATTGACTTAACCTTAACTTTGACTCCTCCTTGACAGCTGGCATTATGGGTGCAATGTTTCATGACAAGTTCATGTCTTTTTTCCAAATAATGCAAGCACCTTCCAAATGCATGAATAATTAAAATCATCTATGCTTGCCTAGCTGGAGATGAGCTAATATCAGAAAAGTGAAAGGTGGAGATAAAAAAAAAATTTGGATTAAACTTTATCTGGTGTATTCCTTGCAGTGCTACAATGCACAACTTTCACATTGTGCAAATGCAGCCTTTTCCACTAAGTGTCATTGGAAGAGGACAGGTGTTGTTGAAAAAGAAAAGACAGCCTCTGATTCATAACTAAGCAGGACTAAACTACAAAGGTATGTTGTAACTCATCATTGGTGCATGGGTACCTTCAGAAGTGATTTCCCCAGTAACAGTCAGCCAAATATTTTCTAATATCTGTCACTGTGAAGGCTGTGGCCCCAATTCACTTCTCAGTTACATCAACTCTGCATGGATGTAATTACACTCATTAAAGAAGTGCTACTCCTGATTTACATAAAGGACAATCATCCTAAACATTAGTTTTTCCCCAAGGAATAAATAAACACAGCAAATGCCTGCTCTAAGCAGCTCCTATTCTGCAACTCCACTGCTGTTCTGCACATTGTATTTTCACACTTTTTTTTTTCCAATTTGAGATGATCTAAAGCTTCAGAACTGCTTAATCAGTCTAAACTGATCTACAGCTCTAGGTTTTCTCTAAGCAGTCTACACTGATAGCACACCTGGGATTAGCATACGGTTTTAAGAAAACATTTTAAAGCCTGAGATCTAGTAAAGCCAGAAAGTCAACAGGAGGAGCTGTGCCCTGAAACTGGGTAATCGGAGAATTCATGGCAGGCAGGAGCTTTTCCACCCCACTGCCTGTGGGAGGAGTAAAGCTGTGCTCTGCAGACTCACCCCTGAACCTCCTCACAAAACCTCAGATACCTGTAACTGACCCCTGTGTGGCTCCAGGCTCTCTTTGCCAGAACTGTTCCCATGTTTCCCCACGAGTTGTTTGTCCCATTCAAACACTCATTCTTTGCTTTCAGATGATCTCGCTTCTACTAACCCAGCTGTGGGACACCTCTCCCACCAGCCCTCTGTCCCTTCCCCATGGCACTGGCCACATGCAATTCTGCTCCTGAAGTTTTCTAGTAATTTCTCAGTGTCCCTCCAGAGGTAATGCACCACTGTCCAAACAGTGACCCCAGCTCCATTTTGGAGGTGCCAAAAATGTCCTCAGATAGATCAGGCAGCACTATGGCTTTCCGCAAGACTCCTGTGAGTGTTGTTTTCTGAAGAGGGAGCAGGTTCAGGAGTAAGACAACATGTTTCAGAGTTTCAGGTCTTTCTGGGTGTGGGAGCACCATCCTGTATTACTGGGCATGGCTGGAGAGGGCAGTCATGCTAACCTGTGCCTTGACAAATCCAAATAAACCCAGACACCTGCTGTGAAGACAGAAGAAAACCAGCTGTCTTTGCCCGCTCTCCCTTTCCACTGCAAGATGTGACCAATGCCCTGCACACTATCACCCCACATCTGAGTCAGTGATACACAGAGAGCCTGGCAGAAGGCAGGGAAAGAGGGAAAGAGAAACATCCCTGGAAGAAAGGAAGGAGACGTTTCCCAGTCACTCACACTGTGAAGTTCTCCTCCATGAAGCAGCGGTTGCGGAGCAGCCCAGCCCACAGCTGCACCCCAATGATGCCGAAGATGAAGAAGACAAAGAAGCAGAGAAGAAGGACGTTCCCCAGCATGGGCAAGGTGTCCAGGAGCAAGTTCACAAGGATGCGCATGCCTGCAGTGGGAGAAGAGAACCAGAAGAAGCAAGTGTGGGACAGGGATAGAGAAGGAGAAAGGGAGACAGGAAGGGAAGGAGAAGAAAAGGAAAAAAGATTACAAGATAAGCATTAAAAAAGAAAAAAAAAAAGCCCCATGAAAATAAAAGCAGAGTGTCAGAAATTAACTACTGTCCAAAGCAGGCCAGATTTATGGTTATTGCCCTTTCTTGTCCTAACCTCTACTGACAGGCAGCCAGCAGAGCTGCTGTGATCTCTTAACCTTAGGCCTCCATCTGCAGCAGAGAAGAAAAGAGAATGAGACTTTTGGTGCCATCAGCTATCTGACTGACATCCCTCCCTCCCCTTTCCCTGCAGAAGGACAACAGAGTGACAACTGTCCCAAAGGGGCACATCAGCTCAACAGCCCCATTATCCAATGGCTCGGACTGAAAGTCATCCCAGTACAACAACTGCGTGCTGCAACCTGTGAGACCTGTATTGACAGACCAAGGCCAGCCTGCCAGTGGGACGAACCTTTCCAGAACATATAAACTGCCATAGATAATTGGCATTTTTTCAGTGACGGTATCATCAAGAGACAGTCATGGAAACCACGATTTCCTCCCCTGGCTTGTCCTTGTGCCCCAATGGGGCTGGAGCACACAAGTAGCAGGCACAGCCCAAAATGCTTCCAGCACAGAATCTTTGCTGAGTGCAAATGTTTCCCCAAAAAAAGGGTTTTTTTACTCTCTAATTACCTAATGAATTATTCCTGTGGTTTTATTTTCCCCTTGGCTCTTCAGCTCACAGCCGTGAGTAGGGGTAAACATAGTCTCGTTTCTCCATGGAGCTAATGGCTTTTCCTCTGCTCTCCAGGGATGGTGAAAGCCCAGAAATTCCTCTGAGCATCACAGTACTGCCTTTACCCCTGTGCACACCTCACGAGGTTGTCTCTCCTCATCTCCATGGAGGTCCCTCCCCCAGGTGCCCAGAGAGTTCCTTCACTGAAGATGTTCCATGTAGGCCAGCAAATAATTAGCTAATTAGGTATTTATAACCAATTCATTACTTCAGATGGCAGTGGAAGGCGACAGAGGAGGGAAAGATAAGATTAGGATTCTCTGTCAGCCCTTTGAGGCACAAGATAATCCCCCTTGTGTACCCAGCATCAAGTAATTACCACACAATACTATACATTATGCTCCATGTCTACTCCCTGGACTGCTCACACCTCAGAGAGGGAAGTGGCACCTGTGGTGGGGCAGGCAGGCATGGAATTCACAAACACTGAAGGGAGAAGGAGAAGTATGCATGCTGTGGAACATCAGACTGGTTTAGATTGGTAGAGAATGCTTTGGGGACAGAGTGGGGTAGAAGAGACAGCAGTGGTATTTACAGGTAGGTGATGTGTAGGAAGGAGAAGATGCTTAATGGTGCCTACATGGGATCGTGAAGGATAAGAGATGATGGCACCAGCTCTAAGGCCAGGCTGGGGAGCAGTAGTTGAGCCCTGCTGCCTGACTGTCCAGCTCTGTCACCAGTCACCACGTGAGGCAGCTCCTAGACGAGTACATCAGTAACTCGGCAGAGCAGGGGCACAGCTCCAGCTGTTCTCTGGGGATCGCAGCCATGCCCTGAGTCACTGACAGCTCTCTGATCTCTCAGCACACCAAGTCCAACAGCTCAGCCACAGTGCCCTGCTGCCTGCCACTGTGACCTGCTGGGCCCTGGAGAAACGCTCTGGACAGCACCTGGACTTCAAGACCATGCACCCTCACTGTAGTGTTGTGTTCCCAGCATTAATGTTGGGAACAAGAACAAGCTCAGTAGCTCCCATAAACTGTCCTGGTCGGTACATTAGGGAGAGCCAAGTGACACGGGAAGCTGTGCCAGTAATGCTGCAAGAAGGGGTGATGTTTTTCAGATCAGTTGGTGCTAGCTCCACTTCAGAGCTGGGTAATGGGAGAAGTGAGGCTGCCCTTATGCTGAAAAGCAGAACAGACAGAACAGACAGAGCAGACATTCCCACCAGAATTTTACAGACAGCACGCTTGTTGGGTCAAAATTTGCAAAAATTGATTTTGTCTATGTTCCAAGAGAAAGCAAGTGACGTGCAAAACTTGTCTGCCTTTGTCTTGGAAACATCCTGCCTGCCCCTACGTTCTCCATCCTGACTCTCAGAGGGATTACTGCTGGTACAAGATTACACTCTCCACAGCTCTAAGATCATAGCTATTGCCCTCATGTTAGGCCCTCTGGGCTACGTGGGGCCATGACCCAAGAACTGTCAGGTGGCCCCACCACTTGGCATCTTTTCCACCTCACAAAGAACTTCAGCATTAACAGGTCCTAAGTCCAAATGAAACAAAAGTTTTATTTATTTTTTTAAAATTACACAGTTAGACAGATTTCATCTTTCTCTTCCCATTGATGCTGACTGGGGATATGAGATTGGCTCTTCAAAAGAAGGAATGCTGAATCTACACCCATCCAGATGTTCAAATATCCGTTGCAATTGCAGGAGAAAGAGGGAGAAAGGCTGAAAGGCCTTAGGATAACAGGTGATGATTTACCATAGAGCCTGGTGGCCAAAATAATGAGGTCTCTAAAGCAACTGCCTGACAATGGAAATGGGCAGTGCAACTTTGGGAGTATTCTATTTTGGGGAACTGGGATGCCTCCCTTTTCCAGAGGGCCCTCACTGGACAAGCTGCCATCCACAGCAACACCTGTGCATCTTGCATGACAAATTCTGAAAGGTGCTGGAAAGCCAGGTCTTCATCAAAACCCTGCTGCTGCCTCCTTCCCACCTTCTCCTGCCTCTACCTGCTGCTCTGCCACTTTACTTTTCTCTTGCTGTGCCTACAACTCCTCTCTGCCTCTGTGCTGCTCCTCAGCTTATGTGCACACTTTTCCTGGCTTCCCTCCCCACTGCTGCCTTTCCCCACATCCCCATTTGTCTTTTACCATTGGCAGAGCAGAAGCCATGCTGGCTCACAGTAAGGAGGGGATATGAAAGGGACAGTGACCTTTTCTGAAGCATCCTTTGTAAAAAAAGAAATGCTGCTCGAGAAGAGAAAGGAAGAGAGGCTGGGCAGTCTGGAGGAAGAGCGAGGAGGGAGAGCATTGATAAAACAACATTCAGCAACCAAACAGCCTTCCAGGGCATCAAATATGAAAAGGTTTTTCTCTTCAAGGGAAATAAAAGCTAGAAACATTAAATATTCATGAGTGCCATGTGTGGGCTCGGAAAGGCCTTTTCTCCACTCACTCTGACCAGGAGACCAGGGGAAGGGAGGAAATGAAGTGGCCTCGGCTGTGGGCATCCAAGGAAGGAAGCTCACAAAACAATGCTCACATAATGCTTCCCTGCTGCTCACCCATGCCCTTGGGCAAGGGGTAGAGAAGGTGCTCGATGGTACCCCGAAGGCAGGGCTGCTTCTGGTACGATATCCCGCAGGAGCAAAGCCACAGATGCGTTCACCACTCAAACACAGCAGGAGATGGGGGGGAAAGTATGTCACAGGGATGAGAAATGGTGGGAAGGAGAGAAGAAGTGCCGGGAAGTGACCTATCAGAAGGAAGCACACGGCTGAGCAAAGTCTCTGAGCTCCCTCCGGGGTTTGGAAGAAGCAAATCGTCTGTCTCGCCCTGGTGACAAATTCTGCCTCGCCCAGAGGCCCTTTGATATTATAACTGCAGACACTACGGTGACCCCAGCTCCCTCCAGACACTTGCCATCAACCCCGATTAGCCTGGCCACGGCAGCTAAGCGGGCCCGTCTGCCGTGCCCGCCCCGGGCAGAGAGCGGCGGCGGCGGGGCCGAGCGGGCGGGGCCGGGCTGCCGAGGAGAACGGGGAGCCCCGGGAGCGGAGCAGAACGGGGAGCCCCGGGAGCGGAGGAGAACATTGGGGCAGGTGTGCCCGACACACCACCCCTCTCCTGCTCCGCAGCGCTGCCACTTCGTCTCCTCTCCGCCTGCCTCCTCCCCAGCGCCAGGACCGACAGCTGAGCTGATTCGCTCCCTGGTGCTAATCACCCTGTGATACGAGCGGGGGACTGGCTTAGGAGGGGTGAGAAACCCTGTTCTTTCTGGTTTCTTATGTCTCAGTCACCTCTGAGGCTTTCAGTCCTCCCCAGCTATAGCATGAGGGACAAAGCCAATGCATGTGAAGTCAAAAGGAAAGAGCGGTTTGAGGTAATCATTCCTTCGCTTGGGGTAAAGCAGAGGGAGGAGAACATAATTCTCAGCACACATCTCACCTGCATTGTGGACCAAGCTACCAGTTGTCATTTTAACTGGAACAAAACCAAATCTCCTTCCCATCAGCACTTGTGACTGTAGCTGGCAGGACATTCTGCAGAATGCAGACTGAAGTATCATTATGTCCCTCAGCCAGGCTGCTTGTCCAAGCGTGCCTTCTTTCCTTCCTCCCCTGCCCCAGGACACATGGCAGTCCATCCAGCTAGCATGTGGTTGGCAGGATTTTCCTGTCCATACTCCTTTATAGAAATTTTCAGAACTAAGGAACCATTCCAGCAGATAGATTGTGCAGAAAGTACAGAGAGAGAGACACACACCTTTTTTTTCTTCTTTTGCAGCCAACCTCTGTAGTTAAAATAATCTTGGTTTATGTGTACAGTGCAAGCTGGTGCTCCAACTTGTGGCCGTCCTCACTGATCTCTTGCTGACCTGAGGCTTAGCTGTCATTTCACACATTGCATTCATAAACATCAGCTCAAACGTGGGGCCAAACTAGTGCCAAGAGACACCAGTCAGCTGTGGCTCCAACAGCAGACACACTGCTGATATTATAACCCACAGCTTCCCTCGCCACGCAGATCTTCTCCCTTTGCTGCATTCCTCCCGACTGAGGCTTCTTCTCCAAACAACACGTGCAAGCTAAAGGAGTTCAGCTGGAAGAGCCAGTGTGCAGCTCCAGATGCTTTGTCCTCAAGCTGCAAAGCCAGCCTCACTCGCATTGCAGACCACCACCACCTGCTTTGCACCAAGGCAAGAGAGAGCATGTCCAGATGGATGGCCAGACCCAAATTAAATTAACTCTGTGGAAAGACAGGTCCAGTTGACAGGATGAGGTACTGAGAGACTTTAAGCCAGTTCTGCTGCTAAGGAAAAACTGCCCCAGACACGCTGACGTCATTCAGAGAAACACAAAGTCTTCCCATCGATCTCTTTGTCAGGTTCTGGATGTATTTGCAGGATACATTTAGAGTTGGGGGTTTAGCTCTTGCAGATGGTCAGCATGACGCATCGCTCAGGAACACTGGTCAGTTCCTCACCAACTCCCCACTCTTGCCTCACTGACAAGCAAAGCCTTCTAGCATCCCTGACTGGCTCAGACACTTCATCCTACCCAACCTGTCGATAACATAACCTCAAATTATCTGTCACTCCTCAGTGTAACCACAGAAGATATCAAAACATGACATTTCCAGCACTTACAAAGCTTTAGCCAGTACAAAGAGCTATCGTTGACTTTCTCAGTAGCATGGGCACACCAAGCCTCTTCTTCATACGGTGACCTCCCTTAGAATACTGGATCAAGTGTAAACATTAAGCGCCCTTAGTCCTTACTTTCGAAGGACTCCTCAGCTTAAGCCTAAGGTAGCCCAAAGAGAGACTAGAACTCCAGCAAAAAAACTGTTGGCCAGAGCTTCATGCTGCTGAAACAACACAGCTTTCTACAGTAGGTTTAGAGCATACTCATACAAGAGAAAAAACTCTCTAAGCTTGCTCCAAGTCTGTAGAAACAATTTCCTTGGGATCCAGGGATCTAACATAGACCTCACCTCATTTCAGTCAGAGAGCAAGACATGGACCAGGTCAGGTCATGAGCATCAAAAAGTAAGAAGGGAGAAAAAATGCACCACTTAAAACACCTCCCAACAGACATTCAGCTAAAACAACCACCGAAAAGAGAGTGCAAATGAAACCAGAGGTAAGCTGTTTTCCTTGGAGGAAAGAGGAGCAAATAAACACACAGGCACTGCAGAGCCACAGTGTTCAGCAGGCTGCCAAAGGGGGCTCAGGTGGTGCTGCCAGGTGATGTGAAGAAGCAAGCTCAGAAGTGAAGCCTCCTAATTGCAGACCTGACCCCAGGGTTGCAGTGGCCTCAAGAAAGAGAGCAAAATCCAGAGCATTTACCTTGACACCTAAATGCTGACATTTCTGGAAAAACTGGCCACAGTCCAAGCTTTTCTGTCATCCAAAAAGAAGGAGACACCCGAGCTCTGCAGCAGGCTGCACCTTATTATGGATGCTGTAAGCCCAGCTAAGGTTCACAGATAACAGAAAACTCCTTCTCCATGGGGAGTTGCACTCAGTACGTGCCACCACAGCATGGTTGGTAGCCACATAATCCGTGACATGAGCAGAAATGGATGCAGGCAAAGGTCCCAGTCAGCAGCCCCCTTCTCCACTCTCTTGCTGTTATCCCCTTGCAAGCTTTGGGCTGTTAAGCAACCTTGTCTTGGAGAGTGATGACAGGTGTCAGATTATTTCTTAGAGAGGTGTCTCTCTGGGGGATTTCTGTCATTCTGTTCTTTTCTGTAATACTGAACATCTAATAAGCAACACCTACTACCACCTGCTACAGTAGTTCATTCACTGATCATCTCATTTTTTCCCCATTTATCACTGCAATGATGACTGCATTCACTTTCAGTGAGGAGTCTATTAAAAACATACAGCGCCAGCTTTTCTTTCAGAATTGCAGGAGCCACCCAACACCAGGGACAAAAGTCAACTCCAGCACTGTGGCTGCGAGCCACTTGCCTCCATTCTATAAATATCCTTCAGTTCTTTACACATCTCTAGTGCTGTCTAAGTGGGACAGAATAATGCAAAATATTATGTAAAACAGCGTTGATGCAACTTCTGGTTAAGATTCAACAGGGCTAATTTCCTCTTGCTTCACTGGCATGAATCATGTTTCTTTCTACTGCAGGCAATGACATGACGTTACGTGAAATGAGTGTGAACAGGAGAATCGGTCCCAAAATACACAAAGATAGAGAAATTTAAGGTTATGATTGTAAATTGCCTTGCCCACACACACAAAGTTTAATTTGCATTAGTGTAATATGACAGTATCATTCACCCCATAATACACTGTCATTATTGCTCACATTTCCATGGTATCCATTGCTTGATAGGTCCCATGGGACAGATTTTGCAAAACAGCTCAGCTCCCATTTAGGCAGCAAAATACATGGCTGGGCTTTCGTGAGCACTGTGTACACTGGAGGCTGAGCTTGTTTGAACAGGCAGCAGAATTGTCACAATGGGAGCTGTGAGGCACTAAGCATTTTTTAAAATTCTGGCTCTGCAGGTTCCCCTACAGGAGAAGGGAGAAATAAAGATTCCATCAAAGGCCTTTGTGTGAGCAGTTTCTGTAATGTTTTGGTATGTTTTTTTTTCCAGACTTGCTTTACTTCCAGTAACACAAATTCTGAAGTGCTATTACAGACTCTTGTGATTTTTATCATCAGTCTTGGGAGGCATGGCAGAAACCTTCAGGTGTGAAATCTTGCTATGACTTGACAATCTCCAATTACAGAAAAAAAAGAGAAGTTTCTATTCCCCACTACTATGGGTGGAAAAAAGATACGAGTCACAGGTCTAAAGGTCTGAAAGCCACAGGAAAAAAAATATGATCTGTGATTATTTTTCCTTTTCCTTTTTCAAATCTCATCTCTTTAGAGCCATCTGAAAAACCTACAAGCATACGATTTGTGACTTTTGAATACTTGCTAATAATAGTGAAATTAAGTGGACTGGTTCAGAGGAGGAAATATTACTTTCTCCCATGATCCATGACCACAAAAAATAGAAACTAAGAAATGTATGGTACAAAAGATGGGATTTCTAGGTCTATATTTCCTGCATTTCAGTGTTTCCCAGCTCCTTGCCATGATGCTACATTAACAAAAAAGAATAATTTTCATTATATTTGGGGGGTTTTCTCCTAAATTTACTTTGATTACCCAGTTAAACACCTGGCAATACACTGCACACCAGGAATCCACACGAAAAACAGCACAGCGCTCAGACAATAAGTAAATAAAACTGGAGCCTGTCTTCAGTGACTGAAGACTTAAATTAAGTACAGGAAAAAATGGATTACTCTAAGTTGTGAGGCACTGTAACATCCAGAGAACTTATGGTTGCCTCATCCTTGGCAGTGATTAAGGCTGAATGGTGATCTGAGGAGCCTGCTCTAGTGGAAAGTGTCCCTGCCCATGGCTGGGGGGTTGGATCAAGATGATCTTTAGGGTCCCTTCCAACCCAAACCATTCCAGGCTTCTCTGAAGGCTTCCTCCAGCAGTACAAAATGTGGGTCTGGTTGCAGACCAATTGGTTTGTTACAAAGCTTCAGAGAAGCATTGATTGGTAAACCCACCCAGCATATTTGTGAGTCAATAGATCTTCTTTGTACTATCCTTGACTTTGTATCAGTTTTGATTTCCTCCACCGCACTTCTCTGCACTATCCTACACACAGAGGTGCATCAGGCCTTCGTGTGCTATGCCTGGCAAACCCTACCACTTGCTTCCTGTGCATTTCTCTTTCCAGCCCCCCTTCTTCTCTGTTCTCATCCCTATTGATCCTCTTTCTGCTCTGCTCCCCTTTGCACCATTTCCCTTTATCCTGAGCATTCCCATCTGATTTAGAGCTTGACTGACTTGATAAAGAGCTGCACATAGAGGATAGTGCAGCTCTGAGTACAAATCCATCTCTGATCTCTCCCCCTCTTGGAGGAAAAGTATCCTTTAATAGCATGCTCCAGGCATAAATCACATTGCTCGATTCAGTGCTTTGCTGCATTTGGTTGGGAAGGGAGGACATAGTCTGAACCTTGACCCCACTGGTCAAGGCCATTTCCTGTTGGCTTTTCTCCATCCTTTTCCCGCCCACCTCCCTGGGACAGGGCCTACAGAAAGCTGGCAGCTTCACCTTTAAATTAATTTCAGTCACGGAGCCTGACCAGGGAATGAAAAGGGCTTTGTGACCTCTTAACTTTTTTGTATGGGTGCTGCAAGAGAACATCACTCCTGTACCTTTACTAACCTGCTCAGGCTGTATGTGGATAAATCTGTGTGTATACACATTTGCACATGGTTGTGAGTGTGGTTTGTTTGTCACTGAGATGTGAAAATAAATATTTACAGAGCACCTCGTACAAAGAACTGTAAGTTTAAATATTTGGAAAAATCAACAGTATCTGAGTTTTGGCTACTGCTTCACAAATAAAGCTGAGAGGGGGAAAAACGTACTTCCAAAAGAGTCATTTGGAAGAATACAGTTTTGAAAGGGAATCAGTGTTGGAAGAGAACAAGCAAGTGACAGTCCTCTTGCAAAAACACTGAAGCATCTGAAGCGAAGACCCTGTGGGGGGCATGTAGAAGAGGAATTTCATAATCCCTTTGCATTTCCAACTGCTAGGGCAAGACTGTGCCTGTCAAATATGCTTGGTTTTTGTCTGATCTAGCTGTAAATGAGACTGTTTTACAGCCTAATATATCTCAGTCAGAAGCTCGTTTCACACACGCTCATCAGTGAAATTAGTTCTTCAAAAACACATTTAGAGAAGCAAATGTCATCACTTTTCCCTCATGCCAAGTGCGGGGTTTGTAGCCAGATTACTCTGTTTTAGGCACTGTTACAGTGCCAAACACAGGTAGCTTGGTGTGGAATACAGATTTAAAGTAGGTATATACATGTTAAACATCTGCTTTTTCCATTTCAGCACTCAGATGCTATTATTTTTATATTGGTGCTTTGGTCTAGAGAGATGAACGCAGAGCTAAGAGTTTGGAGATGGCAGTTGTATTCCTGAGTCTGCTGGTGACACTCACTGGGTCCCACTAACCTGGTGTGAACCATAGGAAAGACTAAAAATAACAAGCTGTGGTTTATGTCTTTGAGATCTGTAGAAGAAAAGTAGAAAACTCCAGTCTATTTGGACCCATGGAGCTACTATAATTACAATCATTAATAAAGAAAAATGGAACTAGACCAAGATTTTAATACACAGCACTTGTACTAGGAAAAAAAAAGCTATTTGATTGAAATAAAAACAATGCAATAGTTATTAAAACATTTAGCAAAAAAAAAAAAAAAAAAAGGAGGACAAGAAGAAAGGAAAGGATTTTTATACTAGAATGGCATGATTGAGGATTTCTGATTTTTAAACTTTTTTATCAGGAGCCAGTATAGGAAAAAACATCAAACGAAACAAACCACCTAAAATTGGGCAGCGTAAAGCTGTATTAAAATGGATGGGAAAAGACTTTTTTTGTCCTGACTGAAAAAAACACATTTAGAAAAATCAGAACTTCCCATAAATCTGAAATTTTATTTCCTGTACACCTAGTAATAAGCATATAATGTTATTTTTCTAGTACCGATAACTCCACATAAGTATCACTGCACTTACATACAGAGTGTTAGCACATATATACACTTTCTACTCCATAAAGTTGCTCTGCAACAGATTCCTTCACTTCCATACAGTGTGCTCAGCTGAAGAAATCTGCTTCCAAATGATGAATCAGCTACTAAATTGTAAGTGGAAACTGGAAGACATCAAACATAATGCAAGGGCTCTTCTTTGCATAAGGCCAATGCGACAAGAAAGAGTAAAATGAAGAAACATTTCCTTCTTCAATGTCAAAAAAATTTAATAAAAGAAGAGCAAGAAATTCAAATTATCAGAAATTATCAGACTCACTGCTCAAAAGCAGGCAAAAATAAAACAAAACCAGGCCTCCCCTCCCAAACCTTGTGCCTTGCCTTGAGTAGAAGCAACAGAAAAAGAGCCAGCACAAAGAGCAATATTTCACCCAGCAACCTGCCACACAATCACAAAAGGGTAACAACAGATGGATGTGGAATTTCACCCCAAGACCAGACCCACATGCCCAGAGCAGAAAGCAACTACCTCTGACAGAGACCTGGAGGGTATTTTTTTACTCTTCACACTTCTTCAGTGACTTGCAGGGCTTGTCACACCAGCTCATTGCCACGGAATTTAACCACGTGGCAACAGGACCAGACCAATCTCTGATTTTTCATTTCCTGCATTTTCAAACATAACCCCAAAAGGCAGAGTTCCTGGGCTTGTAGTCAGGAATACAGGAGATAAGAGGGAATGTTAATGAAGGTGTGATACATATTATATGACCAGGGTGCCTCATGTTTTCCCTAGTACACTCCAAAGATGACATGAGAATGGAGGAATGATCAGGCAGGGCAGAACCCCAGGCTGCTTCAGACAGGAAATCTGAAATGGTCAGTAGCACACCCTGCTGAGAATTGCAAGAAATTCAATCAATTGCTGATAACCTGTAGCTAATGATCAGCTGTATCCCCAAAAGAGGTTTGAAATCTAGAAGTGTCTCCATGTGAGCTCTCATAGAATGGTTTGGTTTGGAAAGGACATTGAAGATCATCTACTTCCAACCTCCTTGCCAAGGACAAGGACACCTTTCACTAGTCCAGTGCCCCAAAGCCCTATTCAAACTGACCTCGAACACTTCCAGGGATGGGGCATCCCTTGGAAAATCCCATTTTACTTCCTTTACTTGCAGAGTGCCACTTCCCGTGGCAGCGAGTTTTACAGCCCAACTACAAACGGGGTAGAAACTGTCATTCTTAATGGACATTTACCACCTTTTGGTTACACTGGATGTCCTTTTCTTCTGTCATGATTCAGAGAGACTTTACTTCCTTACATGCATCCTTTATTCCATAGATAATGAGTACAGCACTGGCAAACAGAATTTGCCAGCTCCTTTTGGGATATTGTTTCAAAGCCTCAGAAGTGTCACTGTGAGGAAGGGCTTTCAGTAGCATGTTAAGAATGAGCACGCGTAAGCAGAATTTAGACACATCCAATTTGGGAATTTGGGCATTTAAACTTCAGCCTTTCCCACCTGCCAAGAATACAAAATAAGTTAATTTAACTTTTTCCTTTGCCATGTTGCTGCTGTTTCCTTACAAATTCCTTCTGAATTTCTTCTCTCCTAATTTTCTGTTATCGCCTTTTTTTTTCCTTGCTTCGTGTAGTACAAAATTTCTCTCAAACGTCTCCAGAAATTTCTCACATAAGTATGTGGACTTTTCAAACACTGGCAGATTAGTAGAGTTCTTTGGGCGATAAATAATTTACCCTGACAGACCACTTGAGCACTCTCCCACTCATGCTCTAATCAGTCAGGTTCCTAATCATTTTGTCTGTTCTCCTGATAATAAACTGCCATTATTCAGTCCACACAGCCAGACTCCTTTGTGAAAATCAGTCCCTACCTAGGTGTCTGTGTGGAAGCCTTTGAAATGTCCAAGCTGGACACTGGGCCACCCTGTCCCATCACATGGCCAAATATCTGCCTTTGGGATTAACCACCCCCCACTCCTTGCCTCTCTCACACTCACAACGATGACCTCAATCTCCCTCTACCTCCTGCTGTCCTATTTCCCACTTTCTTTGGCAGCACCTGCAACACCTCCAGCTTGGTATCATCAGTACATATCACTAATCGACTTTGCTCTTGCTTCAGATTAGTAATGGAGAACTTTAAAAAGACATTAAAAAAAGATTTGTGGCCAAAGGTCCCATTAATTATGTTTGTTGTACCCCACTAGGCACCTTCTTCTAATGCAGCTCATTCCCATTTATCACAAGCCTTTGTTTACAGCCTCTTCGCTGGTTCTCAGCCCTCAAGTCAATGCTTCCTCTCCCAGGGAATCCAGTTTCTCTCTTTTTTTTTTTTGTTTTAATTAATGGCAGGATGTCTTTCTTCCAAAACATTCTCTGCATATAACCACAGATTTATGTAGCAAGAAAAATACATAAAGGTTTGACCACAGAGTGGAGATTAAAACAGCATCAATTTCATACAGGTAAAGTTCTATACTGATGAAAAGAGCAAACAGGCAGTGTCAGGGCAGGGACAGGCAGGGAAATTCAATGGCATCTGCTCTGCAAAGGTCAGGAAAGATGATGGAAAGCATCTCTGGTGCCTCTGCATGGATGGAGCAGGTCCCTGGTGGGTCAGTTCTGACGTGGCTCACACTGTTGCTCCCTGAGGCAGCTCTGGCTGTTCCAGGAGATAAACAGGCATAATAGAAAGCCTCAACTTTCTGCCAGGCAAGTTCTCCTCCTGACCACCTTTGTCCAGCAATTAAAATGGCAGACACCTGTAAGAGTTAATTGGACCTCATTCCAGATGTTTCCATTTGCCTCCAAGGTTAAGTCTGCCCTGATAACAGGATCAGGCTCTCAAAGCGGTCTTTGAGCACAAACTCATGGCATGCCTGATGAAGCAGGGAGGAAAGGAGGCTGCGCAACATGAGGATGGTGCTGCTCTCACGTAGCTGCCCATATCTTCCTGGAAGGGGCAAGCCTGCCATGCACAGCCTCCAGGCCACCCCCTTACAGAAAGGTCCTACCCCAGGACCAGGGCTGGCACCCAGCCCTCCCCTCTCTGGGGAAGGGCCAGAGAGATGGAGACAGACTGGGGGAGTTGTCTTGCTGACAGTGAATAGCCAAAAGCTTCTCTTGACCCTCATCTTTATGGTGGACCTGTTACATTCCTGGCCGTTCTCTCAGTGCCCCAACCAGTGGCTCTTTTGCCTGGTCCCCTCCTGCCATGCTGGGCACACGGGACTGTGCCTCAGTTTCTCCTTCACACCTTTCAGCACCTTCTGTTCAGGACTATTGCTCAAAGATAAAAGTACAGCCAGGAAGAGGGACAAGATCCCTTTATAGAAGGGCTTTGCATGGAGCCAGAGTCTCTGAAATCCACCTCCACAGCATATTCAAGAAATAGGTGACATCGTGAAAATGACTTTGGCACAAGGAAAAACATACGATGCAGACTAGGAGGTCAACTGTGCAAACTTTCTCAGGTCTGGAAAAGAAAAACGAGCATCTGAGCTTAAGAGAAGGATTAGGAGAGCTCTGGCAAGGTCTTAGCCACTGCAGACAGCCTGCTCAGAGAGATTATGGAGAACAGCAAAGAGACTTCCTGCCATTCTGTAAGACTGAAAAACTTGCAGAAGAAATGCGTGAAGTCTCCCAGGGCTGACACATCCAGGCTCAGACACAGCCCTGGCAGCCCCAGGCCCAGCGGTGTTCAGCCTGGCTCATACACACACAGCAGCTCACAGAGGGGATAGCTGGCACAAAAGAGAGAGTACAAAGCACAAGGTGAGGAGGAAACAAACATGAGTTGGTGCTACACCCTAACTTGTAATGGCAAGAAAATTTTTCAGATGAGAGGATCTGAAAGGCCTTGTGAAAGCCTGAGCAAACTAACTCTCCCTGCTTCCCGAAGCTCATCCTTCTCCAGACCTCACACACAGGCTTTTTTGAGGCTACAGACACCATTAAACCTGTGATGTCCTCCAGTAAGAGAAAGAAAAAACACTTTCATATACTGCATATTGTTCACCTTCAGTTCCTGAATTTCCATCATCATGGCCATGCACAAAGAATGACCAGGGCAGATGTGCTGGGAGACTGCTGTTTTCCTGCCCATCCAACAACACCTCTTGGCCCTGTGATGGGGAAAAGCCTGCACACACCCTACAGAAGCCTCTATTCACTTTGTATCTGAACCCTGCTGGGACAGCACCACCACATGCAGCCTCATTGATCGGGTACTCCCCACAAGCCGAGCTGAGAGGTGTGAGAGGGAAGCACAACTTACTAGGCACACGGTTGATAGCTTTCAGGGGTCTCAGGACACGGACAGTACGGATTGCAGACAAGTTAATGTTTTGGAGATCCAGGGAGTACTCCACCATCCTGCAGAAGGGGAGAGAGAGGGAGAGAGAGAGAAAAAAAGAGAGAAAAAGAAAGTTTAAAAGAATCCAGAATTTTAGCTTGAGCCACAGATTTATCATTTCTTCATTGAAGAGTTTCTAGAAGTCATGAGCATGAACCCTGACCTTTGGAAGCAAAACTGAAGTCTCCGTGAGCCCTAGGGGACAAGCCCAGAGCCCACAGCTCCTCTGGCAGAAAACCTGGTGAGCAGTGAGCGCATTCCACGCGGACTCAGGCCAGGAGCTGCGCTAACGCGTTCCTGCTGCGAGCGCCGGGAGAGGAAGGAGCTGTGTGAAGATGCAGGGGAAAGGAGCTCACACTCCTGGACCAGGCACACACGGGGTATGGCCACTGCACACGAGGCCAGCAGGAGCGGGGCTGCGTGGCCAGTTTTGTTGGGAGTTAGCTGCAGCACAGTGGGGTGCTCCCTGTGTTCCCCTCACCTCCCACTGCAGGATATGATCCTGGGAGGCAGCTTCAGCTAACCTGCTTTATCTCACACAGAAACAAACCCTCTTACTTAAAGCACTACCTGCTTTGATTAGGTGGAAAGGCTTCCCCCGTGGCTGTGAATCACTCCTTTCCGACACTAACCAAAAGGGGAAAAGCCTAATTTTAGGACATATGCTAGACCTTAGCTCTCCTGACCCAACAACATGTGCTCTAAATAACCTCAAAGTGCAAAGAGGTGTGACTAATACATTGGCTTTGCTGCAAGAGCAGCAGGTGCGGGTGACAAAATGTGACCTGGCCCAGCAATCCTTAGCCCAGCGTTCTCTCCTCACCCAGTATGGCAAATGTCCTGTCTCTTTGAAAGCATGGCGAGAAACTATTATACTGATAATTTATCCTGGCCAGCAATTTCCACCTGAGGACCTCAAAACATCTTTCATTTTTACATGAACTTAGGTGCACGAGGCCTCCAGGAAGACACAGGCCGTTGTCACCAGCTTCCCTTGGGTAACCCCGATCTGCAGATGGGATCAAGAGGGTGACAAAGTTGGCAGGTGAAACAGCAGCAGTCGGGACAGGAACTGCTTCTACTGAATCTCTTCTCAGACATGAATAATGAAACTACAAAAACTTCCCCGTTCCTTGGCATTTTAACAAGACTCAAGAGACAGGGAGGGATTGGGAGGGCAGCCTTTTGTTACTGCACCCTTTCTCAGAATGAAAACATTATAATTTATACAGAAAGACTCACAAGCCAACATAAAGTTGACCCAAATCCCTCTGACCAGGAATCACTGAGAACTGAATGAGAGAGTTAAAGTGAGACATTGAGAGGGAAATGGGGTACAGCCAATCTGTAAAAAATAATCAGGGAGAGGCATCGAGTGAAATGGACCAGTAGACTGATCCTTCTATTGATTACCCTCTATTCAAGAGGACCATGAAGAGCTAATGCCTGGTTATCTGTCTACACCTTTCACAAAGGGGACTTGTCAGAGTGATAGATTTTCAAACACGATGGGGTAAACTTGTCGAAGTGTTGTGATTATCCTCTCTCAGGCTCTCTTTCTTTCTCTCCCTCATTCCTTTCAGTCTGTTCTCTCATGCACTTTTAGGGTAATTGCATGAAATAATTCTTCCTCTGAAATGCAGTGGCATTAATTTACCTCCCTGGAGCTGTCAGTTCCACATATACCAAGTGCAGAAGAAGAGACAAGGGATTTCATGCAGATAATCAAAATATTCCCACCCCCCAAAAAAGCCCCGACCCCAAACCAAGCAGAAATGTTCAACCAGCCTACAGAAAGAATTAGTGATAGACAGAGGCTTAGGATCTAGTCAGGTGAAACTGGGAAGCGGGTATGGAAGGAGGAGGAACACACAGAGATATAAATGCATGGACATGACTACAGGACACATCTGCGTGGTGAAAAGGCACGCAGTGAAAGGGCCTTGAGTAATCACTGACCAGTCTTGCTCCAAATAAAGCAGGATTGTCTCATCAGCATGTTGTTGTTCCAGAATTAGGCAGACCTGCTGAAACTTTGGAACTACAGTTAGGGGCAAAGCACTACAGACACTTTTGTACTGCTCCCAGGACGTGAGCTAACAGCTCTTCACAGAGACCTGGCACACAGAGGCAGCTTCCTGACTGAAGGAGTCCCCACGCTGCAGTCTGTTGTGGGGGTACGGATATGCACAGACGCATAAAGGCCTCCGAGCTTGGTGAAGTCCCACTGAAATTCCTTTCCTCTCCTAAAAACACTTATCCTCTAAGAGCACTGGGTTACCTCTGAAGGCAAAAATAAAAAAAACAAAACAAAACAAAAAAAAAAACCAAAAAAAAACCAACAGAGCAGTAGAAGAACAACCTGAAACAGAGTCAAATACCAAGTAAGCTCTTAGCCCAAGATACATCTAATTTCAAAAAGTGTTTTTTTTCTGAACTGCAAGGAGCCAAACGGGAAGTCCTGAAGAACACTGAGGCCCTCATAGAAACGGAGCACAGGAGAAAAGCACAGGACTAAGGCTGACACGAAATCAGTGGGCAGAGATGACGTCTTTTCTTAGCCTTAGCCATGCAAAATTAAGTTTAAAATGTTTACAAACCATTTGGGTTTTGTCCTCTTGTGGCTACAGCATGTGGGTAACCTTAACCTGGTGCACATCATTGCCCTCTCCTAGATGGAATGAGTTTGCCACCTATGTGGTACAGTCCCTGTGTCACCAGAAAATTATTAATCCTCAGAGTAGTGACTGTGGGTCCTTCCAGCACAAGACAAATGCTGCCTTAACTCTGTGGTGCAGACAACAGCAAGCCAGCCTCCTACAGCCCTCAGTGGCCACAGATTCATAGATTTACTGCCATTAGGTTCCAGGGTAGCCAGACAAAATAGCTGAACAGACAATCACGCTGCCAGGGAAAACAGCAGGCTGTTCCCAAGGATGGGTTAGCAAAGGGCAACTGCTAAATCTTTTAGAGAGCAACTTGTAACAAAAATGAACTCAGCCCTAGGAGGGCCCAGGGCTTCAGCTCAATTAACATCCCCCTTCTGCCTACAGTTCTTCCTGAGGCCTCCTGGTCTTGGCTGTAATAACAGAGAAATCCAGGATGCTTAAATTCCTGCGGATGAGATGTGACTCTTGTAGTCATGCAGATTGTATCCAAACAACTTCAATGCAATTCCAGTGTCTTTTTGCATTAGGGCCTCTCATTTTCACCTTTTCTTTCCTAGTGATCACTTCAGCATCAGCTTATGTTCATGCTTCTCTTTGTGCAAGGGCAGCATGCCCACACCATGCAGATGACCAAGGTGCAGTGAAACTCCACTGATTACCAAAAACCCACCCATCTTCTGTGTAGCTGAAACTGATAAATCCAAACGTTGTCTCTTTTCTCTAATGAAATAGGATCTCTAAGTGACTCTGCTGGAGTCTCCAGGCATCTGCAGCATTTCAAGGATTGCTAGCCCAGCTCTTTTTGTTATTATCCTTCTCCAGCCAGCCCTGCTCCCTACGGCCTGGAAACCATGGATACTTAACCTGCCCTAGGTTTGGGCTGTACACCATTTCCTAATGCCATACATGGAGGTGATGCCAGGTTGACACAGAATCAAAAGGACTCATCGCAAAAAGTGATCAGTCAGAAGCTGTCAGCAGGTTTATGTCAGGAGGTTCACGTTTCCTGTGATCTTGTGATGGTGGGTCAGGTGTCCTGTGCTTATCTGGACTCTCAGGCAGGTGGGTTTTGGATCCTTATCACACCAGCAACCTGCAGAACCCTGCATTTGCTGGGTGTTTGTAAACCAAGAGCAAGGAAATGTTACAGCTAATACAAAATGGTTGCCACCTATTGAACGCCAGGAGATTCCCAGGCTCTTTGTCCTTGCTTTGTAGCAGCTCAGTGCCACGAACAAGGGCAGCCCCCATAACTTGAGCACCCTTCATCTTGTCCTCCTGTCTTTCTTGGCTGCCTAAAGCATGTCTTGTTAGTAAACACCATAAATGCTTTAAGATCTAGGGGCAGTCAGACAAAGTCCAGGATGTGAGAAGGGGAGGAAAGAAAAAAAAAGACTGTGCTGGTTGTGAGTCCTTTCCCTTTATTATGAGGGAACAGGGTGAAATGCATCTCTTCTGAGGGAAACAGCAGCTCATTTCTAGCATCACTAAAGTATTTTGCGGCCTCTGGTGTGAGTGGGTGAGTGGAAGGACAGGTTCAGAAGCTTAAACTATGCTAAATCAGACAAACTTCTCATCTGTGATGGGATTTGAGCACTGAGCTGCCAAGATAATTGAATATTTACAGTAATTCTTCTTCCCCTGCTAGAGGTTTTCTTCTTCAAAACTTTCCACATGAAACTCTTCTGGAAGAAGAGGGGATTGGCACACGCAGTGTCTCCACACCACATAGCTCAAGACTGATGCATGTTGGGAACACCATCAGGGTGGGAAATGGGACAGGGGCTGCATGCATGGGGTTCATCCTGCAGAAGCAGGGGGATGCCTGGCAGGGAACACCTCTCCACTCGAGCTCTGCCTCCCTCCCCACTCTCAAGGCATCCCACTTGTTCCCTGCCTCTTTACATCCCTCTGACGCACGCCTGCCTGCAACATTTCCACCTCTCATTTTAATCTTTCTTCTTAATTCCCAGTTTTCCATTTGCCCCTTGACTTTCCTTTGTATTTTTCCACTAAGGTAAATCTGCTCAGCTAAACACACAAAGGACCTGGAGTTAAACAGAGATGAGACCAAGCTACTGCAGGGAACAAGTGAGCAATTTGTTAGCACGCTGACCCTGTCCAGAGTGTGCCTGGTCTCATGTACCTCTGTCCCGTGTCACGCCACTGGAGCAGACAGTGAGTACACAGGGACAAGGGGGCACGGAAACCTTTGATGCTCGTGGGGCCTCGACAACACCAGAACAGCTTCATCAGCTACAGCTTGGCACTTGTTTGTCCTCTGCACCTGTGAGCTCGAGAGTGGGCTTGGATCTGCCTTGGCACTGGAGAAGAGCAGCGCTCGTCATCCAACAGCAGAAATGCACGGCCAGCGGGGCTCTGTGCCAGGCACAGGAGAGCAGACTGACCTGCGGGATGGAGGAATAAAGCTAAGACTATCTAAAACAGGCATCGTAAGAACATGAAAGCCATGTAAGGAGTCCAGAAAATTCAGACTTTATCTGCTGCACGTGTGACCCAAGATAATGTACTTATGCAATGCCTGGCTAGCTGCTACCTCGCAGTTATATTCAATGAAATCCATTATTAAAACAGTTCAAACATTACCATTTACCTCTTCATATTTACATCTCCTTGTACCTTTATTAAATACTTATTAACATTCCTAATCTTGGCTTCTGAACTTCTATTTGCTGAAAATTAGCAGCCAAGAAACGGTATTTAAAACCTATTCTGAAATCATTCATGAAAAATACTGAGGCAGTGTTTTTCTTATGACACAAAGCCAATATGTTTTTGTCAAATTCAAAAGCTGCCTAATTCCCCTTCTCTGATAGAAGTTTTCAATTGAAATCTAATTAACTGCAGTTTAATCAATTCATTTTTTTTTTGTCAAATAAATTTAGGTTTGGCACTGAAGGCAAAAACTTCATGGCTGTGACTTTCCAGCTGTAATTTCAGATTTGCTATGAGTCTCTGTGGGAAGTGAAGCTTCTCCTGCCTGTGGACTGCCGTTTGATCCCTACATCTATGAGCACCTGATGTGACCAGGGCAGAAGACTTTGATTGGTCTCTGCTCTGAATTCCTTCAGTTTCTTGGCTATGTCAGGGCTCAAAGATTGGTGTGTACCTGTAATGTGGCTAGATGGGATTTAATCAATGTCTTCTGTGTACAGGAATATGCCTTTCTCTCCTCGACTCCTTGATCTGGCAATCAAATTTTGCAAACTGGAATTTCTACCACTTTGAAGATCTAGAACATAGGAGTCCTTAGGAAAAATGTAAGACCGTCAGTTTTCCCTGACTGAAATTTTATTCAGATACCTATGCCAAAAGTTGGAGCTGACATCTCTCCATTTACCAAAATGTCTAGCCCCTGATATATGAGCCATCCCACAGCTGAAATCTTCCACCTGAAGTTTTTGGAGGCACTGGGAGACTGATTTACCCCTAAGTTCTTCCACTTCAGTCAGATATACCAGAGACTCCGTCAGCTGAATCTGTGTTGTGGAAAGGGTAGGCAGGCAGCAAAATCCTCTTACTGGTGTGCACCACTGCCTGGATAGCGGGGACCAGCAGCACTGGAGTCACAGCAATGGGGCAGGAGGAAGAGCACACAGAAAGGCAGGAAAAAGAGCACACAGACAAAGGTCTAGAGCATGAGGCACACGTGGCATTCAAGACACCTCCTGTCATTCCTTGCTAAGGCTGGACATGCTTGTACACAAGGAGAGCTGGAAGATGAATCCAATCTCTTGTAAATCCATCTGGACATGTTAGAAGCAGAGCCAGGAGATTTTGATGAGGCCTGACCAGACCTTGGGCAAGAGAGGAGGGCTACTGCTTCCACTTGGAGTCTGCAGCCACAGGATGCACACGTACCAGCAGATGCAGACAGGCTACTTGCCAGCCCAGCAGGGCTCCCAGCCAGGGCCTTTTTTTTTTTTAAGATTTCTGCCCCATGCCCACCATTTTGCTCTACAGCTGGAGCCATATCCTTATTTTCCCCAAAGGTCTGGCGGGCTACGGCAAAAGTTAAAGACTCTTTCATTATTTGGACCTGATCTTTTGCTATATGGACATTGTGGAGCAGAAGGTATAGGGCTGCCAGGCAGATCCCAGCACTGACCCTCCTATCAGCTCACTTGGGATAGATAGATATATCTATATAGATGTGTAGATATAGATATATATACCTGAAGAATAAACTGTGCATTTGCACCCATTTTGCACCGTTTGGTGCCTCTGGAGCCAGGCTTAAAAATGCACCCTAAACAGATGATCCAAAATCCTTTCAACATCTACCACAGAAAAAATGGAATAACACAGTAGGCCTCCAAATTGCTCTGCAAACCACAGTGTACTAAGCTAAGTAGTCCTG